>JTEE01000023.1:210086-221697 GCA_002896455.3 Chlorella sp. ArM0029B | reverse complement strand
TGGGAAGGGTGACATGGTGGGCGATACGGGGGGCACAGGGCTGGAGGAGAATATCAGCAGGGGTGTGCGGAGGGGCTGGAGGTGGGTGGGTGGGGGTGCAGATCCAGCCAGCAAAGGCAGCTGGTGGGGCAGTGGGCGAGCTGGGCCGTCCCTGAACCTGCACACTGCTGCCTGTGCACACGCTTACCTCACCCTCTGCCTGCCTGCCTGCCTGCCTACCCCAACCCACGCATGCCCCCACCTGTGCCCCTCAATGAGCGAGTTGGACCGGCTGGGCATTGACTGCACCTCGTTCCGCACTCATTCGCCGCATGCCTGCCACCCCAACCCACCTGCCCCCCTCAGTGAGCGAGCTGGACCGGCTGGGCATTGACCGGGAGCTGCTGGCGCGCCGCGCCGTCGAGTCCTACCTGCAGCAGCTGCTCAACCACGGGTTCTTCCACGCAGGTGGGTGGCTGTGTGTGTGTGTGTGTGTGTTTGTGTGTTGGGGGGAGGGTGCACCAGAGGTGCCCACACCGCGCACACGCTGCCTGCACAGATTGCTGCACAGAGGTTGGGGACGTGAGGTCCGGGCGGGGTTGGCGGTAAGCCTTTGACATCACACCGTACAGCGGCTGGGTGTGGGGACAGGCTGGGGCACACATTGGACCACTGTCGCAATCGCGTCTGCGTAGCTTTGTGCCTGTCGATGGCAGGCAGCACGGTGGGGCAGGCAGGCAGAGCCGGACACACCTGGCGGCGAGCAGCAGCCAGCAAGCACACCATGCCTGCCTGCGTGCCGCCCCGATTGCCGCCCCGATGCCATCTTCTTCTTCTTCTTCTTATTCTGTCCTCCACCCCTCCACACACCCGCTTCCGCTCCCCCTCGCCCCGTTCCCCCAGACCCGCACCCCGGCAACATTGCGGTGGACCCCACGGGCCGCCTCATCTATTACGACTTTGGCATGATGGGGTCCATCCCACAAGACATCCGGTGAGGCTGGGGCCAAGCCGGCAAAGGGGGACGAGAGCCGGGGGCCGGGGCCAGAAATGGGAGTGAGCCGGGGGCCGGGCTGGCAAAGGGGGAGGAGAGGCTGGGGCCGGGGCTTGAAAGCGAGGCGAGCCTGGGTCCGGGGCTAGAGGAGATGAGGGTGAGAGCCTGGGGCCGGGGCTTGAAAGGGAGTGAGGCTGGGGCTGGGCTGGCACAGGGTGAGGAGAGCCTGGGTCCGGGGCTAGAGGAGATGAGGGCACAGCCTGGGGCCGGGGCTTGAACACGGGGAGGAGAGCCTGGGCCGGGGCTAACAAGGGGGGAGAGCTCCTTGTGGGTCCAATGTGCACGCCGCCCACACACGCCCCCCTCACCTCCTCCCCACCTTTCCCACCCCCATGCAGCGGCGGCCTGCTGGAGCTGTTTTACGGTGTGTACGAAAAGGACAGCGACAAGTGCCTGGACGCGCTGATCAAGGTGCGGGGCTGGGTGGCAGGGGTGGTGTAGGTTGAGGTGTGGCCTTCTTCAGGTGTGTGGGGCTTGAGCGAGAGTGACTGCCCAAGTACCGCTTGCTGCCGTCGACAGATGAGGAAGAAAAGAGCAGGAAAGTGTGGCAGGAAGGCTGCAGCATTCCTGGGGAGTCTGTGTGGCGCCGGCCCGGGTGGGCAGTGTGCCGGTCTGTTGGTCAGAACCTCACCCACATCAAGCGGGCAGCAGCAGGCCAGTGCCGTGCCACCCCCGTCTCCCAGCCGGCGGCGACCCCGGTGGCCCCCCTTGCCCAACCTCTCCCCAAGGCACCAACACAGCAGCTTGCCAGCTTGAGTTTTCTTCCACCAAATGTGTTCGTTTGGGTGAAGTGTCACTAGACTAGCCAGCCACCATCCACTTTCCCACCCNGTGCCCGCTCCTCTCCCCTCCCTCCCCCGCAGATGGGCGTGCTGGTGCCCGGCGGCGACCGCACCGCCGTCAAGCGCACCGCCGACTTCTTCCTCTCGCAGTTCAACGAACGGCTGGAGGCGCAGGTGGGGGCGACATGTGCACTTCGCAAGCTTGTGTACGGCTCTCAAGGGAGTGGGGAGGCAGCGGGAGCTGGGTGTGGGTGCGGCCGCCGCAGTGGCGCCCAAGCGCCGTGCCTCTGCACCCGCCTGCCCAGATTCCCAATCGCCGCTTTTGCCGCCTGCCATTCTGATCGTCCTAAAGGCCGACCCCGAAGGCACCTGGCACACAGTCTCGACTTGACTGCCATCCTGCGTCCCCCGCTTGACTCTCACCTTTTCTGCCCATGCCTGCCCCCCTCCATGTTTGCTCCCGCCCCCCCCCCCCCCCCCCCCCATACACAGCAGCGTGAGCGCAGGTTGTACCTAAAACGTACAGGTTTTGGAGGTGTGCACACCTTGCCTGCCTGGCTCTCACCCTCTGCCGCCCCTGCATGGCCCCTCACTCTGCTGCCCGCAGAAGCTTGAGCGCAAGGCCAACCAGAGCTATGGGGACAAGTTCAAGCCTCAGGCCAGCAAGGAGGACAAGACGAACAAGCGCAAGGCAATCCTGTCCACCATCGGTGCGTAGGCCAGCGCGAGGTAGCGCCTGCTGTGCCTGCTGTGGTGGGCGGCGGGGCGGAGGAGCGTCTGCTGTGCCTGCTGTGGTGGGTGGTATGTAGGAGCTGCTGCTGTGCCTGCTGTGATGGGCGGGGTGGAGGAGCGTCTGCTGTGACTGCTGTGGTGCGTGGCCCGAAGGAGCGTCTGCTGTGCCTGCTGTGGTGGGCGGGGCGGAGGACTGGCAGAGGATGCACCGACGGGCCCGGCAGTTCCGTGAGCAGGGCAGGCTGGGCGGTGGATTTCAGTATTGCCTCGCCCAGGCTGCGTGGGGGGCAGGGCAGGCAAGCCTGGCAAACCTTGTAGAGTGTGTTCTCGGGCCCGCCCACTCACCCACCGGCTCACTTCACGCCACCTTCCACCCCACCTGTGCCCTGCAGGCGAGGACCTTTTGGTTGCCTCTGCTGACAAGCCCTTCCGCTTCCCCGCCACTTTCACCTGTGAGCCGGCTGTGTGTGTGCGTTCAGGGTTCAGCCGGCTGTGTGTGTGTTTTGTGGTTGGAGGGGTGGAGGAAGTAAGGAGATGCACTCTTTCACACGCTTGCCGGTTCTTGCCTGCAGCAGGCATGGGCGGAAGGGTGGGCAGCTTCTGATGCCATCGGGACTTGGTGCATGACCTTGCTTGCCACAGCGGCCAGCGTTGCAGCCACACGGCCCGCGTCCCACCTGCTCATGGCTTCCGTCCCACCTGGTCCTTCTGGCCCCCCTCCGCTGCCCCTCCAGTTGTCACACACTCCTGCAGATTCACGCCCTCGCTCGCTCACGGCATCTCAACCCTCCCCTGCTTCTTCCCTGGTGGCCCTCCCTCGCCCCCCCTGCAGTCGTGGTGCGTTCCTTCACTGTGCTGGACGGCATTGGCAAGGGGCTCAACGCTCGATTCGACATGACCGAGATTGCGGGTGAGAGGAAGAGGGGGCAGCGGTTTGGGGGCCTGCATGGGCAGACAGGCCGACAGGGCAGAGCGGGGCAGGGCGGGCAGGCCAGCGATGCAGGGCGGTCAGGGCCGGAATGCCTGACTTTGAATGCGTGTGTGTGCTCCAGGGGAGGGAGGCGGGGGCATGTCCTGCGACAGCAGGGGGAGGAGGCGAGGGCTTGCAACCCGCCACTACTCGACAGCCGGCCTGCCTGCCTGCCTCTGCCTGCCCTGCTGCCCGCTCCTCCCCGCCTGCTGCACCGCCCCTATCCCCCACCACTCCCGCCCCACACCTGCCCCCTCCACACACACCTCCCCGGTGCAGCCCCCTATGCGCGCCAGCTGCTGCTGGAGGGCTCGACGCTGCAGGACGCCCAGCTGGCCAAGATCAAGAAGGACCTGGGCAAGGGCTTCCAGCTGCAGGTGGGGGGGCGGGTGGGCGGAAACAGCCATGTGTTAGAGCAGGTTGCTTGTGGGCGGGGCGGGCGGAACCAAAGGGGGTGGGCTGGGAGGCACATGGCATCGTTTGTGTTGAGCAGAAAGCTGGAGGTAGGGATCTCCACCAAGCTCCCCCTGCTCCACCCACCCACCACTCCTCGTGCCAATCCCCTCCTTTCTTCAACTCGCAGAACCATGCGGCAGCCAGCGCGTTCAATGCCCCCCAATGATGTGCTCTCACAGGTCCTGCGTTCTTCTTCTCCAACCCTGCCTGTGCTCGCAGAACCGTGCGGTGGCCAACCTGTTCAAGGGTCCCAACATGATTGAGGACACGTACCGGTACATGCAGCGGCTGGAGCGGGGGGACATGAAGCTGAGGGTGCGGGCGCTGGAGACGGAACGAGCACTCACACGCGTGGCGGTGCGTGGGGGCCTGGGCCCAGGGAGGGGATCTAGGGGGGTGCTGCTGCTGCACCCGGTTGGCAAACCGAAAACTTGCTGGCTGGGGTGGTGCGTGGGGGGCGGGGGTCTCTAGGGGCCGGCGCTGCTGCTGCTGTTGCTGTTGCTTCGTCTGATTGGCACTGCAAGCTTGGTGTGGCTGAGGGGTGGTGCGTGCTTACGCGTGTGGCGGGGCCACGGATTTTAGGGGCCAGCGTTGCTGCTGCTTCTGATTAGCACGCCCAGGTTGTGGCGGAACCGCCCCGCCCTAGCACGTGCATCGGCGCGCCGCCGCCGCTGCCGCCCAGAGCCGCCCCACCCACACGCCTGCCGCCCCGCCCCGTGCTTCCCCCCTCCTTGCCTCTCCCGCCCACACACCCTGCTGCTGCTTCTGCCTGCTCCCGCCTGTTCCGTCTGCAGGGCATGCAGCGCGCCATGCTGAGCGCTGTGGCCGCCTCCATGCTTGTCAACATGGGCACCGTATTCAGGTGGGCTGGAAGGGGAAGATGACCGTTGGGTTTGATGGGATTGGAAGTGGGCAGGGGGCTGGGCTCTCGCCAGGCTGCACCCTGGCTTCCCTCCTCATACCTCCACATCGCAACCTGGCTCCTCTCCTTCACCCCTCCTACCACATGCCCACCATGGCCACCATCGCCCCCGCCCTCCGTATACTGCTGCGCCTGCCTGCTTGCCTGCCTGCCTGCCTGCCCACATCGGCACGTAACCTCCTCCGTCACGTCCCCGCCGCACCCTTGCAGCGTCTCGGCCATGCCCACCGCCGCCTCCCTCCCATTTGGCGTCCTGCCTGCCTGCCTGCCTGCCCACATCTGGCCCTTCAACTCCCCTTCAACTCCTCATCTTCAACCCCACTATTGCAGCGTCTCTGCCATGCCCACCGCCGCCTCTTTCTCCTACCGTCCCATTTGCCTGCCCCCATTCACTCAATTATTCATTTGCCTGCTCCCACATGACCCCACCCCCCTTACCGTCTGTCCCACCCTTGCAGCGTCTCCGCCATGGCCACCGCTGCTTACCTCCCTGTTGGCATCCTGCTGCCCGCTTGCCTGCCTCCTGCCTGCCCACATCTGGCCCTTCTACTCCTTTTAAACTCCTTTTAAACTCCTTTTCAACCCCACCCCCCGCAGCGTCTCCGCCATGGCCACCGCCGCCTCTTTCTCCTTTGGCGGTGCCGCCCTGCTGGGCGCCCTCACCCTGGCCAGCCTGCTCAAGGTGAAGCAGCTGGAGAAGAAGGAGGCGCAGCTGACGGGGGCGGCATGAAGCCCGCCCTGCTGAGCCCTGCTGAGCCCTGCTGAGCCCACGCTCGGCGCCTCCCGTTGCTTGCACGAGCAGCTGGCGGGGGGCGGCTTGAAGAAGCCCTGCTGCTGCTGCTGAGCCCACCTTTGGGGGACTTGCTGGTGCTGGGATGGGCACCTGGTGCTTGGCAGTGCGGCGCGGACACACGTGAGGGAAGTCAAGGCAAGGCAAGGAAGCCGTTGCCGCTGTGCCCGCTCGACTCCCCTCTGCCGCTTCTTCGGCAAGAAGACGGGTCTCTGTCCACTGCCCTCCACTTTTGGTTCGCACCCTCCCTTTCACAGCCCAGCATGCACAGCATGCACACCTGCACTCCCCCTTCTTCTAACCGTGGGTGGGGCGCGCCCCTGCTCACGTCCCTCACCCGCCGGCCATCAACACCCCTTTGTTTCATTAGCACTCTCCGCCCCTCCCTCGGTCCTGGTTTCATTGAAGCACCGGCGGCGGCGGCAACAGCGGAGCCGCTTGCACCTTGCTACGCCCGCCCACCCGCTCGCCGCCCTCCCCCTACCTCTAATCCAATCCGCAACATAGCGATGCGAATTCGATCGATGCGAATTCGAAGTGGCGTCAGTCGCCCTCCCCCGCCCCTCCTCCCGCACCCCTTGCTCCCTTTTCGCTGCTGCAGTCCCCCATCGCCTCATCTGTTCCCCCCTATATCATCCTGTGTGTGTATGTGTGTGTGCTCCCCCACCACGAGAGGAGTCCCTCTGCTCTCTTTTTGACGCTCCCGACTGCTGCAGACCACACGCCATGCCCCCCCACACACCCTACCCCACCGCACGCCATGCACCACACACACCTGAATCAAAACATGTGCCCAGTACTGGTGTGCAGCCTCTGTCCCCGCCACAATCGCCCATCCCTTCTGCTACGGCGCTGCTATTCCGTGCCTGCCCTGGGTAACGCCACACCACATGTTTAAGTTCTCAGCAAACATCGGACTCAGCAGCAGCAGCAGCAGGCACCAGTGGAGGTCTCGCATAGCTGCCGCATGGCTTTGCGGCAGAGGCAGTACCTGGCTTGGGGTCGCCTGCGGTGTGGTACGGCGTGCTGCACAGGTCGTCAGCTGTCGCATGGCCTTTGTGCCGATGCCTCGTTTTCATGAAGCATTTCAAAGAGGGGGCTCATCCAGGCTGGGGAGAATGGCTGCCAGCCAGAACTTCTGGGGATGCTGGGGCCGCTCCTCCTGCAATGAATGAAGGCACACCCAGACTACACTTTGTTATTCGGATTGTGTTCTGCCATAATAACCTCGCCTTGCCCTCAACGTTGATTGAATTGCACGCAATGCTTTTGAGTGGGCGGCGGAGCCGGAGGGAGGCACGCAGCCTGCAAGACAGGGCAGGGCAGGGCAGGGCAGGGCAGGGCGTGCTGCGTACCGGCGTCAACAGCGGCGACGGTCGCCCTCAAGAGCGCCGACAACGCCAGCAGCACCGTGCCCACCATTGAATGGCTGCCAAGTGGGCAGAGGCAGGGCCTGCGGCACTCGCACGCAGCCGCGCCTGCGCAGCATGCATGCACCACTGCAGCTGCTTCGGTAGAGTAGTCGTTTCCCAACAATCCTTCCCTGCAGTGTGTGGCAGGGAAAGTGCAGCGACAGGCCTTTTTCAAAAGTCTTGCAGCAGGCGGCGGCGGCATGATCCGTTTCCTGCTGGTACTGCACCGGAAGCGTACCATAACATAACTTGCCACTGGCGCTTTACCTGCCCCCTGCCCTCCCCGCATCGGGGTATCTGACATTGGAAGCCAAGTCACAGGAAGGGCGGCCAGGTTGCGGTTCCGAAGTGGGTTCTCTATGCTGTGCGTGGCGTGAGCGCGGGGTGAGCACTGTATAGGATTGGCGGCTGTTCACGAGGAGGCCCGTAAAACATTGAAAGGTGCATATCCAGCTTCTCTGTGCTCAGGTCGAGGTCGGGCACCGGAATGGGGCAGGTGCGGGCCGGCCGATTGGAACTCTTCTTCAAATGCCTTAATTCCACACGCGCGCCGCCCTGAATCCGCCCAGAAGCCATCGGGTGCACTCTAGCACGTGATCCCGCCCGGAGCCTGCAAGTGAACCGCTCGGGACGAGTAGTGGCCTGCCGCCTGGCGGCGCCGGTGCCGCCGCTTTTGCCTTGTACTTCCGACTCGGACTCATCCGCTGCCCTTGCCTCGCATCCCTCTTGCAGAATGCGATTGCTCTCGCCATTGGAGCCCTCCTGCTGGTCTTCCTGCTAGTATGCCCCACAGGGGTGGCAGCACGCCCGGCTGCGGCGCCGCCGCCCGGCAGCGCCAATGGTCCGGATCCGGAGGCCGCCCCTCTTGAACAGGCGGGCGCCCCCGCACTCCCTGCTCCCAGTATGGAGGGCAGCCCTGAGCCGGCCCCATCCTCCACAACAGGAAGCAGCAACGTTGGCAAGGCCGGCGTGACCAGCAGCCTGTGGGGGAGCGCCGGCGAGCTGTGGGACCCCGCAGGCCAGCTGCCAGACTTCAGCTTTGCAGGTATGCAGGTCTATTCCTGTGCTGTACCATCAAAATTTTCAACATGGGCTGCCCAACCTCGAATTTTCATCTTTGTGTGGGGCCTCACAGATTGAGCTGCCCAGGATGGGAGGTGCTGCGATCAATCGTGGGGGGTCCTGCGCTTGCTGCCTGCCTGCCTGCAACCTGCTGTAGCCCGCTGGCCGCTGCACGCCGCACGTGCCACTACCCACACGCTGCCGCACAGCATCTGAGCATTGCTGATTTCCCGCTGTTCTGTGCAGGCTACAAGCAGGGTGCAGAGCCCCTGCCCACCCCGCCCGTCACCAGGAGCGTGCTCGACTTTCGCCGGCCAGGCCGCAGTGACACACGGATGCTGGTGGCGGCGCTGGACTGGGCCAATGCACAGCCTCTGACGGACGGTGAGGCGGCGGGTGGGTGCATGTGTGTGGCAGGAGCCTGCTTGCAAGGGCTCCCTCCGGCTGTTGTGCCTGTTGGGGAGGTGAGGAAGAGGGCATCGGCCCGACTGCCACAAAGCCCATCCGGCAGGGGTTTTGTGCTGCCTCAGCGCCCGACTGCCACCTGCCTGCCTGCCTGCCTGCCCACCCAACCACCTCCTGAAAGCGACCCGCCGCACCTGGGTCCCCTTCCCACCCAAACCACTCGTGCTGCTGCAGATTACATCGTGCTTTCCCTGCCTGAGGGGGAGTACACGCTTGAAGCGCTGCTGGCTATCCAGCGGTCGAGGGTGGTGCTGCAAGGCGCAGGCGCCGGCTTGACTGTGCTCAACATCCCACAGAGTGCGTGGCTGGGCCTGCCTTTGTTCATCTGCCTGTATTCATTTGCTTGATAGGATGTCGATGCGTTCAGTAGAGGGGGACGGGTCTCACTTGCCTGCTCTGCCTGCTGGGCACACACACAAACTTTGCACTGGGCAGCGGGGCACTGCCAATCACACCGCACTGCACGCGTGCTTTCCGCCTGCCGGCACTCCGGGCAGACTGTTGTTGCAGCACTTGCTCACCAAACCGGCAGCGCTGGGATGTTGGCATCACGCACGCTGCACCGACAGGGTGCCTCCCCGTCTGCCCCGCACCATGCGTTGACCGCCCCCCGCCTTCGCCCCCCCACCCATTCTCCACCCTCCCTCCCTCCCGCAGGCGTGACAGACTTGATCGGCCCGAACCCTGAGGATGAGAGGACCGGGGGCTGGGTGAACACCGGCGCGTTTGTGACGCTGAAGGTGCGCCGGTGGTGTGGGAGGCGGGAGAGGGTTGTTGTGCAGCGACTGCCAGCCCTGTGGCGCACAACAGCTGCACACACGAAGCCTTGCCATACGCCTAGGAGCCGGACCAGCGAGCTGGGCGGCCCCCTAAGATGCGGCAACCTTTGTCTTGTACCTTTTAAAGCGTCCTTTTTGCATCATCACACGCCACGAATGTGCTTGCCTTTATGGCCCGCAGGGCAGCGACGCCTCAATTGCTGCCCACACGATGCGGCAGCTGATGTTCCGGTAATCAAGGGGAGCTTAGCCCCTACACCCCAGATATTAAACCCCGTATTGAGAGCGCTTGTTTGACTTATGCACGCGTGGCCTGCAGGGCAACGCCGATTTTAATGACGCGCTGGCCACGGTGACACGCAGCGCCAAGAAGGGAGGCAATGTGGTGACGGTGAGTGCCGCTGGAACACCAGAGGGGCAGGATTCGTGGGCCTGCCTGGGCCCAGCGCTGCCCGCCGCGCACCCGGCGATTGCTCTATTTTGTGTCGTTTGCTGTCCRAGGCCCTGGGTTACGTCCCGCTATTCCTTCCTGCCCTACCTTGGCCCCTCAACCTGCTGCTTCTCTTCCACCCGGTTCCACGCTGGTTCCACGCTGCCGGGTGGATGAKGCCCCTTCTATCCTGCCCCCCCAAGCCATGGCCCCCAAACCTCTCCGCACCCCCCTTGCCCCCCCATGCCGCCAGGTGGACGACGCCTCCCAGCTGGTGGTGGGGCAGTACTACGACACATGGTGGCAGGACGTGGGGGGGCGCTTCAACAACCTGATGTGAGGGGGGGGCCGCGCTGGCAATGCCTCGCTTAGGCAGCGTCAGGCGCAGCACGTGCGTGCCTGGAGGGCCAGCAACTTGCCGCTGGGGGCCCCGGGTGTGCAGGGCAGTGCCCCAAGGTGATCCCTTGTCTCCCCACCCCATGTACGTTGAGCTGTCCCATGTCCACCTGCAGATTTGACAGCCTCTATGAGGCACCCTACTGCATTTTCCTGCTGGCCGCTTCTGTTTCACATCACAAGGTTGTGCTGCCCCCTGCCCCCCCTGCAGGTTTGACAACCTGTGGGATGCGCCCGACAAGTATGCGGGCCGCTCAAGCCCAGACAAGTATGTGGGCAACCCACGTGACCCGCGCGTGAGGTTTGGCACCAAGGTCCTGAAGATCCGGGGCAAGGTGGGGCGGGGTGCAGGGGTTGGCACGGGCTGCCAGGCTGGTGGAGGTGGCTTGGAGTCGGGGTCTTTTCCCCACAACGCTGCGGCGGCACGCATGAGCGCGCAGCAAATGGGGCGAGGAGAAGCTAAGAGAGGCATCTGGTTGTGGGTGTGTTTGATGCCAAGGATGCGAAGCTGCAGGGGCTGCGGGGCTGAGCGGGGCCGCAGGAAGTGCCCCAAATGAAGCTATGCACCCCTTGCTCGGCTGTGCCGAGGCGGCGGGCCACGCCTGCTCTTGCTGTCCCTATATCCCCCCAGCTGGGCAGGGCAGCTGGGGCAGGGCAGGGCAGCGCAGCCGGTGCAGCCTGGGCCGCTGCTGTGCATCCATGTTCCATGCATGACATATGTGCTGGAGCAGCCGCCACCATGCTATCCTCCTCTCCCCCCTTTCCCCTCCCTCTGCCCCTCTGCAGAAAGTCACTCTTGAGAGGCGCCTGCCCTATGCTGTGAAGGCGGGCACCGTTGTCGTGGAGTTTCACGCCCGCCCCGCCACGGTGCACGACAGCGGGGTGGAGGGGATGTCCTTTAGCTTCAAGTGGGAGCTGTACGCGGGGCACCAATTGGTGAGTCAGGCTGTGTTGTGTTGATGGACCTGCTGGATGTCATCAAAATCAAGTGGGAGGCTGGACACCACATTGCGAGTAGTGCTCCTTTCCTTGCGTGAACCAAACAGAGACGTGTGCAGGCGGGCTGGCCGCGGCTGCCACTGTGTGAGCGATAATGGGGGCACTAGGATGGTGAACAAAGTAGGCCCACGGGGGCCGGGCTGCCTGTGCGGGCGGAAGCGGGTGGTGCTACTTGCTACCCTGATGGACAGCCGCTGCTGCCTCACGCCCCTCCTGGCCCCTGCACCCCACGCCACCCTCGTGCAGGAGCGGGGGTGGAATGCCGTGGAATTCGTGGATGTCTACGACTGCTGGGCCCGCGACATTGCCACCGTCAATGCCGACAATACAGTGCTGATGACCGGTGAGTGGGCGGGTGAGGGCGGTTGGGTGAGGTGAGGGGT
>JTEE01000023.1:191444-205261 GCA_002896455.3 Chlorella sp. ArM0029B | reverse complement strand
TCCCTAGGGCACGGTTCTCGGTGCCGCTGCCAATGCCGGTTGAGAGCTCAAGTAGCGGACAGGCTGATGGTGCTGGCAAGCTGATGAGGCGGCCAGGCCGCAGCGGCTCACGTGCCCGCTCATGCCTTCCCGTCCTCCCCACCCCTCCCCTGTCCTTCCCTCCCACAGGCCGCCGACATGTGCAAGACCTGGCTGCATGAGCGGGAAGTGGACACGCCACAGAACCTGTACCAGGCACAGTTGGAGCTCAGGCGGGCGGCTGAGCAGGCGGAATGCTAAGCAGCCGCCCGCCTGAGCTCCAGCTGAGACCAGTAAAGATTATGCGGCGTGTCCAGCTGCATCAGCAGCAGCAGCAGCAGCCGCCGCCGCCGCAGCAGCAGCACTGCTGGCACACCCGCACCCCTGGCGGCCCGCTGAGCTGGTGCAGCAAGCTGCGCCGCCACCCCACCTGGCGCCTGCGCCTGCGCCTCGACCACAGCCTGGCCAGCACAGCAGAACCTTCTGTAACCTTCGACACGCCCTTCGGGTTCTCTGAATCGTGTAGCTGCTACACGCCGGATTCCTCTTCATAAATTTCTGCTGACATGGCATCCTTGCTGGCACTTCTAGAATGTCTTTTCTGCATGTATTTTCTGCATGTCTTTCCTATCTTCAGGCGGCCTCCGCCGTGACCGATACCTTTGATTCAATGCCTGTGGGCATGTGATGCCAAGTCTGCAAGCCGGTGCTCTCTGGCTCTGCAGCGTCTGCGCAGCTGCCGCCCCGCGCCGCTCGTGCGCCGGCTGCAGCCTTGGACGGGTCCCGGGTGGAGACCTTTTCTGATGGTATTGGTTGCGCCTGCCCCGCCTGCGCCGAGTTTGGTTTGCATCTGACCTGATCCGTCCCAGCTTGGTTGGACCTTTTGGACTCTTCAAGGTGCGCTGATATTCCTGCCCCGTGCCCCTTCCTCTCCTTGCCCTCCCCATAAACCCTCATCCTCCCTCCCCCCTGCTCCTTGCATCGTCGATCGTACATTCATTGTTGTATCTCGCCCTGTGGCATCTAAACAGATATTGTCAGCAGCATTTAAGTCAACGTGCCTGCTGGGCATGCCGGCTGTATCTCCCTGCTGTGTCACCCGGCTGCCAGTACTCGCGCGTGTAACAAGCACCGCTGAAAAAGAACAAGAGCAAAAGAGTGTCCCGCACGAGCGATACTGGGGAACTGTGGTGGGCTGTGCAAGGGGGCAACCAGAGATGGCGTGGCAAATCCCCGATTTTTTGGGGTGCTAAGTTGAGGGCCGCACAGCACAGTACAGAGGGCTTGGAAGCGGGGCAGCGGGGCCTTAAATTGAAGGAAGTGGTTTGGGCAGGACAGCAAGTCGACAGACGGGAGGGAATCCGGGCAGCGGGATCTCGGCCAAGCTTGAGGGCGAGGCTGCTGGAACAACATGGCAGCGGGTCTAGAGGGCAAGGGAGCCAAAAGCAGGGCAGTGAAGCCTTGAGGTCAAGGCAGCTGGCAAACAGGGCAGCGCGGCCCTCCTTAATCGAGAGCCCTAGTAGGCGGGCTTATAGGGGCCAGCCAGCTGGACCTCTTCTTTAAAGCTGCAGTGTTTTGGTTGGCGAGCTTAAGCATGCAACGAGTTCGAGGTTCTGGGTGAAACACACAGAGAAGAGCGCATACAAGTTGGGGCAAGGGGGGTTGAATCAAGGGGAATTAGCCGCTGCGAGTGGAATGGGGGGCTTGTGGAGGGGAAGACTCAGGCAGCATGCAAAGCGGCTTGGATGATAAGGCAAGATGTGCAAGATGTGCCTCCGTTTGGTCACTGAGGTGCTTGGAAGCAAGAGCACTAGAAGCTTCTCACCGCACACACATCGTCTTTTCTATTCAGTCATCATGAGAGATGTCCACGCACGACACCATTTCAAACAGAAAGCTGCCTGGGTACTGGTCACATCCGGAAGACAGGCATCGCAGCAGCAGGCCGGGGCGGCGCCTGTGCAGCTCAGACATTGCTGCGCGCAGGCCCCGCATCTGCTGGCGATTCTCGGGCGCATAGGCCAGGCAGCGCAGAGGCGGGTGGGTGGCCACAAACTCCCAGAAGGCGCGCCAGCTGCAGCGCTCTGGGGTGGCACCAGCGTGGGGCGCGCCGTTCGAGAAGAGGTACTCCAGCTGTGGGGCAGCCCGCAGCACCTGCACCCCCGCCTCCAGCACTGGCCAGGGCAGGCCCAGCCAGCGGAGGGAGTGCAGCCAGGGGCCGGCCGGCAGCCCTGAGTCGTTGCAAAATATGACGCACAGCCTTTGCAGGCGTGGCAGCTGGGCGACGACCGGCAGCGCGCTGGGGACATCTGTGTTAACAGCGATGCTGTCCAGGCACAGAGTCGTCAGGCCTATCAAGGTGGGCAGCACGGCTTCCAGGTCGTCTTGGTCGGCGCCGTCGATGACGACCAGCTGCTCCAGCTGGGTGACTTCCGACAGGCCGGGGGGCAAGGAATCCACCCCTAACCTGAGGCGCCGTAATGCCGGCAGCTTGGAGAGCACGCCGACATCGCCGTCGTCTGAGACGACATCCGTTGACACCAGCTCAAGGCTGACCAGCTCGCTCAGGTCCTTAAGCTGCAGGCATAGGGATTCAGACATGCAAGGTAAGTACACATTCAAAGCAAACATGCGTGCGTTGTGCCAAGGCCACGAAAGCAAGGTAGAGAGGGAGGGCACCGAGCAAGCTGGTGGCAGCACTTCTAAGCACAAGGCTAAGGTCGCAGCACTTCTAGGCACAGGGCACTAAAAGCTGTGAGCGCTTCCGTCTGCACCCCATACATACAAGGACATGTGAACTACAAAATCACCTCGCTTGGGAGGTACAACTGCTCCTGAGAATACAGGCACAGTCGCGTGAGGCTGATGATTGAGCGAGTGAGCGGCAGTGGCGCCCCCTTCACGGTTGCTCGGAGCCTTCATAACCCCGGCATTGCGAGACGTAGAAGAACGAAGAGCGGCGCGATCGAGCGGCATGAGTCGACACGGCAAAGAATTGCGATCGAAATCTCGGCGATATGAGTCCGTTTCATTGATTGATTAAGGGTGCATGCTTAATTCAACCGCTCTGAGGAACGAACCGTGTCAATCCACTGATGTTGAAGGCCCCTCTAACAAAGGGTAGCTTGCGTAAAGCTGTAAAGACTAGACTAGACTAGTCGCGTGAGGCTGCGGGGAAGGTCGCACTCCACAACTAGTTGGCTGCCCACCAGCTGCAGGTCCTTCAATGCTGTCAGCTGGGTGAGCGGTGGCAGATCCAACAGCGTTTCGTTGTCACCGAAATCCAGCAGCTGCAGCTGTTTTAGCCCAGGCAGCCAGGCAAGGCACGGCTGCTCGTCAGCGCTCCACCCGCCCATACAAAGCTCCTCCAGCCGGTCCGCTGAGCCGCAAATGAAAAGGCAGCTCGCAACCAGTGCTGCCAGCTCTTTGGCGCGCTCGGGTGCTTCACGAACAGCTGCAGGCTGCGCACGTCCTCGCCATGGGCCATCAAGTGCAGAAACAGCGAGCGGGTGCGACGGATGGCAGAGTCACCGCTGGCGCTGATGCTGACTGTGCGGAGAAGCTGCGGCGTCAGGCACAGCCGGCGGAACCGCTTGCTGACAAGGGCGCTCCGAAACCTGCAGAGATGATAAAGTCATGTGTCACGAGGGGTCTGTGATCATATGTATGGTGTGAAAGGCAAGCAAGGTGCATGCTCTTGCTTCAAAGCCCGCAACCGGTGGCGACAGGGGCGGGGGAGGTGCAGTCCTCGAACCCTACTTCATTTTTCTGCCAGTTTGCTGCGAGCACCCGCTGCCTGCTGCCCTGCGGGTGTAGTTGAATGACCAAAACTCGTGTTCGGATCAGTCGCATCCAAGAGAGTGCATCAAACGCACGGAGAGTTCGCAGCCCTCGACGGGCTGTCCCGCTCAAGCGCTGGGCTGACGGCCCCCCACCCGCCCACAACCGCCACGAGGGATATACATGCACGGCCTGTGCTACTGGACTTGAAGTCCGACCTACATTCAAGTGATTCTGGCTCGCATGACGGGATGCATGGCTGGTGGCACCCCCACAGGGGGGATAGTGGCACCCCCACAGGTGAAAAGTGGGTGCATCGGGTGGCACGAAGTGGTGCCGTGTGCCGCCGCTTTGAGCACTACGGCCGAGGCCGCGGCGCTACTCGCCCCCCCTGTCTGATCCCGCATTCTGACTTCCAGCGTCCATTCCCACCCTCAGTAGCCCACAATGCCGCTAGTACTCGCTGTGCACACTGTGCTCAGCCCGTCGGCCACTGTGCCCTTTGCTGTGATCCTGCTACAAGACCAGATCACCAACAAGCGGGTGCCCGCAGACCTCAAGTGCCGCCAGGTGAGGAGCGCTTCGCCGCCTTGAAAACTGGTCGTTCAAGGAGCCTGACCCGCCCCGGTTCCGGCGCCCCCTGTCTGCAGCTGGTGCCGTCATCCGTGCTGGCGGAAGGTGCCCGAGAAGGCGGTGCTGGGGGGCAGAGCTCGGGGGCAGGGGAGACTGGTGCAGCCTGGTGTGCTGGCTGGGCCGGTGCCCTGCCATATAGTCAGAGTTTCCTGCCTGGCGTGGGTGGGCTGCCCAAGTTCAGATCCTGCACTTGCGCTCATTTGATGTCGCCAGCGTGCGTTTAGGGTTTGCCCCAGCAGAAGGCTGATGTTGACATCAACACCCTTGTCGGGAACTGCAGAGGGCAAGCTGATATAGACAACGAAGCGATACGGACAGAATTGCGAGCTGCGAGACAAGTGGATCAGGCGGAAGCAAAAGCTGAGTGCCAAGTGATGCACGCCAAGATCCACAGTCACAACCGAACTGGGCAAGCTCTGCACAAGCTCTGCACAAGCAACTGCACAATACCTGCCTTCACTGGCGCATAGTGCCAGAGCGTCCGTTGGCACTTTTGAGGGAGTTCTGCGCAGCAACCCATGCATGGGCCAGATGCCCATTCGCGTTTTCATCGTTTTGTGACCCGAGACGTGCCCTCAATGAGGCAGTATGCGTCAGGATGTCGTGCCCGCCCTCTGCCGCTGGCGTCCCGAGGTGGACTTCGGTCAATGCACCGGTTGCTTAACCTTTCAAGAGTGATGCGGAAGCTGAATGAAGCCTGCAACATGACAGCACAAGCGCAGCTGGAGTATGGCATGCAATGGCATCCCCACGCAGCCAGATGCATGGCACCAAGCCGCGCTGGCACTGCCGCCACTGCCGCCGCCCGCCAGGCTGGCATGGGCGCAGCAAAAACTCGAGAAGACGCGCATCGCGCCTCTGCGGTCGATCACATTCACACAGAAAGAGGCCGGAGCGAGGAGCTCATTTTCGCATTTGCCGCAATAGCCCGTAGCAAGCAAGCGCCAGGCCAGGCGCGGCGTGTGATATTCCGCAGATCGCCGAGCAGGTAGAGAGCCGCGCCCGCCCCAGCTGCATCCGCCGTCGCTTGCCTGCTCCGCCGCCGCCTGCCGGCTTCGCTGCCCGCCGCTACAACGTGGCACCGTTCTCCACCTGTCTCTCCCTCTCACAGGTCCATCTCCCACCTGCATTCCTTAGCCGGCGTCAGTCATGGGAGGCAGGGACGAAGGCGGCAGTGGGGTGCGCTGCCGGTACGGCGTGATCGCCCTCGCCCCGGGGCACACCAAGGTGGCGCTCGTGCGCCCGCCAGGCGCCGCCAGCTGGCAGTTCCCCTCGGCGCTGCCAGCCCGTGAGGCTGACCGGCTGGATGATCAGCTGGAGGTGGCTCTGGGGGTGGCTGAGAAGCAGCTGGGTCTGGACGTCACAGAGCTGCTGTGCTCGCAGCCCGTCATTCACGTGAGGCGACGGGTGTGGGTGTGGGTGTGGGTGTGGGGGAGAGGGGCGTGGGCGGGGTGTGTGAGAAGAGCTGGGCCTGTCCCGTTTGAACAATGATTGCGGTTGGGGCAGCTGAGAGACAGCAGGCCTTGGGGTCCAGGCCACCTGCTGGGTCCCCGGTACTCATTTTGAGAAGAGGTTGTTGGGACAGGTGAGAGACAGCAGGGCCCTTGAGCTGGTGCACCGGCTGGGTCCCCGGCGCTCATGCCACCGCTTTACTCCTAGCCGTACCGCCCTCCCAGGCTCTTCACGCCTGGTTCGGCATTTCGCCCTCCTCTGCCCCTCTGCCCGATAACCCTGGGTGTGTGATGGGTTGGGGCGGCTGAGAGGCAGACAGATCTTGAGCATCCCGTGCACTCGGACCCCGGGATGCACGCAACCAACCGCTACAAGTGTTGCTGTGCCGTCGTCCCAAACTCGTTCCGCCTCCCAACCCCTTGCCCATTTCTGTCCCCTCAAACTTGGCCTGTTTGCAGGCCCTGGGCCCGGAGCCCCGCACGAGCACCAAATTCTTCATGGCATTCAACGTGCCTGAAGACAAGCTGCTGGGGGCGGCTGCGCGTGCGGGGGCGGCGGCAGCAGGGGAGGCGGGGGCCGGCGGCGAGGGGAAGGCGGGGGGCAAGGAGGATGGGAAAGCGGAGGTGGCGTGGAAGGATCTGCAGGTGGGTGCATGGGCATGCGTGTGCGTGTGCGTGAGTATGCCTGCGTTCATGCGTGCGTGCACATGGGCACTTGCATGGCTTATGCATGTGCACGAGCATGGGTATGGCGTGTGCATATGCATAGAACGGTGGTATGGCAAATGCATGCACGTGGTCTGGAGGCGTGTTGACACATCGCACATGGCGCCAATTGGGCGGCTCCCCCCTGCCGCAGGAGTGGGCAGACGGGGCTGCGGGTCGTGCAAGAGACTGGTCGAGGGGGGTCCTCCCTGCATCCCTGTCCGTTTCACATCATGTCACCGCTTAACCTCCCCTCTGCTGCTGCAGGAGTTGGCGGAGGAAACGTCGGACCAGACTCTGGCGGGCAACCAGTTGGTGGCGGTGCTGCGCCAGCTGCAGGGGATGATCAAAAGGTGAGGGGAGGGGAGGTCAGCGGGCCGGCTGGGAGGCTAAGGGGCTGGGGGCTGGGGCTGGCTTGTGTGCGGTGCAGGTGCTTGGAGTGTGGGTGCTTGCAAGTGGGCTGCAGGGGCGGGGGCCACTGGTAGCCCTGGGGCCAGCCAGGGAACCGGCACACAGCTTCACCATTGGGTGTGGGGAAAGATGATGTTCAGTACTGCCTTCACCTCGGCACGGCACCCTCCGGCTGCTCTTGGCACGTGGTACAACACATGGTAGCGCTCGCAGCATGGGATAGGGATGCCCGCTGCCAGCCGGGCACGAGAATGGGTCTGCATTCAGGTGCCCTGTGTACTAGTGTAGTCTAGTCGTTACAGATTTTCACATTCTCTGAAAGAGGGATCAACTTAAAAACGAACCCAAGCCGAGTGTACTGCCGCCCCTGCCGCACCTCACACCCTCCGCCGCCCTCCTGCCTGCCCCGTGCGTGCCCCCCTGCAGGCGCTACGAGATGCTGATGCCGGCGGACGATGGCTACCAGGAGGTGGCGGCGCTGATGAGCTGGCACGAGGCGGTGCAGGTGGGCGAAGCTTCTCCTATTGCCCGTGATGCTGTGCTGTGTTGTGCTGTGAGGTGAGGTGGCGGCGCTGATGAGCTGGCGCGAGGCGGTGCAAGTGGGCGGGGAAACTTACTTGTCGCAATAGTGTGCAAAGGGTCCTGGAATGCTGGAACAGCTGTGCTGGTGTCACGTGGCGGACGCCGATTGAGCCGAAGTGCAGTATAGTACCCGTTTCTGCGCCCACATGCTTGAGGGGGCGGGTACCAAGTCGGCAACCTTATCACCCTGGCTGACCCGCCCTGCTCTCATGCCCTGCCCTGCATTCTGGCTGTACCGCTTGTACCGCCCAAACCGCAGGGGGGCGACGTCCTGCCAGGTGGCGTCGAGCGCTGGGCGGGCATCGCCCCCAAGGACTTTCTGGAGCAACACTGCCGCACAAACAAGGTGGGCGCCTTGCGGGGGCAGGAGCTGTTGTACTTATAATCTAGGAGGCAGCCGCTTGCCTGGCTGGCCTCGCTTGGGCAAGGACGTGCTGGGACAAGGCAGCTCGTGTCACCCCTCAAGCCCCCCATTTCCGTTTGGTTGTATCCTCATCTGGTTGTCACTGCGGTAGGCCTGGCCATGTGGCTATCGGCCAGTTTGAGGGATTTCCAATTCAGGTTCTGGGCAAGATGACAGTTGGCATAAACACTTAGACCATTAGCTGGCCTCTCGCCTGGGGGAAGGACCTGCTGTCCTGCCCTGCCGGGCCAAGGCAGCCTGCCATTTGTGTGCCCCTTGACCCCTTCCTCCTCCCTTCTTCCCTGACGGACTTGCCTCCCCCGCCCCATTCACCTGGGCTGCTGACCAAGCGCTGTCCCATTTGCTGACAGACTATGCATGCCGTGTGTTTGACCCTCCACCCCTGCCTCCCGCCCCACCCCGCAGCTCCCCGCCCCCGCCTTCAACGTATTTGAGCACGGCCGCACCCCCGCGGGGCGCACCCACTTTTGCGCCACCTGCATCCTGCCCCACACGGGCCTGCAAATCACGCCAGATGCCGTCTACCCCTCGCCCTTGGACGCCCTGGAGAACGCAGCGGTGCTGGCGGTGCTGTATCTGGAGGGGGCGCTGGCGCCGGGCTGCCCGCTGGTGCACTTTGCGGCGGCGGGGGAGATGGCGCAGGTGGGTTTTGCGGTTTAGGGTTTGGGGGTCTTCAGATGGCGCACGTGGTTGGGGCAGGGTAGAGGGTTTTGGTGTGCCTGCTTGTGCAGCTCTCGCGCGGTGCCGGGGCAGGGTGCGCATGGTCCTTGCGCGCAGGGGAGGGTGTGCAGCCTTCGAGCGTGTGTAGGGGCTGATTCAGTGGGTGGGTGGTCCACCTGTCCTCCCTATCCATTGCAGTTGCCCCACATCGGCTGTGGGAAGCAGGGGTGCGCTGCCCCTCACATATCCACCCATGCAGACCCCCACGTCCCCCCTCCCTCGCCCCGCAGGTGCCCCACGCCTTTGTGACGGAGCAGGAGGTGCGGCAGGATGCGCGGTCTCACCACGGCGAGCGGGAGCGGCACAAGCGGGAGCTGGAGCGGCAGGTGGGTGTGGGTGGGATGAACGTTCTGCACAAGTTGTTGGCTCAGCACGGGTGGCAGCATCAGGTGGGTGTGAGGTGTGCTGGTCAGGCAAGCGGGAGCTTGGGCGGAAGGTGGGTGTTGTTGTGATGGATATTTCTCTTGGATAGTTGCTCAGCACAGGAAGAGTGGCAGCGGCAGGTGCATGAGAGGAGTGCTGGGCAGGCAAGCGGGAGCGGCACAAATGGGAGCTGGAGCGGTATATGGGGGCGTGAGTTGTGAAGATGAGAGTCTCTGCATATGCAGATTGTTGTCCAGGAATGTTTGGCCGCACACAAGTGGCTGGCACGGCTGCTGGCGTATGCGCTCTCAGGCCCTCCCTGGCAGCCCCTCTTGTCATCCTGTGTGCAACCTCCCCCATCCCCCTTCTGCTTGCAGGATCATAAACAGCAGGCGGTGCTGCAGCTGCTGTTATCACTACTTTTAATATCAAGAGTGCATCCCGCCACCCCATCCTGCTTGCAGGTTCAAGAGGAGCAGGCGGTGCTGCAGCGGCTCCTGCTGTTTACAGTGCATTTCACCAACCCTTCTGCTTGCACTTTTACATGCTCAGGCGGTGCTGTAGCCGCGTTGGTTGGCTACTTCCAAAAAGAAGACGCGCTTTCCATTCCATCCCCTCTTGGCAGGTTCACAAGAGCAGGCGGTGCTGCAGCGGCAGTACCCAGTACTTTCACAAATGAAATCGTTTTCCATTCCATCCCCTCTCCACAGGTTCACAAGAGCAGGCTGTGCTGCAGCGGCATTACCCAGTACTTCCACAAATGCAAGCGCTTTCCATTCCATCCCCTCCCCACAGGTCCAAGAGGAGCAGGCGGTGCTGCAGCGGCGCATGGAGGAGCTCCGGCGGCAGCAGCAGATGCTGGCCTCAGGCGACGTGCTGCCCAGCGGTGGGCCAGGGGGCGGTGCCGGGCTGGGGCCTGGGGGCGACCGGACGGCCAAGCGGCCACGCCTGGAGAAGGCTGCGCTGAGCCTGCTGGAGGCGCTGCAGCAGATCCCACGGGAAAAACACCCGCTCATGGTGAGGGGGGCGGGATCATGTTGCTGCTACTGCTGCCATTGCTGCTGTTGCTGTTGTTGTTGCTGCTGCTGCTGCTGCTGGTGCTTCTGCCCGCCGCATCTGTCGCTTTTCTTTGCTACAAACTACATTCTGATACACTCACCCCCCACCCTGTCCCATGAGACCTTGCTGGCTCCCCCTGGACTTGAAATGTAATTGATTGATTTGATTGATTGTTCGTCATGTTGTCGCTGTCGCTGCCGGCGTCGTGCTTTGTGGATGTGTCGAATAGGCCCGCATGTGAGACGTGCTGGACGAGCAGATTCCACGGGAAGAGCACCCGCTGTTGGTGAGGGGCAAGGCAGAGTGTGAGATGAGAGGGAGTGTCAATTCACTACAACTCATAGCTGCCAGGTCATTATGCTGCTGCTGCTGCTGCTGCTGCTGCTGCCCGTGCTATCGCATGGGTGCCGTTGTGCTGCGGCTGTCGCTGCCGGCGTCTTGCATGCATTTTATGGTGGTTGAATAAACTTGATGTGGAACGTGCTGCAGCACAACCCTCGGGAAAAGCACCCGCTGATGGCGAGGGGGGTGGGATTCTGCTGCTGCTGCCACTGCTGCCGATGCCATTGCATGCATGCCGTGCTTTCTGCTGCTCTCGCTATCGGCGTCGTGCATTGTCGTGGAAACAGCCTGCATGCGAGCCGTGCTAGATTGGCAGGCTGCAGCAGGCCCTGCGGGAGACACCCCTGCTTATACTGAGGGGCAAGCGGCTGGCAGCATTGCATTAGCCAGGTCATTGGGCTGCTGCTGCGAGAGCTTGTGTGCCGGTTGTTGCATCGCCGCCATTGCGCCGCCATTCTGCCGCCAACGCCCCCCCCCCCCAAACCCCAACCCCTGGCACTCATGACGCCACTCATGTTGCAAACCACGACTTCACCCTCTCTGCCTTGCCAAGGACCTCACGGAGCTGTGGTGCTACATGCGGCTGGCCGCTGACCCACAGACCGACACCCTGACCCTCCCCCACCCCAGCCCCGCACTCTTTATCTCAAACCCTGCTTTGCAATGTTTGCAGAGGCCCCTCAGGCCCTGAACGAGCTGTGCAAAAAGTTCCCTTCTACCCTGCCCCGCAGACGGGCACACTGACCCTGCCTCACCGCATTTTGTTCGATCTCTTCCCACACTCATGTTGCTCACCACTACTTCATCTCCCTTGTTCCCCAGGCGCTGAAGGAGCTGTGCGACAAGTGCCGCTGGCCGCTGCCTCTGTATGAAGAGATCCCGAGGGGCTCCGCCACCATTGTGGCGCTGACGCTGCAGCAGGTGAGGGTGATGAGGGGGGCAGGGTTTTTATTTGGTGAAGCAGCAAGTGGGGGGGGGGGCGAGGGTGCGGCTGCCGCAGCAGGCGAGGGGAGGTGGGTGCAGTTGCCGCAGCAGGGTAGGGGATCGGAGTTCAGCTGCAGCAGCAGGTGAGGGGATCCGGGTGCTGCTGCGGCATCTGGGTGTGGCTGCAGCAGCAGGTGAGAAGAAGAGGGATAGGTTTACCATCAGCAGCAGGTAGGGGCAAGGACCACCTGCAGCAAGCGAGGGGCAGCCCGAGTGTGGGTTCCCGCAGGGCTGTGCTGCTTGGCAGGGGTGTGTGCAAATCTGACGGCGCAACACCCTCAAGCTGCAGCAGGTGTTAAGGCGTGCACATCTCGTTGAGCTTGACAGCTCCCTGCCTGGCAGTGCTGGATGTGCTCTGTGAGGCCGTGCTGTGCTGCGCTGCGCTGCTTGGCCCTGCCCCTCCTTGCCTGTCCTGGTCCCTCCTCAAAGCTTCGCCGCCTCCTTTCCTCTTCCCTCCCTCTCCTCCCCTTTCCTTGCAGGCGGGCGTGTCGCGCACGCTGGGCCCTGCCCACGAGGATCGCAAGCAGGCCAAGATTCTGGTGGCACAGGTGGGCTGGCAGGGTTTCGGGACACCTGTGTACTTGTAAAGCCCTGGTGTGGTTGGAGCGAGGGAGATGGGTGGGCACCCGCGTCACCACAGGCGGCCCGGGTGTAGTCAGGGGAGTGGGATTGGCAGGGTAGATCGTGCAAACTCGCTCACACGTGCACCGGCCCCGCTTGGCTGCATCCATGAGCTCCCTCACATGCCTGCCTGCCCGCCTGCAACCAGCATGGCCTGGGTGTTGATGGTTGGCACAGCAGCAGCCTGGCCGCAAACGCAGCCCTGTGCACGCCACTGGGAGCCCACGGGATCCGCCCGCCTACAAGCCTGTGTGCCTCTGCCCACCTGCATGGATGTGCACCCCACTTGGCCCTGCCCGCCTACAAGCCTGTGTGCCTCTGCCCACCTTTAAAGTCTGCGTGCTCTGGCCACCTTAAAGCCTGTGTGCCTCTGCCTACCTGCCCCCCCCTCCCCTTCTTCCCCCACCATGCAGGCGGTGATGGATGGGCTGCGAAGCAAGCACCAGGGCAGGGCGTAGGCCGGGGCCGGGGCGGCTGCATACTGTGGGCAACTGCACGCAGAGAGCGGCGGCACGCAGCGGGGGGCAGCACGCCCACCTGCTCAGCGGCGCAGTCTTGTTGCAAGGAGCAACCTACTTGCTCAATTATCAACCCCTCGCTAGCTCAAGGATGTGAGCCTCAGGCGTCCGGCTGAGGCTCCCTCACGCCTGCTGTTTGTTGGCTGTTGCACTTGTTACATGAGTTGCAGCGTGCACTTGGTTGCAGCAAGCATTCGTTGGTACCCTGGGTGGCCTCTGAGCGTCCCCACAATGTGCAACAAAAGCTGACGAATGCAAGGTGAACAACACAGGAGAAGCAGCCCCTTATGTTCCCAGGTTCCAGGGCCATCAAGCAAGGGCCTGCACAGCATGCTGTCCAAGGGTAATGGTGTGCAGGCCGCGCATTGCATGCAAAGGTCGAGTCAGCAGGCCAGCCTCTGTTGTGGCAAAAGGGGGTGAGGTGTTGGCTGTCCTTGTGGTTCCAAAACAGAGTTGCCAGCACAGCGTGCCAGCGCCGGCACTGGGCTGTTGTGGCACACATGTGTGTGTGTGTAAGATTGGCTTGGGGGAAGACGGCGAGCCATGTGTCGAGGCACTGCTGTGCAGCGACTCCTGGCTGCTGTGCCGCCCTGCCGGCAGAGCAGAAGTGTGGCTGCCGCCTGCCGCACCTCGAGCCCCTTCAGGCCTTGCCGCCCTGCATCTCTGCACACGTCGGGGGGCAGGGGCGGGGCGGACAGCAAGGCAGCTCTGAGCTGGCAGGGCTCTGGGCATTGGGCGCTTGGCACGGTGGTCGGATGAATGCTCCGACCCACCTACCCGCCGCTGGTACTCAGGAAGCCCTGCAGTGCTTGCCCCCCGCCCCTTGGCACTTAAAGCAAATCAGGGTGCCTTCCCAAATGAGCACCCACCCACGCGCCTGTGCTCCCCGGTGCCCACTGGCATCCTCCCACCCGTAATCCTTGGGACTCGTGAACCCTAGAACATGCGGTTGCCTCAAATGAGGGTCTCCTGGGGCACCCTCAAAGGTGCACCCTGATCCCTAAATTTCACCCACCCCAAACCCGATACCCTATCACCCACCCACCAGCCGTGTCGTAGTCCTGCAGCGCCGCTGCCTGGTACACCCTGACCGGTGCACTTTAACCCTAAACCCTAATTAGCCCCACCCATCCCACCCAACCGCCGTGTCGTAGTCCTGCAGCGCTGTCTCCTGGTACTCCCTGACCGGTGCACTTTAATTAACCC
>JTEE01000023.1:164572-190334 GCA_002896455.3 Chlorella sp. ArM0029B | reverse complement strand
CTTCCTTTGAGCCCTCCACCTAATCGCACCCACCTGGTCCAGCGTCCCCTCCACAATGCGGCATGTGCAGGAGCTGCAGGTGCCGCCGTGGCAGGCATAGGGCAGATCAAGACCAGCATCCTCCGCTGCAAGGCGAAAGGTGAGGCGGCGGGCCAGGGGTGGGGGCGGATGGCGAGGATGAGCTTATAAGGCGCCGGTGCAGCAGGGGGAAGGGGTAGAGGAGCCGTGCGGCCGGGGTGCTCAGGTGCGCGCCCATCCTTTGTATAGCGATCTTTCCGAGCCTGCATGCTGAGGCACGCAAGGCTGCAAACCGTACCTCGCAAACCCCTCTCTCGCCCCGCCCCATCCAAGTTCACCTCCCCAACAAATGTTGCAATGCAATGCAATGCTGCCGCCCTGCCCCTCCCCTCCACGCCAACTCACCCATGTCCAAAGCGAGGCACGCTTCTGTGTGGCGAGCCGACCCACACCCAGTGGAGTCGATCCACCCGGGGTCCTTGGTCGCCCCCAGGGATTACCCTCAGACCCCTGCAAGTGCCCAATCCACTGCTAGCACAGCCCCACCCACTCCTGCCTCTCTCCCGCCTGCAAGTGCCTAATCCACTGCGCCTGCATCCCCACTCCTCATTCATGCATCCATTCATTCATTTCAACGCTGCAGCAACACAAAAGTGTGCCGCAGATGCGTCATCCCAGCATTATGGAAAGTAAAACTCGGGGTGTTCTTTTCTAAGAAAGGAGAGGCACAGAGGAGAGTCCCCACCCCTCCCCTCCCTCCCACCCGCATCCAAGATGTACTGGTCGTCGGGGCACTCGATTGTCTTCTCCTCGCCGTCGGGAAGCTTGAAGGTCACCTGTGGCGGGTGCGGGGTGGGCCGAGGAGGGAGGAAGAGGGTCGTCGGGGCTGGGGAAAGGGGCGCTGGGTTGTCCTCGCCGGGCGGAAGGGACAGGGCAGGGCAGGGCAGCAGGAAGCGGGTGCGGCGAGCGGGGGAAAGAAAAATGAGAGGATGGGAGCGGATTCTTTGTGTTTCGAGGCGCTGCGCCGTGCTTGCATATGATGCGTGAATACAACAAGAGAAGTGGAGCAGGGTGCCTGGGTGGGCCGTGGGACCTGAGCTTGCCTTGTAGGTTGCCTCTGCTGCCACCGATGGGCGCATTGGACGGTGGAGGCGGGCGGGCGCCATGGGGCGCGCCGCCGGCTGCACGGCCGACAGGCGGTGCTGGGGGGCGCTCAGGGCGCGGGATGTGGTCACTGCTGCTGCGGCAGACATGGTGGAGGTGAGCTCCAAAGCTCAGAGGGCGGCGCTTTGGGTGTTGTGGAGGCGCTGGGGGGAGGCTCAAACGGCCGGCTGGGCGCGGCAAACTGCGGGACAATTGTGGACGAACACGGTTTCGAGTGTGTTTCGAGGCCCAAGGCGCTGTGCGTCTGTCGACCTGCCCGCTGCCGCCGCTGCGCCGCTGTGCCTGCTGCATCTTGGTTCCTAGCAGGCTTGGCCGTGCTTCGCTGCCGCAAGTTTGCGGGCCTGTCGAAGTGCATGCACTCGGCTTGCATAACGCCCCAACATGAGCTCCAGCCTGCTGAGGCGGCTGCGCGAACTAAACTCGGGCTTGGCTGCCACGCCGCCGTTGCCTAGCGGGCGCCTGCACGAGATTGTGGAAGCTGTAGGCGATGCGTTAGAGACGTGGGATGCCGACTCGCCGCAAGCCGAGGACATCAAAAGGTGCCGCCGTGGGTGCCGCTCCGCCAGCTACGGTGAAGCCGCAATGCATGCGGCCTGTGCTTGCACTCATTATACCGAAACATGTTACCCTGTCTTGTTGCCTTGAGCAGCGAGGTGATCACGCTGGGCGAGCGGCTGCGGTTTGAGGCAAGCCGGCTGGGAGAGCACGACCGGCGCTCAGGGGCGGTGGATGCCCTGATGCACGCGGCATGCGTGGTCCTTCCGCGTGGGGCCCATGTGGTTGCTCAGATGACCACCCCCGGACCAGATGGCTTCCGCCTGGCATCTGCCTGCCACCTGTTCTTCACGGAAGGCGTCGTCCTGCTGCGTGCCCTACGCATGCGGCTGATGTCATCGACTCCCGTGGCTGGGGACCCATCAGCACGCGTCTGGCATTTCAATTCACAGCGGCAGCTGGCGGCAGTGGCTATGGTGGTGACCATACTCCTCCGCCCCGGCAGCCAGCCCCAGGCAGCGGCAGCCTTTGCAGGCAGCACAGCGCGGCCCTCCGCCCTGCTGCCCTGGCTGGCAGAGGTGACGGCGGCGTTTCAGTGGACCGGCCCTGTCGTCGCAACAGGTGGGACTGGCTGGGGCCTGGCTGGCAGAGCTTACAGAACACCCAAACTTTGTCAGGGGCATGCCTTCGAGCGGTGCCATGACTGACCTTGCACCCACTTGCCTGCCCGCCTGCCAGCCAGCTCATGCCCTCCGGCCCGCCTTGTCACCGACCCCACCCCCTGCACCACGCTCGCGCCACCACTCTGCCTGTAGGGCCTGCTGTCCCAAACGAAGGGCTTTCGGGCTGGGCTCCGTCCGACAACAGTGTTCTCAATTATGGGAACCTTGTCCACTACATGCTGACAACGCCGCCCTACGCGAGGCAAGCCGCAGCCCTGGCCAGCAACCCGGCCCAACAGCAGGCAGTGACAGATGTGCTGCTGCGCCGCTGCCTGCCGCATGCGGCGGGTAAGCTGCGGCAAGATCCCGGCAAGGCAGGATGGGTGGTGACGGCACGCACGGTGTCGGCTTTGTTGGTGTCAGACAGCCTGCGCACCGCCGTTGCCCGTGAGATGCGCCACCCCGGCACTTGCGTGCACATCGTGCAGGCAGCCGCCAGCTTGGCGGCAGCGTTGCCAGCTGCCCCGTTTGCTGGCATGCCAGCAGGCTTGTTTGTGGATGCTCATGAGCAGGCTTCGCGGCTGCTGGCAACACTGTGCGATCTCCTGCTCCCTCCACTGCCTCCGGGCAGCGGCGCGGCGGGCGTCTACACAGCAGGCGGCTCAGGCAGCACGGCAGGCAGCACAGCAGGCAGCGCAGCAGGCGGCACAGCGGCGGGCAGTACAGGAGGGGGCAATAGTGCGGCCGGTGGCGGGGTGGCAGCCAGCAGCCAAGGGGGCCCAGTGGCGGCAGGCAGCAAGGGGTGGCAAGCGGTGGCAGCTGCGCTGCTGCAGGTGCTGCCACATCAGCTGGCTGTGCTGCAGGTGCTGGCCTGCGATTTCGAGTGCCCAGAGGAGAGCCTGGCGGGTATGTGCCACAGTGTCAGCGTCACTCTGGAGATTGTGCTGGGCACGCTGGGTGGGCAGGCCCTGGTGACCCCCGCACAGCTGCCCATGTGGGCGGCTGCAGCAGAGGCGGCTATCCGGCTGCAGCCGCTGCTGGCGCAGCTGCACGGGCGGCAGTGGGAGGAGGCAGGGAAGGGCGCCCAGGTGGTGAGGCGGCTGTCGGAGGCGCTGCTGCAGAACCTGTGGTATGGGATGCCAGCTGGCAGCTGGCAGCTGGTAGGCGAGCCCAATGCCGCCAGCTTTGGCAGCCTGTGGCAGCTGCACTCCGCTGCCTGCCGCCTGCTGCACTGGCTGGCCGCCGGCGATGGCGACCTTGTACAGGTGCTGGCAGCCTGCGGCGGTCCACCAGGTGCCCACGACTGGCACCGCCTGCTGGAAGGGCTGCACCGCCTCTACTATGTCTTGAACGCGTGCTGCATCGCGGGTGAGCAGCTCGATCAAACGGCACAGCAGCGGGCTGCCAGGTAGGCTTGTGGTTCATCTTGGGTGACATACAGCCGGGCACATGCTTCCTTTTTGCTCAAGCTGTCACTTTGGCTGCACAGCTGTACGCTGGGTTGAACACGCAAACACGCTTGAAGCCCTTATGCCCTCCGTT
This sequence comes from Chlorella sp. ArM0029B, assembly GCA_002896455.3. Classification (NCBI taxonomy): domain Eukaryota; kingdom Viridiplantae; phylum Chlorophyta; class Trebouxiophyceae; order Chlorellales; family Chlorellaceae; genus Chlorella; species Chlorella sp. ArM0029B. The sequence continues at coordinate 186,453 of JTEE01000023.1, read as the reverse complement.
CCCCGACTGCATGCGCGTGCAGGCAGCGGCATGAGCGGACGCTGTCTGCTGGGCATTGGGCGGCCACACAGGCGTGCCTGCGTGCAGCAGCAGCAGAGCTCGCAGCTGCGGCGGAGGGCGCAGCCGCAGGCAGCGGCTTGCACCAGCGTTCTGCCGGGTGCCAGGCAGCTGCCACGGCAGCGCAGCACGCTGCAACCGTGAAGGCTGTGAGCAACATTGCCATGGCCTTTCCCAGCCTGATCGGGCCGGGGCTGGTGGGCGTCATGGAGGAGGCGCTGACGGCCCTTGCGCAGGTAAGGTGGCAGCGGGGCCGCCCTATGGCGCTAATAATGTGGTGCTGTAAATACTTGATGTGACGGCTCAGATGGGCTGGGTTGTTGGTAGACCGGCGCCGGTGTGGCAAGCAGGGATGCTTCTTTTCTTTTATGCGCTGTACATGTTTTTATCCGCAACCAAACTTGCGACAAAGAGTTCGCAAGGTCTGGTACCTTTGCTGCTGGGGCCAGCCCATCTGCCCGCCTGCACCTCCTCCCAGGCCATCTGAGACCATTGTGTGCAGATTGCCCCACCCAAGCTGTGCTTCCATCCACGATTCCCGTGCTCCCCCTGCTCCCCTTCCAGGCTGTCAACACACGTGCTGGCAGTGCGCAGGCGAGGCTTGCGGCGTCTGAAATGTTCTCTGCTTTGTGGGACACAGTGGTTGCTGCTGCGCATCAGCCACGACTGGCGGCGGTGGTCGCGGCGCGCGCTGGCATCGCCAGCGCGGAACATGGGGCATGCAGCGTGCAGCTGGCTGGCGTTTGGCGAGATTTCAAGGCTGCCGACGACCCGGCGATGCTGGTATGTGCAAAATGACGGGCAGAGTGGGGCGGGACGGCGGCACCACATCTCGTGCTTCTAGTCACAGCTGCATGTGCCACTAGCAGCCAGGCCAGCTGACTGCGAGCATGATGCTGTCTGTTTGTGTTTTTGGCACACCCACTTGCACCTGTGCCCAGGAAGCCTGCCTCAAAGATGGAGAGGCATGTGTGCCGATGCTGTGCCTTCCCACCACGCCTCGTGTGCCCCTGCAGCTGGGCCCCTGCTACCTCAAGGCCGCCCAAACACTGGTGGAGGCCGGCATTGGCGCCAGCAGCAGCCTGCGTGCTACCACTGGCAGGAGAAGTAGTACAGGAGAGGGTGAGGGCGGCGCAGGCGCAGCACCAGGCGTGGCAGGGGCTAGCTCTCAGCAGCAGCCCGGGTCTGAGCTGGCAGCGCAGCTGGAGGCAGCGGCTGACCACTTGCAGCAGCTGCTCAGCCAGGCCGGGCAGCAGCAGGGCAGCAGAAGCGGCAGCGGCGGCAGTGACGTCCACAGCACTGGTGGGGAGCAGCAGCAGGGCAGCGGCAGCCCCATACACTCACAGAAGCTGGAGTGGATGCAGCAGTTGCTGGCTCAGCCGGCTGCAGTGCTGGCAGTCTTGGTGCAGGCCTACTGGCAGCTGCCGGAGCAGCAGGCGGCAGCGGCGCTGGAGCTGGCACAGGCAGGGGCTGCCCGCAGCTGCGCCTACCTGCGGTGCGCCAACGTGGCACTGCTGGGCGGGCCGGGCGAGGGGGAGGGGCAGGGCTGCAAGCGGTGCAGCGGCTGCCGGGCGGCCAGGTACTGCAGCACGGCTTGCTCTCACGCCGACTGGCGCGGGGGGCACCGGCGCGTGTGCAAGCAGCTGGCGACCACCACAGCAGTAGCGGTGGTGGAGGGCGATGCGGCAGCAGGCGGCAGCAGCAGGTAGAGGCTCTTAGAATTGCTGCCTTTCCAGTGCTTTGATGTAATCCGTGCTTTGCTTTCGCAAGTTGTATATAAAGATGTTTGAGGGGTCTTCTCTCACAAGCCCAGGAAGCTCAGAGTGAGGTGTTTTAACACTAGAAGAAGACAGGAGGCAGGCGGGGCGGGGTGCATGTGCGGTGGTGGGCAGAGTGGCTGGTGGGGCTCGGCGTGGTTGGCCGTGTCTCAAGCCTTCTGCACCATTCACCACGAAACAATGCTCACCCAACACTGCACGGGCGCATCAATTGTATTTTGCATCTTCAGTGTGCAAGATTGACTGGCGCTGAATGTGACGCTGGCTAGAAAAGTTTTGCTGTCAACAGCAGCGGTGGCTCTCGGTCACCGCCCACCCAGCCATACGGAGCCATCCTTGGCAGGTGGCTGGCAGGCTTGCATGATGTCCAATTGTTGCGCATGCATGAAGTTTCGTGCACACCTGCAGCAGTTCGGAGCCATAAACGTAGGGTGGGCCCAATTCGTCAGGCTCGCCGCCAGGGTGCCGCTGCCGCTGCTGCCTGCTGTGCGCAGCCTGGAGCGAGGTGATCGAGACCTGCGGAGCCTCCGCCCCAACCGCTCTCGCCCACAATGGCCACGGTATTGGCGCTGCGCGAGCTCAGAGAGCGCCTCGCAGAGAGCGCCTCCTCGGCAGCCATCCCAGGCTTGGAGGGCGCTGCGTCGCGAGTGATGAAAGAGATGTCGGTGTGGCGGAAGCCGGCACCCTCGCAGGTCGAAACCATCAAAAGGTGTGCTTCCGCCGCCGCCGCCGCCGCCAGCCTGCGCTGGTGGCTGGGCCACCTGCTGGCACCGTCTCCGGCCCGCACACTACATGTACAGCCTCGTCCCCCTCTCATCAGTTGCCCAATACACTTTTCAATCTCCGTTTGCGCTGCCTTGCAGAGAGCTCGTCGCGCTGGGCGAGCAGCTGGCGTCACTGAGCGACACATCGGCAAGCCAAGTGTCCGCTCTTGCCGAGGTTCGTGTCCTCATAGCCTGCGACGTGCTGGGAGTGTGCGGATGTGTCATGGCACCCGACTTGGATCTCACTTCCCAGCAATCCTTCCGCTTTGGCTCGGCCTGCCGCCTGATCTTCACGGGCGGACATGCGCTGCTGGCGGGGCACCGGCGGCTGGCTGAGAGCGAGCACGCTTTGGGGCCAGACAGCGCGGCACTGCAGCAGCTGCGAGAGAATCAAGCAAGCAAGCAGCTGGGGGCAGTGTGTGTGGTGATGTCAGGTCTGCTCGATTACCTGGTCCGCGCACAGGCAGCGGCTGCCTTTGCAGGCAGCACGGCACGGCCCTCCGCCCTGCTGCCCTGGCTGGCAGAGGTGACGGCAGCACTGGAGGGGGGCGGCCCGGGCGCCAGCGAGGCTGCAGGTGGGTGGGGTCACCAGCCGTGGAAAACACCAACCATTGCCGGAGGCTGAGCGCAGTGGACCAGCACCTTCCTGGCACCTTCCTGGCACCTTCCTGCCTGCCTGCCCACAGTGCACCCTTGCCCACCTGCCCACCTGCCCACCTGCCTGCCTGCCTGCCTGCCTGCCCACCCACAACTGCACTCCAAACGGCCTGCCCGCTCCCTGCCTGCCTGCTGTGCCCGGACCGCAGGCTGCCCCATGCTGAGCAGGCAAGACGCGACCAACTACACAGGCATCACCTGCCAGCTGCTCGTCTACCCAGCGTACCCCAAACACGCCGCAGCAGTGGCAGCGGACTCACCCTTGCAGCGGGCAATGGCAGGCATGCTGCTGCGCCGCTGCCTGCCAGCAGTAACGGCACACATTCGGGAGCATGATTTCAGTTCTGACACCGCTGCCCAGGTGCAGCAGCTCACAAGAGCAGTGGCGTGTGGCAGCTTGCAGGCAGCCATCACGGGCAGCATGCGCCGCCCCAGCTCAGGCGCGGCCGCTGTGCAGCAGGCAGCTGACCTGGTTGCAGCGCTGCCTGCCACCCTGCCTGCTGGCGTAGCGGCACACGCGTTACGTGGCGCACACGAGCTTGCCATGATGCAGCTGTCTTACCTCTGTGAACTGCTGCCCCTCCAGGACCAGGCAGCGGACAGCGGCGCAGCGGGCGGCAGCTCAGCAGGCAGCACAGCAGGCAGCACAGCGGCGGGCAGCAGCCCGGCAGCAGGCGAGGCGGCGGGGAGGTCAGATTGGGGACCGGTTGGCACAGCAGTGCAGCAGGCGGTGCCGCATGCCGCGGCTGTGCTGCACGCACTGGCCGCCGACCCGTGCTGCCCACAACAGCTGCTCAGCGGGTTCTGCCACAACTTGTGTGTCATACTTTATACCCTCTTCCGCACAGTTGGGCAGCAGCCGATCACCACCCGCCAGCAGTGGGACGACTGGGCAGCGGCGGCGGAAGCGGCGGTCCGGCTGCAGCCGCTGCTGGCACAGCTGCTGGCACGGCAGTGGGAGGAGGAGGAGCACTGCAGGGCAGTCCGCGTGCTGCCTGCACTCTTGCTGCAGGCATTCTGGCGGCACGGAGCCGCTGGAGGCGTGGCGGAGGCGGAGGCGAGCCACAGCCTGTGGCAGCTGCACAGCTCCGCGTGCCGTCTGCTGCACTGGCTGGCTGGCGACGGCGGGGAGGCGGGCAGGCACCAGCTGGCTGCACTGGGCGGCTCGCCTGGCAGCCAAGGGTGGAGCTGGCTGCTGCGTGGGCTGAACGATGTGTTTCTGAGCTCACCTGCCGCATCCGGCTGTCGACTGAACGAGGCATGCTCAGAGCCGCTGGCAACCAGGTGCGCATGCCAGGGCGGGGCGTGCTCCTCTGCACTCGCCGGCTCCATTATTCCCCCACCGATTGTGCCGCATTTGGTTGCCAGCCGCACCAGCCGCAATGCACCGTGGGTGGGCCCCTGCCGGTGTGTGGTCCTGGGCATGAGGCACGCACCGCTTCTTGCCCTCTCACCGCGGCCGGCTTACTCTGGCAAAGCAATGTTTGCCCCTTCCTTCGCCGCAGATGTCGCGGCAAAATATCTTGCTTGACTCATCGCCGCAACCTGCGTCAACCACAGTTGCACCCCCCCCTCCTCCCCACCCGCTGTTTGCGTGTTGCAGGGAGCGGCGCACGCAGGCGCTGTGTGCTGCACACTGGGCGGCCACGCAGGCATGCCTTGAGCAAGGTGCGCACGCAGGAGCGGCTTCAGAAGAGTGCCCGGAGCCCGGCATCTTTTCGTTTCCCAAACCCACGGCAGGGGACCTATATTCCGCTGTTTCGGCGCTGCTCAAAATCGCTGCCTTCTGCCCACACCTGGCGGGGCCTGAGCTGGCACGCGCTCTACATGAGGCCCTGGCTGCCGCGGTGTCACAGGTAGTTGGGCTGCAAGACAGACTGGGGAGGCCTGCCCCTGTGCGGATGATGCGGGGGGCAACAACCTGCTGCACACTTGCCGCCGGCATGCTCTGCAGGAAGCAGCTTTATAGCGGTGTCTGCAACTGCTCCACTGTGCGCCTGATGTCGATGTGCTGCCCCTGGCTGCCCTCCGCCTGCCCCCCTGTCGCTCCTGCAGCATGTGTGCACGGCACAGCTGGCGTTTGTTGTCAAAGACGTGTGCGAAGGTGCTGCGGAGCAGCAGCCTCGCCTGGCAGCAAGCATCATGGCAGCCGCATGCAGCAGCAGCAGCAGCAGCAGGAGGTGGCAGGGCAGGGGCAGTGCGCGGCTGGCTGACGCTGTGAGGCTGTGCATCGCAGATGAAGCATTGGCGGCTCAGGTGAGGGGGAGGGGGGATGTGGGGTGGGCACCTCGGGTAGTCTGGGCCTCCATGTGTGAGGGGTAGGCTGATGAGGGGCACATCCTGCAGCATGTGTGCTTGGCGTGATCTGAGAAGAGTACCTTGTCACAGGATGGTGTGCCTTCCTTTGTGCTTCATCCGCCCAAAGTGCCTTGTGAGCTGACACGCCGTGTGTGCTTGCATTGCTTTTGTCCCCCCTCCTGCCCCACTGCCTTCATGCAGCTGCTGCCACCCTGCCACGCCGCACTCGCCGGGCTGGCAGAGGCTGGTGCGGTGGAGAGCAGCGGCCTGCGCTCTGTGGACGCAGAACCCGACCGAGCCGCAGCACCAGTACCAGGCACACCAGACGCTGTCCAGCAGCAGCAGCAGCAGCAGCAGCAGCAGCAGCAGCAGCAGCAGCAGCAGCAGCAGCAGCAGCAGCAGAAGGAGCGGGGCAAGCTGGCATCGCAGCTTGAAGCTGCGGCTGCCCAGGTGCGCCAGCTGCTCAGTCAGACGGCCCCCAGCAGCTCGGCAGCCGCAGCACCGTCGTGTGAGCAGCAGCAGCAGGGCAGCATTGGAAGTAATGATGCTGCCAGGCAGCAAGGCGGTGGCAGCCCCACTGCTGCACAGAAGCTGGAGCGGTTGCAGCTGCTGCTGGCCCAGCCGGCCGCCGAGCTGGCAGTCCTGCTGCAGGCCTACTGGCAGCTGCCGGAGCAGCAGGCGGCAGCGGCGCTGGAGCTGGCACAGGCGGCGGCTGCACGCAGCTGCGCCTACCTGCGGTGCGCCAACGTGGCACTGCTGGGCGGGCCGGGCGAGGGGGAGGGGCAGGGCTGCAAGCGGTGCAGCGGCTGCCGGGCGGCCAGGTACTGCAGCACGGCTTGCTCTCACGCCGACTGGCGTGGCGGGCACCGTCGCGTGTGCAAGCAGCTGGCGGCGGCAGCAGCGGCAGCAGCAGCAGCAGCAGCAGCAGCAGATGGCAGCGATGAAAGCTAGGCATGCCACGACGCCCCTTCTATTGACCCCCGCACTACTGCAACGTGTGTAAGGCTTACCATTGCGAGATCTGAGGGCACGGCACATGTTAGCACTCGGTGACTGTGCCAGCATTGCAGATGCTGCAAAAGTACGTACAGAAGCTGCGTGCTCCAAAGGTCCCGACCGCCAGTCTGCGGCACCCACCGCTCAGCGCCGCACTGCACGGAGTGGGTATTGTGCAATACAGAGATACCCAAGGATACTAAGCTGCTTCCCCGCTTCCCTGTGACCTGTGTCGGGCTAGCCCACACAAGAGTAGTACCTTTGGTGGCACCTGTGCTACGCTGTGAGTACCAAAGTAAGTCAGTAGGTAGAAGCCAAGATCGCCATGATTTCTAATCAACAGCTTGCCTCTGCCGCTCATGGTGTTGACTGGGCAAATAGGCATCCTGGTGGAGGGGTGGGTGGGCTGATACATGATGAGCAGGCAAGTGGTGGGGAACAGAAGAAGAAGATCAGAAAATAAACTGAGGAACACTAAATACAAAGCCGGGCACGGCTCGTAAGCATATGCACCAGCGTGCCAGCCGTAGATTGGTTCACTGGCGGTGCAGCAACATAGCTGCAACATGGGGGCGGGGCGGCAAGCCACGCCGTGTCGCCAGCTCAGCATTGCCGCCAGCTAAGCACGACCGCTGGCCATCAGCCGGGTCGGCACACTCATTCAACCGGGCAGGAGCGCAGTGGTGTGGACAGCTGCATGCCCGCTGCGCTGGCACCGCAGCCCGGGCCCGGCCTCCCCTCAGTAGTGCACGGTGTCTGGCAGCTCTGCGTATCGCTTCCACACCTCCACCGCCTCCTCCCGCAGCAGCGGCTCGCACTTGATGGTGCGCTCCCCCTCGGGCCGCTGCAGCTCGCCCAGGAAGTCGGCGTCCTCAAACCTGAAGGAAAAGGGAGGGGAGGGGAGAGAAGGGGGGGAAAGGGGAGTGGAGGGGAGGGAGGGGACGGGAGAGTGTGCACAAGTGATGGCACAAGTATGGCAGGATTGGGGTTTCAGCGAGGGGTGCAGGTTTCCCAGGAAGTCGGCATCCTCAAACCTGAAGCAGAGGGACCAGGGAGGGGGAGGGGAGTTTGTGCGCAGGTGAAGAAACTGTATGGCAGGATTGGGGTTTTGAGAAGGGTGCAGCTTGCCCAGGAAATCAGCGTCTTCAAACCTGAAGCGGAGGGGAGCGGAGGGAAGGGGCTGGAAGGGGAGGGGACAGGACGGGAGAGTGTGCACAGGTGAAGGAAAATGTATGGCAGGATTGGGGTTGTGGCGAGAGGGGTGCAGCTTGCCCAGAAAATCGGCATCCGCAAACCAGGGAGGAGGGGAGGGGAGAACTTGAAGTATGCACACGTGAGGGAAGTGGCAAAGCAGGATTGGGGGCAACGGTGGGCGCAGCTCACCCAGCACACCGGCGTCCCCAACCCTTGGACCTGTGAAGCTGGACATCTCAAAAGGGTGAAGGCAGGGGCGGGGCAGAACTGGGAGCGGTGGGTGCCAGATGGGACAAGTAGGCGAGCCAGCCCGGCCACAGCATCCGCCCAGCAACCTGCCATACCGGTACGCCCCACCGCGCCCCATCCTTCTCTCCTCTGATGCTGACACTCACTTGCCGTACTTCATCACATCCTGGTACGTAGCCCCGTAGTACACATGGTCCACGTGGGCCCACATGCAGGCCGTGTAGCACATGGGGCAGGGCTGCGGAAAGAGCAAGGGAGGGAGGCTTCATTGTAAGTGTGTGACCACGTGCTCAAGGCGGCGAGGTGAGGTTAGGTAGAAGCTGAGCTTGAGGCCCACACGCAGGCGTTGCAGCGCATGGGGTGGGAGAGGGTGGTGGGGCAGGGGGAGGAAGAGGAATAAGGCAGAAAGTAGGGACAAAGGCTGACATGCAGGCGGGTGCAGGAAATGCAGGGCAGGGCTGCAAGGTTAGGCAGGAGGCAGAGTTTGAGTGTGGCGTGGCAACACTTCACAGGGGGCAGCCGGGTGCAGGGTGGCGAGGCAAGGCGGCAGGGGCAAAGTGTGCGAGCGCCACGTGCTGCCTCATGTGCCCCGCATCCCGCTGAATATCACCCTACCCTGCCAGGATGCCCGCTTTGCTCTGGCTGCATGCACACCACCCCGCCCTCACGCCTGCCCCCCTCACCACCTACCTTGCCACCCCCGCCCGGCCAACAGCCCTCCCCATTAACCGACAACACATCACCTCCGCCGCACCTGCGCCGATGTGTAGACCACGCAGCCGGGGAGATGTGGGGACCCCTTCTTTTTGCAGGCCTCTCGAATCGCCTCCATTTCCCCATGCCTGCAGGCAGACAGGGGGGGCAGCAAGGGCCAGGTAGCCAGGGGTGAGGGGCCAGCAGGGCAGCATGCAAATGAGACGCGGGCCTCACGAATTGCTGCTTGCATCGCTGTGCCAGCGGGCAGCTGGCGGACAAGGAGGCGGGCAGGAGGGAGGCGGGCAAAGGTATCTATGCTATGTGTGTTGATGACTAGGGGAGAAAGGTCCCAAACTAACCACCGCAGCGCACTGTCGCCTTTCATGGGCAGCAAGCCGGCAGTTCAAGCAGCAAGCATACTCCCCAACCCTGCGCGTTTGCCCCATCCCCACCAACCACCATGCAAGCCCCGCCCCGGCCCACCCCACCCTGCCCCACCCCACTCACGGCCCCCGCCTCACCAAGTGGGGTCGTTGTTTGCCACAACATGGTTGCTCCCCTCCCCAACAATCTCCCCGCTGGCTGCGTCAACAACAACCGCGCCAAAGCAGCCGCCCGTGCGCTCATGGATGCCGGCTTGCTCAGACAGCACAATAGCACGCCGCATGTAGGCAGCGTGCTGCAGCAGGGCGGGCGGGCAGGGTTGTGGTCAGAGTGCAGCGCTGCGGGGGGAGTGTGAGGTTGATGCTGTGGGACGGGAAATCTTTTGCCCACTCGGCAGGTAGTGCTGGTGGGTGGGAGTCCGGGAAGGCAGGCTGGTGTCCTGGCACCCCCTGTCCAGATGTTATAGAGGCACACGACACAGGGTAATTGTAACGATACTGTGCCTGCTGCCGTGCCTGCCGCCTGCCGCCGGCGGCACCGCCCGTCTTTGCCCCTGCCTATGTGCCGGGCGCTGCGCTGCGCTGGGCACACGCTGCCAGTTTCCGTAGCCCACCTTGTCTCCATCTGTAGCCATGATGCCAGGAGTTTTGCGGGAGAAAAGGCGGAGGCCGCGGTCTAGGGCTTCACGCCCGCTCGGAGGCACGGCGCAGGGCTTTCGGCAATCGGCTGTAAAGGCGATATTCAACCTGTTTATGGAACACAACTCCTGCACAAATGGAATGCAGCACGTGAACGCTGTGTCAGCTGCCACAGCCCCTGCTATGCTCTGCTGGGCTGTCCAGCCCTGCCTGCATTCCCAGTACGGCGGCCTGACGGGCCTGCATGCGTGCACTGGCGCACGGGGATGTAGGGCGCTGGAGCCGCAGCAGCATGGTGCCGGCAGGGCGGCCAACACTTGCAGACTTTTCGCACCTCCCTGATGACCTCTGCCTGGCCATCCTGGGCCGCCTGAGCTTCCTGGAGAGGTGCGCCGCATGCTGAGGACTCCGCCTGCACCACCTGCCTCAGCCTCCGCACCACCCCGCCTCCGCTCCCGCCCCCGCCACTTGCGCCGCCCTGTCCTTTCAGCGTGCCCTGCCCTGTGTCGTGCCCTGCCAGTTATGCCCACATGTGGCACGCCTCTGTGAACCCCTCTGTGCAGGCACGCCGCCGCCCCCTGCGTCTGCAAGCGCTGGCGCCGCCTGTGCACCTCGCCTCCGCTGCTGTCGGACGTCGAGGTGTCCCTGGCCGGCCCACGCTGGCTCCCACGCACACTCGACTTCTGCCGCTGGCTGGCCCAGCAGCAGCACCCGCAGCAGCAGGAGCAGCAGGAGCAGCAGGAGCAGCATCAGCTTCAGCTGTGGCACCCGCAGCAGCATCAGCAGCAGCTCCCGGACCAAGAGCACGAGGGGCACTTAGAGGAGCAGCAGCAGGAGCAGGAGCCGCAGGAGGTGCCGCAGGTCCAGCCGCCGCCGCCGCCGCCGCCGCCTCGACGCAATCAGCAGCAGCAGCAGGATCAGCAGGAAGCGGCGGCAGCAGGGCCAGGCCTCACGCGCCGCATCGCCCTCAAAGTGTACAACCCCTACGGCGCCTCCCCCGCCGAGGCAGCCCAAACGCTGGCCTCACTGCTGGCGGCATGCGGGGCGGCGGGGCGTGCGCTGCGCACGCTGCACTTTGACCCCGAATCCGGGGCCATCCTGCTGGGCGACTCTGCCGCTGCCAGCCTGGCCAGCCTGCAGCGCCTGCGGTTGGATGTCGTGGTTGGAGAGCTGTCCCTGGAGGCGGACCTCACGCCCCTCACCGCCCTAAGAGAGCTGTGGCTGGATGCACAGCCGCTGCGCCTGCTGCCCTCGGCCCGCCTGCCGTCGGGGCTCACCTGCCTGCGGCTGGGCGGGGAGGAAAGCGAGGAGATGCCGCTGCAGGTGGGCTGCTGAGAGTGGAGGGGTTAGGTGGCTAGTGGTGGGGAGGGCGAGCGGTGGGTGGGGTGGCACATGGGGTGGTACCAGCTGCAGCCCAGCTCGTGCACCTGTGATACCCGGTAGGACAGACGTGAGCCCAGCCCCACACACCTATGTGCGGCCTGCCGCCTGACGCCTGACGCTGTGTAATGCTGGCGCGACGCATTTGACCGCCCGTTGTGCAAGCTCTGGCTGATGCCTCAGCAACCCTGGGCACCCTCCCTGCGACCCGCCTGCCTGCCCCTCCCTCCCTCCCTCTAGAAGCCGTGCTCCCCCGCTAAATTCCTGCCTGCCACTGGTGCAAACCGGGCGCACTTCCTGCAATCCTACCCGCCCTTCCCCTGCCCCTTGCTGCTTCCATCCCACCCTCCCTTCCCCTTTCCCCTTCCCTTTGCTGCACATCCCACCCTCCCTTTCCCTGCACCCCTCCACTCCCTTCACTCCCTGCAGCTGGCCCCCCTGTCCCGCCTGCGCCGCCTGACGCTGCGTGGCGCCGAGTACACCCCCGCCACCGGCTACTCTCTCCTGCGCCACCTCACCAGCCTGCAGCAGCTGGTCCTGCTGCACTGCACCCGCCTGCCAGCGCCGCACTGCCTCGCCCCGGTGGCACCCTCCCTGCGCTCCCTCATGCTCACCGCCACCCCGCTGGGCGACGAAGACGGGGAGTGGGCGGGCGGCCACGCGCTGGCCCCCGTGCTGCAGCAGCTGACGTCGCTGACGCAGCTTGCTGTGCGCGACATGCAGCCCACCGACACGCTGCCGCACACGCTGTCCTGCCTACACCGCCTGCAGCTGCTGTGCTGGGACGTGCAGCAGCCGGCGGGCGCAGCCTGGCGCCTGCCCACGGGACCCTGGCTGGGCAGCCTGCGCCAGGCAGCCCTGCCCGCTGCCACCGCAGCAGACAGCCTGGCGGCGCTGTCGGCAGCGACCCGCTTGGAGTGCCTGGGTCTGCGCCTGTTCCCCAATCTGGGCGAGGAGCGGCAGCGTGATGTGCTGCGCTGGGTGGCCACCCACCCGTGCCTGCGCCGCCTCTGCCTGGGGCTGCAGCCGCGCCCGCAGCTGGGGGGGGCGCAGGCGTTTGAGGCCCTGCTGCGGGCGCAGCTCAGCAAGCCGGCGCTGCGCATCGAGCCGGGGGCCGCGCTCTTCAACGAACTCTCCGCCTTTGAGTGAGCGCCAGCGTTGCGGCCAGCCAGCCAAGGGGATGGTGGCATGAGGGAGGGGGTGGGGGCCTGGCCTGGCCTGACCCCCGCCCCTGCCACCTCACTGGCACCCCGAGTGGGCCCCCCTTTCTTGTTTTTGGCCATGCGCTGCCGAGAATGCTGCTGTCCACTTTCGCCGCTGCGGCCCCCTTGCCCCAAGCTGCCTCCCGCCAGCAATTTGCCCTCCTGCCCATCACTCCCACCCCGTTTTCCTATTGTCTGACATCGTCAAGTCCTGCCATCGCTAGCTCCCCATTCTTCCGCACGGCCCTCCATCTATTGTTGCCGTGATCCACCTGCTACCCCCTCGCATTGCTGCCGCCATTTTTCTTTGCGCACGTCGATCTCCCACCCTAACCATGCCTGCGCAGCCTGTGCTGCGTCCGCCTCTGCTTCCGGCGCCCCCGTATGCTGCTCATTTTTGTTGCATCTGACTGACCATACCACGTCTCCATTCATTGCAAGAAAACAACAAGCAGCACACACAGCAGGCACACGCACACGAGAGGAGGGAAAGCAACATGAGAGAAGGGAAAGCAACAGTAGCTGGGGAAAGTGGGGGCCGTGGGAAGCCGATGGTCCAGACGGGTTGTGCTCAAACGGGCCATGCAGCCCCACAGGTGCTCGCCCCTGGGCCCTGGCTCTACATCCAAGCGTTCTTCTCAGAACGGCGGCACAAAGCTTGGCAAGTAGTAAGCCAGGGTATTAGGCGCCGCCTGCAGCCGCCCTGGGGGCTGGTTTCTGCTGGGGGCTGGCTTCAAAGCTCCCGCGGGCACCCGCCCACAAGCATCCCAGGCCTGCTTGAGCCACTCAGAAGATGCGGGTGTTGGTGTCGGGGCCCTGGCAGCAGAGAGGGAGGAGGGGGGCGTCAGGGAGGCGAGGCGAGGTTGCAGTTGGAGGGCAAGGGGTGGGCAAGGCAGGCGAGCGGTGGTCTCAACACTCACACCATACCCTGGGAGGGCAAGAGCAGGACAGCCATCCCCCCTCGCAGGCGGAGATTGAAGGGTGAGAAGTTCTGCAGGCACCCTGCCCGCCCCCGTGCTGCTCCCTGCTGCACAACTCTGCCTTGCGAGCGAGCCGCGGCTGCACATGCTGCAGGCTGCCCACAAAACAGAGCACAGCACAGCACAGGCGGTGCCACACACGGCACGGCACGGCACGGCACGGCACGGCGCAGCACAGCACAGCACAGCACAGCACAGCACAGCACAGAACAGAACAGAACAGAACAGCACAGCACAGCACAGCACAGCACAGCACAGCACAGCACGTCTGGATGGAGCCGCACCTGCTCGGCGCGGCGCCCCTCCTGCAGGCTGCGGAAGATGCTGCGCTCGTAGCCCTCGGCGCGCTGCAGGGGGGACAGACACGTATGGGGTCGGCAAGCGACGATTTGCACAGGTGGGCGGTAACATAAGGCGGGGGATGCGAACATGGAGGAGGAGGCGGGCGCAGCAGAGGAGCTTGAGGTTCACGGCAGTTCGAGAAGGGCACTCTGGGGGGATCGGCGCACCGATCAGGCAGGGCGGGGTGGAGGGACTTCCCTGCGTGCCCCTCCTGCAGGTGAGTATTCCCATGCTCAATCGGCTGGCCACCATCTGGGCACGCACACGGATGCAGTGCTGGCAGCGTGAATCCTCCCCAGCCTACCTGTGGCAGCTGCACCCCTGCCGGCCGCCTTTCCTTCCACCCGCAGCCAGCCGGCCGTCAAGCCACCTTCCCGCGCCGCCCTCCTGCCCTGCCACTGGCACCACACGGCAACCTCATTGAAATGCCGAGTCCCAACCGCCTGCCCGCCCACCAGCCTGCGGGCAATGAGCTTTGACATCACCCCGCCGCCATTGAGGGAGCGTACCTCGCCTAGCGCGCCTCTCCCATGGGTCCAGGGTATCTCTGAACACCTGTTTGATGCAGGATACCCTGCACACTCTCTATAGGATAAGGCTAACCCTACACCCCAACCCCATGTGATGCACGGCATCAACCCGAACCTACACCCCAACCCCATGTGGTGCAGGGTGCCCCACCTTGCGTGCCTCCTCCGTCTCGGGCACCCCCTCCTGGCGGTAGGAGCGGGAGGGGCTGCAGGGAGGGAAGCGGGGCGGGCAGGGCAAGCGTAAGGACTCGGTGCGCCGGGGATTGGTGCACGCACAGGTGGGAAGCTTGAGGGTACATGGGGTACGTGAATCAGGGCACAGGGGTGGCAGCGGCAGGGTGGCAGCGGCGGCGCGCCAGAGGAGAGAGTGCCGCTTTCAGCAGATCAGGCAGGCAGGTGTGCTGGGCATTATTTTTGCACCGTGTGCTGGACAGGGTGACCGTCAGCCCCAAACCAAGCACAGCCACGTCCTCCCGCCCGGCGTGCGCCCCCTCACAAGACTTCCGGGTTGGTCCACAGGTGGCGGATGGACGAGTAGATGCCCACACTGCTGGCAATGATCACAACCGCAACAAGCGGGTAGCTGCAGGGGGCAGAAAGAGGGGGAGGAGCGCTGTGTGGTGGTTCAAGCGGTGGCTACGGCGGCGGCGGGGCGGGAGTCGGCGAGCGGGCGGGGCGGGCACGCGGCGGGATGGTGGCCTGGGGTGCTCGCCCCTCCACCCTAAGCCAGCCTCGGTGCTGTGCGCTCACACTGCGGGCTGAACCCATTTGAAGGGGCCAGGTCCGACTCCCCCGCCGGCCATGGCTGAGTATGCTCGGGTTGCCGGAGCTCGTCCAAGGAGGCGGAGAGGGCAGGAGGCTGGCAGGAGAGGCGATCCGAGTGGCAGAGCTACTGTGGCGGCTGCGAAGCGATGCGGGAAGAATTATGCCACCGAAGGCTGGAAAGTGTGCCCTGAGCGCCCCTGCTGTGTTGGGTGTAGAGTAGAACAGCAGCGCTTTGAATGCAGGCAGGGCTCCGAGACTGCCCTGCCCCTCCAACCCCTGCCCACCGGGCAAGCCACAGGCTGGGCGGCTGCCGCCAGTGGTCCCATTCCTTACTCATGCCCTCGACATGATCCAACACATCCATGGAAGCTGCTGAGCACAAGCGTCAGCTTTGGTGAGAAGGCCCTGCAGCGACTGCTGGCGATTTCTGCCTGGACCCTCAAGGGGGCCGCCCTTTGGCTAGCTGAGCATGCCGCACCTGCGGCACCGCTGGGGGGCAGTGAGCCTCACCACTGTGTCAGCCTATGATTCGGGTTGAACACTGATTTGGATGCAACAATACGGGAGGCACAGACAAGGGTTTGAATGAAGAGGGTGACAGCGGGCACTGGCATCCAGCGCCTGTGAAGCGTGGCGTGAGGCAGTGCTCCGTCGCCGGTACACTTTCTTTTGCAGCGCCAGTCCCACTCCAGTCCGGCTGTCCATTATTCGCGCAGATTTGCACACAGAAGTGAATGCCCGGGCTTGGTGTAAGCCCGGGCGATTCACAGCTGGCTCCATGCTGCGGGGCAGCTGTCCCAGCACAACATTGCGTATTGACCTGTGCGTCTTGCTGCATCGGTGCAGTATTGGCTGCGCGTCCATTCGGCAGCAGGAGTGTTGCCAGCACTTGTGCAAGTGCACCATCGCGATGTCGTCTTGGCGTATCGGCACTCCAAGACGGGACGTCCTGACGCCTTTCCTGGCGCTGATTTTAGGTGGGAATTGGTGACTGTTGCCGAGGTCGCCGTGGTGGATTTTGCCCCGTCCTTTTCGCTCGGCGGCACACCGAGCGCTCGCTCGGGGGAAGCTTGTGGCGTCTCACTTGCAGCTCCCGTGCCCCGCTCCCGCCTCCTAATGATGCAGCCTGCGGCGCGGCAGCTCCGGGCAGCGCCCGCTCAGCAGCACCAGAAGCGGCAGCGGCGCCAGGCAACGGGCGCTTCCTTGAAGGGTCGCTGCTCGTGCGCTTTGCGCCGCCCAAGCAGCTCACCAGCCATGGTCGAGCACTAGCCGACTCCTCGGGAGGCTTACCTGCCGGGGTGGCCTTTGGCAGCCTGCTAGGAGCCGACCAGCGCAAGCCGCAGGCGGCGGCAGCCAAGGCGGCCGCCAGCAGCGCCGGCATCGCCTCTGAGCTTGCCGGCAAGGTGGCCGAACTGAGTATCACAGACAACAGGACGGTGGCTCAAGCTGTGGAAAATCTGAAGGGCCATCCAGGTACTGCTGATGTACGATGGGCAGCAGTGGCTGGGGTCGGGTGGGCAGCCGGTTCCCGGTGCCAGAAACAGTCGGCTTGTACGCCGGGTTTGTACATTTGTACTCAGGCTGGTTGGAGTTGCTGGTGCGAGCACCTAGCTTGCTTATTGTGCTTTATGTCGCGGCATCACTGTACTTGTGCTACCGCACACGTGATGCTTGCAGGCCAAGCGGTCGGCAAGCAGTGTGGACCAGGAACAAGCTGGCCGGTCGTGTGCGCTGTGCCCGCTGCCTGCGCCTGACCTCCATCACGCCTTTGCCCCGTCCGCTCCCCACCCTGCAGCCTTCGACTGGGTGCAGCCCAACTACCTGTACGCCTTTCAAGGGGCCGCTTCCAGCAGCAGTGACATGACCAGAGGTAGTGGCAGCAGCAACACGCAGCTCTCGGCGCACTCGCAGGGCGGGCGCCGACGCCTGCACACCCCGGATGCCAATGCAACCGGGGTCACTCCCAACGACCCCATCATTGAGTGGTACATCCCGTTCATTGGCCTGCCTCAGACATGGGCAGTAAGCACTGGGTCAGCGGAGGTGCGCTTAAGGCACGTGACTGCTGTGTGGTTATATTACGGGGTTGGAGGGTGTCGCTTGCACTGTTGTTGGCTCCTGCCCCCCCCCCCCACCGGCTCTTCACCCTTGCCCTGGTGACCTCTTCGGTTCCTCCTGCCTGCCCTCCTCTGCTCCCTGCGACCTCGCCCCTCCCCTGAACCCTCCTCTGCTCCCCTGCGCCTGCTCACCCGCCCTCTGCCGCTGCCCCTCCTGCAGGTTGGCGTGTGCGTCATTGACAGCGGCATACGGGCAGACCACGAGGACATAGCAGCCAATTACAAGGGGGGCTGGAACAGGTGAGATGGGGTGGGGTGGGTGGAGGGGTGGCAGGGGGTGCAGGGGCATGTGCGCTGTCGCGCCGGCCACTAGGCATATGTGGTGTCGCTTTGGTCACAGAGGCAGGTCAGCCCAGCAGGAAGGGTGTGTGGGAAACGCCGTGTGGAATGGGGAAAATGGGCAGGGGTGGAGTCCTTGGGCACGCATGCGGCGGGTGCAGGTCGGACAGGTGAATGAGCAGGGGGCGTCGGGCACAAGGCTGTTGATGGGCAGGGGAAGGCAGGCCTACCACCAAGGCCTGCCAAAGTCAGCCCATCTGCCTTGCCTGTGCCCTCGTCATGCATGCCATTGACCTTTGCCCGTCGTTACCAAACCCTGAAACCCTAAACCCCTAAAGCCCTAGAACCGTAAAACCATAAAACCCACCTTTGCCTGTCGTCACACGCGCCTCCCGTGTGCCGGCAGGGGGTGCACCATCTGCTCCGGAGAGAACGCAGACACGCCGCAGCCTGGAAGCGCAGAGTACACCACACCCACAGGTGGGGGCTCGGGGTATGTGGAGGGGGTCCAGGATGCTGCTGCTGGCGGGGACGGTGCGCTGGAGCAAGCTCTGGGCGTTGCACAGGGCTGTGGCTTACTGCCCGCTTGCCCACTGCACCCTGGCCCGGCCCCCATCGAAACACACGTGTCCCCCATGCGGCTGATGCAGACGTGGATGGGCACGGAACTGCGGTGGCTGGTGTGCTGGGCGCTGTGGGGAACAACTCACGGGGAATCACCGGCGTCAGCTGGCAGGTGAGGGCTGGGCGCTGGCCCAGGGGGCACCCCCAATGGCACCGGCACCCGCCCCGCCCTGCCGCCGCTGTTGCTGCCAGCAGGTGGATTTATCCATGCCAGGGGCCCATGTGAGGGTGATCCGTCCCACAGTGGAACAGGTGCACGGCGGGACTGTGCAGGTCCCAGGGGCCTGTGCCGGGCGTGTAATGGTGTTTGAAAGTGAGCCCCAGGCAGCCTCCAGCGCGCCCCTGCCAGCCCCTTTGCTCTGCTGCTTCCGCTGGCCTGCTTCGCCAACTGCTCACCGCAAAGGCTGCCTGCTTGCACTGCCCTGCTGGTACTGCCCTGCCCTGCCTATTCCTGCCCCGTCGTTGTACTGCCCCCCCACAGGTTGGTTTGTACGCCTGCAAGGCCACCACACCCAGCGTCAACGGCCTGCCCGAGACCCTGGTCGCCTCCTCGGTGCTCGACTGCCTGGAGCTGTGCCAGCAGGTGCAGCGGGGCGTGCGGGCGGGGCCTGCGCTCTGTAGGCCAACTGTGCCCTGCTCTGTGGGGGGCGGGCGGGCTGTGACCTGCGCTCTGTACGGGGCTGGCCGGCTGCGCCCTGCGCTCTGTGGGGGGTGGGTGGGCCGTGCCCTGCGCACTGTGAGGGGCGTGCGTCGCCTGCATCTGCATGTGGGCAGCAGCTGGCGTGCCTGTGGCGCATCTGCATGTGCTCGTGGCAGCCGCATGCCTCTCTGTGGCAGGCGCGCCTTTGCAGGTCGCCGCCTGCATGAGCCAGTGCCAGCTGCGGGCTCATGCGGTGCGCGAGCACAGGGAAGCAGCAAGTGTGCTGCCCGCCCTGCTGCTGCTGCCCACAGCATCTGCAGGAGCCCCACTGCCGATGCACATGCTCCCGGCTGCGTGTGCCAACCCACCCAACGCCACCCAAATGGCCTCGCGTTGCATGCTGCCTCACAGAAATCTCTGCGCCCCACACCACCCCCTGCCCCCAGGCCCCGGGCGTCAAGGTTGTGGTTGCCTCCTTTGGCAGCTACGATCCCGACCAGCTGCAGCTATGGGCTGTTGAGAGCATGAGGGACGCAGGCATCCTGCTGGTGGCGGCAGCAGGCAACGCTGGCAAGGTGGGTGGAGGGCTGCCCGCCTGGCGGGTGGCGTGCCTCGCTTAACAATCAGCTGATGATGGGGTGCCTGCCCCTCCTGGGGGGAGTGACGTGCATCCTCCCTTGCCAGAAGTGAGGTCTTCGGATGGCTCCACTCGAGCCCCAGCCCGCCAGCCACACTGCTCGCACCTTGAGTGCCCCGCTGCAAGCGCACGATGGGGCTGTCAAGGCCGTCTCCCCCCTGCTTAGCTACTGTTGTTGTGCCTCGCTTTGAGGCGCACTGCAGGACCGTGGCATTGCCCTGATCGTCGCCACCACGTAGCCCCTTATAGTAACCGCATCGCGGTAGCACCACGCCCCCTATAATGCGCACGACACTGGCGCCGCCCCGGTCTACCCAGCCACTTGCCCAACTGCACGTCAGTAGCACCAGCCATGCCCGCATTCCCAGCTCGAGGTCCTCCTGCCACTTTCCATTTCTCGTGCGCAGGACAATGCCGAGTTCCCGGTCTACCCCGCCACCTTCCCGCTGGACAACATCATTTCGGTGGCCGCCCTGGACCAAAACAAAAACCTGTCCACCTTCTCCAACTACGGAAGGTGAGCAGGGGGCGGGGCCGCCTGGTAACGCTACCTTTCCATGTGTTTGTTTCATGTCACCTGGCACAGACTTGTTCAGCGGCCTTGAGGCAAACCGCTCCTGCCAGCGCACCTCCCCTCGCCTCACCAGCCTCCGTTAACAGAGGCGATGGTTCCCGGTGCGGCACACAGCCGGGAACAAATCAGAGCCGCAAGACAAAACGTGCTGACCTCCTCCCTGACTGATGCACCACAACACCGCGCCCTGCCACCCCACCCAGCCTTGCGTGCCACCCCATCCCACTCCTCCCTGCCATTGACACCCGCTAGTCCCTTCCACCACCTCCCCTCCACCCTGCCAACCGCCCCCATCGCCTCTCCTCTCCCTGCCCCCGCCGCCCTCCTGCAGTACCACTGTGCACCTGGCCGCCCCCGGTTCCGCTGTGTGGGCTCCCGACTTCCGGGGTGCCAGCTCCTACAATCAGACCTCGGGCACCTCTGTGGCGGCACCCATTACTGCCGGGGTGGTCGCCCTGCTCTGGGCATCTCGCCCGGGTGTGTCCTACAAAAACATCAGGTGGGGCGGTGCAGCGGCCGGGGCGGGGGGCAAAGGCAGTGCCTGGCTGGCCAGTCGGAGGGCTGTTGCTTTTCCGGGGGCACGGGGCGTTGCGTTTGCAGCGCGCACGCTGCTGCGTAGATTGGCAGCGAGCCTTTGTTTTGCTGCCTTGCCAGTGGGCTCAGCTCGGGAGCCTGGCACGCCGTGCGGCAACCTGCTCCCCACGCCCTTTCCCCACCGCCTGCCCTCTCATTGTCTTTTGGCCGGCCTGCAGGGACGCCATCCTCAACAATGTGGAGCAAATGCCCAGCCTGGCGGGCAAAGTGATCACTGGGGGGCACGTGCAAGCCGCAACCGCCATGTCAGCACTGCAGGCATACACAGCCCCGCCCCCCAGCCCGCCCGCCCCGCCCCGTGAGCGTCCCCTCCCTGCCAGCCCTGCTGCCGTCCCTCTGATGCCCTGGCTCCTCCAGCCAGCCAGTGTGCCTGGGAGACGGGCAGGCACGCCAGGCCTGCTGCGGTCCCTCTGTTGCCCTTGCGCCAGCCAGTGTGCCTGTGCAGCACTTTTCTTCTTGGCTTGTTCGTACGCCTTCTACCCCCTCCCTGCTGGCGGTGCCTCCTCCCCTCCCGCCTCTGTGCAGCTGGATACACAATGGAGGCTGGGCTGTTGTACTCGCTGCAGCTCTACGACATCACACAAACTCTCATTGCCAACACCTCTGCGGACCCCTTTCGTCCCAAGGCCTGTGCCGACAGGTGAGTATGGCGGGGCGCGCTGGCAAAGGCAGTTGCGTGGGCAGTGGTGTGGGCAGCTGTGAGCAAACAGGCACCCTGCGTGTTGGGTGAGCGGGTGGAGAGGTGGGTGGTCGGAGGTGGGCGGGTGGGTGGACAGGCGGGCAAAGGTCGTCTGTCTAGTCGGTGTGTGTGCACATGGTTTTGGTCAAGCACGAGCTCTTTGCCCCAGGCCCCGACTGAAGGCACGGCCCCTGGCCGGCACAGCAGAGATGAGGTTACCAGGCAGCATGTCCACAGGGATGTGTTTGCACGCTCAATGTGTGCGCCGCACCTGCAAGCACGTGCGTGTGCATAGCCACCCACCGCTGCCCAACACCAACTGCCCCTGCTGTGTGCAGATGTGTGGAAGAAGGCTGGTGCATGTACTTCCTCCACTTCCCCAACCCGGAGGCCAAGTGAGTTTGGCTTTCTTCCGTTTTGCCGTTGGCCTGCCTGCGCTACCCCGGCCTGTGGTTGCTTTCTAGTGCTCAACTCCTGGGATCACTCCTCTGCATCCGCCTTCTCCAGTCACCGAGCACCAGCCGCCATGCATATGTTCTCTGTCGCTGTGGCGTTTCAATACACTACCAGCGCACTCACGTGCACTTGTGCATGCCATGTGCAGCTGCCAGCGCTTTGGTTGCGTGGCACACCATAGCTCCTGGCCACCGGATCCCCCCACACCCCACAGCTCCTGCCCACGTCTGCCGC
The DNA here is from genome assembly GCA_002896455.3 of Chlorella sp. ArM0029B. Lineage (NCBI taxonomy): Eukaryota > Viridiplantae > Chlorophyta > Trebouxiophyceae > Chlorellales > Chlorellaceae > Chlorella > Chlorella sp. ArM0029B. The sequence goes on along the minus strand of JTEE01000023.1, from coordinate 164,709 downwards.
AGGTGGGGTCAGGAGGGCGCGCCAGCTGGCATGTGCTTTATGGTGGACAGCTCAGCAGAGCTGCTGGAGAAGCTGCCGCTTGCAGGCGTGACCAGTGGCATGCGAGTGCACCCCTCCCCGCCCCCGCCCAGCCCCTC
>JTEE01000023.1:112958-156356 GCA_002896455.3 Chlorella sp. ArM0029B | reverse complement strand
GGGGTGGGGGCCACGGGGTTTGGGAAGTGAGGTGGGGTAGAAGCCATGGGAGGTGGTGGAGCACGTGGGGTGGGGGTCACAGGGAGCGGGAGGGGCAGCGAGGTATGAGGCACCGGCTTTTTAAGGAGCATGCTGGAGGTTCGGGCTTGCCATGTAGGCAGTGTCAGCTGGTGCTGCTCGGGCTGGAAGGGAGCCGGTTGTGAGGAGTTGGGGAGGGTGGGGCGTGGGGAGAAAGGGAGCAGGTGCCATCCAGCCAGCCCTTGCATTCCTGTGGCGGCGGTTGGCACCCCCTTCATGCAGACACCTTAGTGTTGCTTCACCCCTGTTCATTCTACCCAGACATGCAGCAGAGCCCTCCCCCTACCCCCGCCACGTCATTCCCCTCCTTTTGTCACATACCCACCCGCTCCCTCTCCCTCTCCCTCTTCCTCCCTGCCTCCGCCCTGCCCGCAGCTGCCGCCGCCGCTGAGCCGTCTGACATGCCTGGAGGACTTGGTGCTCAGCGACAACAACCTGCAGGCGGCACGGCTCTCGGTGAGCTGGTGGGCCCGCTGCATTATGATGACAGTGTCAGCAGCAGCGGCGCAAGGGCGGGGGCGGGAGGATTGGGACGGGTAGCGACCTACTTGGGGGTGCCTGCAGAGTTGTAGTGCTGAGCGGTGGTAACCCTGTAGCATGCTTGTTTGGGGGGAAAAGCTTGGGAGGTGGCAGGGAGAGGCATGCGGGCTGAGTGAGAGGGTTCAGGCAGTGTGGAGGGCCGGGTGGGTCGTTCAGGTGCTGCGGAGCATTGCTGCAACGCTGCTGGCCAGAGGCTTCCTGCTCGGCTGCACCCAGCCTTTGCCTGCCCAAGCGCCTTCCCAGCTGCCCACCCGCCGTCCGACTCCTTAGATCACATGCCCGCTGCCCCACCCGGTGTGCGCCCCTTTGCCCCTCCCTGGGCAGATGCTGTCCCGCCTGACCAGCCTGCAGCAGCTGACGATGATGGGGTGCAACATGCAGTGCCTGCCACCTGCGCTGGCCAGCCTGCGGCGACTCAGGGTGCTCTATCTGGGTGAGTTGGGCGGGATAAATCGGGTGGGTGGGCGGCATGGATGGGTGCTGGCCGGGGCCGCAGGATCACAAGGCGCAGCGCTATCGCTCTCTTGCATTACACAAGGCAGGCCTGCTGAGCTGCGCTGTGCTGCCATCATAGTTTGATGGTTGATGGTTTAGCCCGCCACTGCGTGTCCTGCCACGCTCTCCCTGGCACTCTCACCTCACTCGTCGCCCGTCCTTGCCCAACACACTCCTGCCCCCATGCCTTCCCATTCTATCACTCCCTGCCACCAACCGCACACACGGGCCAGTCTCCTGCTCCAAAAGAGGCACCCATGCATCCATGCCCCACCCSCCCACCCATTCCTCGCTCTGTCTCACCCTTCTATCTTCCATCCGCTCCTCTTCTCTCCCCTGCCGCCAGGCGTGGCGTCCTGCCTGCTGCCATGTAGATGGCCCACCTGCATCCAGGCGTCTCCTTCCGTCCTTTCTCTCTCCTCCCCTCCTCTGCTCACCCTTCCCCTCTCCTCCCTGCCACTCCTGCCTTGCCCATCACCAGACGTGGGCACCCAGGCGCCTGCGTCCGAGGTGGCCCAAGCATGCACCGCCCAAACTCACTTCTCACTTCCCCTCACCTATTCCCCCACCCTCCCTGCCTTGGCCTCCACCAGACATGGGCATCCGGGCGCCCGCTCCCAAGCTGGTTCCCCAACTGCACCGCCCAAACTCACTTGTCACTTCCCCTCTCCTCCCTGCCGCTACTTCCTTGCCCCCCACCAGACATGGGCATCCAAGCTCCCGCCCCCGAGGTGGCCCCCATGCACCGCCAGTGCGATGTGCTGCTGGGCCAGCTGGAGCACCTGGGCATTCTGTCCATGGGGGCATGCCACCTGCACGTGAGCAGGCCGGGGCGTGGGCTTCTAAGCCTGCAGCCGCGTACTTGTGGGTTGCTGTTTGCACCTTGGTAATGATGGCGCACAGGGGCTGGTGGCAGTCTGTCCATGGGGGCATGCCACCTGCACGTGAGCAGCCCGGGGGGGGGCGTGCTTCGGTGGCCCCAGTGCCAGTATTTTTGGTTCCTGCATTTCTCGGTCCACTTGTGGGTTAATGTCACCCTGCGCCTGCGTGCCGCTGTCTGTGACTGCGTGCTGCGGCCGCACCTGGCTGTACCACTGGCTTGCTGGTCCTCCTTTCCACCCCGCAATGCCTGAGCACTCTTTTTCCTCACCTTGGGTGCCTGCAGGCCTTCCCTGCTGAGCTGGCGGCACACACGGCACTGCGGGCGCTCTACCTTGGTGAGTGCCCGCCGCTGCGCCTGCTCCTGAGCTGGGGTCTGTGACTGGCCTGTGTGCTGGCACGCAGGCAGGAGGCCAGCAGGCAGGGCGCTGGCAGGCAGGCGGGTGGCTAGCAGGGGCGGACTGTGTGGCACACTCACTCACCGCCTCGGGGCTCTGATGTAGCTGCCGTCGCATCGCCTGCCTGGGATCCTCATTGTGCGCCACATTACTTCAGCACTCCACCTATCCCCTCCCCCCACCTTGTCTCGTCCTACCCCTCCCGCACCCCTCCCCCACAGACGACAACAGCATGCCGTCGCTGCCAGCTGGATCCTACCTGGATGGCCTGAGGGTGTTGGGAATCGACTGGCGCGTGCTTTTCAAGTGAGCCCAGCACCCGTGCCCCGCACAGTACTGTTGTTTCATCAGCAGCGCCTGCTCATGCTTGTGGTGCAATGGTTTCCAGGGTGCTCCTTGAGCAGTATCTGCTCAGTATGCCAGTCGCAGTGCCGTGGGCGCCCTGTGCTTGCAACACTCCTCGTGCTGCTGCAACCAGCGCTGTGCCTGCCTCTCCCAGAACTGACACCCCCCCCCATCTCCCTGGGGTGCCTCCTGCCCTCCNCCCACCCCCTCCTCCACCCACGCAGCTCCCACCTTGTGCTGCGCCACGCCCGCCGCCTCACCAAGCTGTGCCTCATGTCCATGGGCAAGCTGGAGGTGGAGGCAGGTGGGCCAATCTTATGTTGCCTGGAATGAGAAGCACTGGCATGCCTGATATGGTGTCTGCTATCTCGTGTGGTAAAGGCCTCGCGGTGGTCGCCACAGGGTTGGGGGAGTGCATGGAAGTTCACACTGCTGCGTGGGCAAGCCTCGGCAAGCTGTGCCTCCTATCTATGTGTGATTGTTGGTGGAGGCAGGTTGGTCGAGGTGGGAAGTGGGACGTTTGAAAGCATTTTAAAGCGCAATATGCTGCTGACGCCAAGATGGGCATCAGCAAGTGTGTTGGCATTTGCACAATTGGTCACACTCCCTGGCTCGCCTGGCCCTATCCCCCATTGCAGTGGCCAGCAGCGAGGCTGACGTGGCATCGGTGGTTGCCTCGCTGGCGGAGCACCCCTCGCTGCAGCAAGTGCTGCTGCCCTCGCTAGACGGGCACCGCAGGTGGGGCCTGACAGCGGTCTGGGGTTTAGCTGCCTTCTGCTGCTCCTGTGCTTTACCTATGCAGAGGCACAGCAATCGGTCGTGGGATGCAGCAAGCGCAGAACAGGCCAGGGGGAGAGCTGCCTTCAGGGGCTACCCAATGCAGCCTGACCCCACAAACTGTCCCCCACCCCAATTCCCCGCCCCGACGCCCCTCCACCCGCCCGTCCCACTGCCTTCCCGCCCGCCCCACCGCTCGCCTCGCTGCCTGCTCTACAAACTGGCCGCCGCGCTGCCCTCCGACCCTGCACCTGCAGCCAGCTGTACATTGCCGCCCTCAACGTACTCATCGGCATCTCACGAGCCCCACACCTGGAGGTGGGCCGCCAGCCGCCGCCCCGCTGCCGGGTATTCTTCACGTAGTGCTGCTGTCTTTGATTGCCCCTGCCCTGTGCGGCGACTCCCTGCCGGCATGCTGTCGTGCCTGCACGCTTGCTGCAGCAAGCAGCTGCCCAGACCCCCCGAAACGTCAACCTACGGACGCACGCTCACCCTCTCTCTTGTGTTCTCCTCCCGTCGCTGCCTGCAGGTGCGCGCTGTCACCTACCATGGCATTGGCAACGAGTGGCTCGACTGGTTGCGAGAGGTGGAGGCGGCAGAAGCAGAGGAGGGCCGGGCAGTGCGGGGCAGCAGGGCGGGGGCAGCGGCGGCGGAACACGTGGCGTCGATTGTGCTGGGGCGGGGCTGACCCTGCAAGTTGATCGGCCCCCGCGGGCAGGCGGCGCACAAAACTGGCTAGATGGGATCAGCCAGCGTGTGCACAGAGGGGCAGCCTGGCTGTTGACCCCGGCTAAGGCTGCCATGGTATCGTGAGTTCGTAAAAAGGAGACCGTATGGGCACACAACTCCATGCCCAAGCTGTTGTTTCAACATAATGTTAGCAACAAGTCAACAAGTCAACAAGTCATGTCAAGGGGTGCCTGCTCAGCTCCCCGCCAGAGTGGCGCCATTATGCGCTCGGCAAGGCAGGGGCAACCCGCTCTCATCGGGCCTCGGACCTTGCCTCAAGTCCCCACTTGTGAATTGGTGGTTTCCTACACAGCCGCCATGCCCAACGAGGTTCGGGGCGGCGTAGTGCTGCTGATCGGGCCGCCCGGCGTGGGCAAGAGCCTGCTGGACAAAGCCCTGCACCAGGCCCACGCCCCCACCACCGTGTCCTTGAACGTGGGAGAGGAGCTGCGCGCGCTGGGGCTGGTGCAGCCCTACTTGGAGCACCCCACCGAGTCGGCCAAGCGGGCCCTGGCCAGCAAGGCCCGAGAACTCGTGGACGCAGCCTGCCGCGACCTGGCAGCCCAGAGCTGCAGCAGGTGGGTGGCAGTCAGCTGCGGCAGGCAGGCGGCGGCCACAGCGGGGCGGGCCCGCTACGGGACGGTCCGAGGGGCTGGGAGCGCAAGCCTGTGAGTGACTGTGAGTGCCGCATGCCTGTCGTGTCTTGTGTGTGCAGGGTGCTGGTGCTGGAGTATGTGAAGGAGGTGGAGGATGCTTACACTCTGGTGGAGGTGCTGGGAGAGCACCGGGTGCCGCTGCTCCAGGTGCGCTGGGCACAGTAGTTCGACAGCCCCGCCGCGGACGGAGGGATTGAGCCGATAAAGGGTAGGGTAGAAATTCGAGAGGTGTGCCACCGGGAGCTAGGTAAAAGCAAGCTGAGGTTTGCAAGCAAGTGAGGGGGCACAGGCGGGTCAGTTCTGACGCCAGCTCAGCGGCAGTGCTTTGTCTGTTTGCAGCTGTGTTCCCTGTATCTGCAACTGTGGGCCAGCCCAGCTGTGGGCCCCCACCTGACTGCCCGCAAAAGTGCAGCTCCTGCTTGCTGGCTTCAGACCTGCGGCTCTCAACTACATTCCACTGCTGTGCCCGCTTGCCAGGTGATCTGTGTCGACGGCAGCGCGACTGACAAGCTGAAGCAGGCTGTGGCCGGCAAGGGCAAGGCTGTGGCACAGAGCTGGGCCACGCTTCTAAACAGGCAGCGGGACGGTGATCGGCTGGTGGCGGAGAGAATAGCCAAGTGAGTGCTGGGCGCGCGTTCTTCGCTTTGCTGTGTGTTTGCATTTGTTGGGAATGCTTGCTCTTGGGCAGTGGTTGCCTGCTTGCTTGGCAGCTGTGTGTGTGTGTGTGTGGTTGTAGGCTCTCATTGCTGGCATGTTTGCCATGTTCCCTGCAGGTGGGAGGCCAACGCCGGCCCACTGCTGGAGTTCTTCTCAGCGCAGGGCGTGCTGGCTGAGGCAGTGACCCCCCTGGTGGCACGCAAGATGGCGCTCACCACTGCAGCCCTCCTCAGCGGAGAGGCAGGCGGCAGCGACGGCGGGGCGGGGGACAGCGTGGCGCCGCCACATGGCACCCTCGCCTCGTTGGGCTACGCCCCTGCCCTCGGCAACTCTGCCGCTGGCCCCAGCTCGCTTCGGGGGGAAAGCATGCCAGCCGGCAGCATGTGGGCGCAGCGCGCCGGCTGGTGCGATGCAAGCGGCGCCCTGGCAGCCGCGGCAGGCGTGTCCCTGCTCGGGATTGAGCCAGTGGTGTCAGCTCGCCTGGTCAGCAGCGCGGCAGAGCGGCGCAGCGTGCTGCACTGTGCGGCCGAGGCCACGGGTCTGCACGGCCTGGCTGCCGGCAGCGCGCCGTTTGCTGTGCCCGTGCAGTCAGTGACCAGCCCCGCAGACGCACGCTGGGTGGGTCGGCCAGGGCGGTACCTGGCGTCCCGCAAGTGCGATGGCACCCGCCACCTGCTGCTGGTAGCAGAGGACGGCACCCCCTACCTGCTGAACCGTGCCGGCTCTCTGTGCCGCTACCCACTCAGCATGGAGGCAGCTGGCGGCACGGGCGGCAGCGGCAGTGCTGGGGGCAGCCTGGGCCTTCCCCCGGGCACCTGCCTGGACGGCGAGCTAGTGTGGGTGGGGCCTCCGGGCACAGCCACCGCCTCCCGCCGCGGATTCTTCCTGGCCTTTGACGTGCTGTCTGTGGGGCGGCAGCGCATGTGGCAGCTGCCACTGCCAGAGCGGCTGGAGGCATTGGAGGCGCTTGTGATGGCAGAGGCAGAGGATTCAGCCGCCCTGCGTGCCGCTGCTGCCAGCAGCAGCAAGGCAGCAGCCACCTCAGCGCCGCCTGCACCCCGGCCCAGCAGCAGCAGGCTGGAGAAGAAGCAGCAGGCGCCGCCCTGCGGCAGCGACACCGTCACGCTGCTGCGCAAGCGCCACGTGCCCGCCAGCGCAGAGCACCTGGCGGCGCTGGAGGCCTCCCGCCCAAGCTGCCCATACCCCACCGATGGCGTCATCTTCACGCATGCCATGTGCCCCTACGCGCTGGGCGCAGCCCAGCTGCTGTTCAAGTGGCAGCCCATGGAACAGGCGGCAGCCGACATCTCGGGGGCTGACCTGCAGGATGCAGCCCCACGCTTCACAGCCAAGGTGTACGGGGGCCGCGGCGGGGGCTGGGGCAGTGGTGGCGGCTACAGCGGCTACGGCTACGACTTCACTCCACATGAAGGTGTGCAGGCATGTGACCTGCCTCGTGCTTTGGTGTATGAGTGCCGCCAGGCGGCTCCCCCTGCGCCACCAGCTGCCCAGCCTCTGTCCGCAGCGGTAGCAGCGACAGCCGGTGAGACTGCTGCAGCAGCAGGGCTGTCGGGTTTTGAGGCACGCCAGCAGCGGCGCGAGATGCTGAGGTTGCAGCAGGAGCGGCAGGAGCTCAGCCGCCGGCCCTGGAAGGCAGCGTCTGTGCGCTGGGACAAGCGCACGGGAAACCATCCGGCAGTGGCGACAGAGCTGGCGCAGCGAGCAGGGGAGGGACGGTACCTCACCCACCCCATGCTGGTGGCAGGGGTGGAGGAGGCGCAGCGGCAGGCGGCTGCAGCGGCAGCGGCAGCGGCAGCGGCGGCCGTGCTGGCGCCAGCTGGCAGCGGGCCATCCCTGCACCCGGCACGCTGCCTGCCTTTTGACGAGCTGTGGGCGGCAGTCATGGCAGAGGTGGAGGCTGGAGCTGTGGAGCGCTGGGTGGAGGCTGAGAGCAGGTTGGATGTGTTTTGCTACCGCATGGAGCGGGGCCCGCCGCGCACCCAGATGGCAGCCATGTGCCGCGGCCTGGTGTTGCACCCCGCCAGCAAGGCTGTGGTGGCCACGCCGTTTGTGCGCTTTGGCGCGCTGAGGAAGCGGGGCAGTGCATCCGATTTCCAAGAGGAGGAGGAGGAGGAGGAGGAGGAGGAGGAGGAGGGGGTGGAGGGGTCCAACGCTGGCACAGCCCCCGCAAGTGGGACTGCGACTGCCAGCCTCAAGGTGGACGGCTCCCTCATCATTGCCTTCCTGTGGCAGGGCCAGCTGCACACCGCCACCCGCCGCCGCATGGACTCAAAGCAGGTGCGAGGGAAGGCGGCCCGCTGTGGCCAGCGGGCGGTTAGGCAGGACAGGAGGGTGAGGGATGGTGGGCGGGCAGGCGGGCGTGTGGAAAGTCAGCACTGGCTGAGACCTTGGCTTCCTCTGCTGTGCCCTGCAGGGTCGATTGCCGGCTTAAAGAGGCAATAGCTTCAGCCTAGCTTGGCATGCATGACCTGATGCACCTCTGCTGTACAGGCTCTGTGGGCGCGAGACTGGCTGCGCAATCACGCACACCTCGAGGTGCTGCAACCGGGCTGGACCTATCAGTTTAAGGCGGTGTACACAGACAACACCCACGTGGTGCAGTACCCTTTCGACAGCCCGGTTCTGCTAGCAGCAGTGGCACCTGACGGTCGCGAGCTGCAGCCCGCGGCTGCACGCCAAGCGCTGGCCCGCCGCCTGGGAGTGCCGGCACCGCCCTTTCTGGAGGGCCCCTGGGAGCAGCTGTTCGCCCGCCTGGCACAGGCACAGAGCGGGCTGCCGCTGGCACTGCCGGCTCAGCTGAGGGTGCAGCGACAGCCGTGGCACCCACCTTTGAGGGCTGGGTGCTTGAGGACAGCAGCGGCCACCGGCTTAAGCTGGTGCAGTCCAGCTTCGAGAGAGCAGGCGCCGCAGCTGCGCAGCTGCTGCACCCGCTCTGCCTTTGGGATGCGGTGCTCTACGGCGGCGCATCACGCGCACAGCTGGCTGCCGGGTTGCCTGCCCACATGCAGCGCGAGCTGCGCATGCAGCTGGACGCCTTGGAGGAGCAGTACGGCCACATCAAGCACATGCTGGAGGCTGCAGTGGCGCAGAAAGAGGATCTGAAGATGCGTGGCAGGGTCACAGAGCAGCAGGTGGCGGAGGTGCTGGCTGGTCTCACGCTGCAGGAGGGGTCAGCAGGTGCTGGCAATGTTGCCAGCACCTCGGCTGCAGGCAGCGCCGTGGCAGGTGCGCGTAAGATAGCGCGCTGAGCAGCAATTGCATGTCGTCTTGAGCACTGCACCCTGCCTGCGAGTGCTTGGCCCTGCCGCTTTGCGTGACGGCTTCTGATGAAAACTCTGCACCCTGCCTGCTTGCCTGCAGGCCCTGATGGCAATACTTGCATTGCCGCCGAGCCGAGCAGCACCCCCGAGTTTCAGGTCGCGCTGCGCTATGCCCTGGATGCTGGTGTTCTGAAGGGACCACCCATGTTTCTGTCCCCACACCGAGGCACCTACGGCACAGCTCCCCTGCTGCGCGGCCTGGTGCTGGCCTGCGTGCGGCCCGGCGTGGATGGCAGCCTGCCCGGCTACACCCCCTCTCCGGCATTTTCACAGACGCACGCCAAGGGCTGGGCACGGCAGGGCCCCAAGGGCAAGCGTGGAGCCTTCCTGGCCGCTCTGGCTGCCGGAGAGGAGCCCACTGCCAGCAGCGGCATTGGAAGGGTTGCCTGGCTGGTGCTGCCGCTGCTGACAGCAGACGCACGCTCACTGGCGCAGGCGACGGCGGTGTGCAAGGACTGGCAGCGGCTGATCAGCAGCGACGCAGCCTGCCAGGCGGCCCTGGCCCGGGAGGCAAAGGAGCGGCGAGAGAGGGGTGTGCGTCTCAAGAATGGGCCAGCATCGCCCGTCGCGATATGGCTCATAAATTTTGAGAACCTATTTGAGGCCGGCTATGGCAGCTACTGAGCCTGGATGGAGGTGTGCCTGCTTGGCGAACAGGCAGGAGGGCACATGTTGTGAGCAGCACGCGTACTCTTCCATGAGAGCACTTGCAAGTTAGGGTACCGTTCCCTGCATGCTGCACCCGTTATTAGCGGCTATCTGCACTACAACAACACGGGATATGCATGCTCCTGTTGCTTGACATCTTGGAGCTGGCCTGTGGTCACGAACAGCCGCACCCCAGCTGCACGAGCTTAGTGACACTGTTCTGCACAGCCTAGAGCTGTCCATGCATGGCGCCGACCCCCCTTAGCAATATAAAGTTTACATTGCTTGAAGGCTGCATCCACATGTTGGAGCACTCCAAAAGTCCAAGCAACGGAGGCGGGAGAGTTCAGCCAGTGTGGAGGCAGGGCGGGCACAGGGTTCCCCACGCTGGGATAATGCCGACTAGAGCTGATGCTGGCTGGCAGCGGCGGCACAGCAGAGAGCAGCAGCAGCGGGGCCCACTCTTTGAGGGTCACATTGCATTTGCCATCTGGCATTCTGGCGACTGCCGCATCTTCTGCACATCTGTCATGCTTTGAGACCGGTTGCATCCGGTTACACAGGTACAAGGGGGCCCATTGCATTGCTTGACCCACAAATGTGCGACGTGCAGGAAAGTGCATACAGGGAAGGCGGCGCACGGTACGGACGTGTGTAGATGCTGGCAGCCTGTGGGGGGGGGGGGGGGATTATTGCTGCAATTGCATCACAAATGGCTTTCATTCAGCGCTCATTAGGACACAAGCTTGGCCGAACATGACGGAGACTTTAGACGAAAGGCACGCAAGGACCACAGTTCAGTGTGCAAGAAGCAGAACGACGGGTGTCACACTCTGAGGAGAAGGCGAGCGGGCACTAGTCACAGCTGTTTCAAGCGGATTTAGATCAAGGACTGGAGGTATGCAGCAAGCCAATGACAAAGCGTGTGGTTCAAGCGCCAGTTAGCCATGCCTTCCAAGGCCTGGGCTGCAGGTTCCGAAACGTTGCCGCAATTGTGATTGTCAGAGGATGCTGCCTGCCGCTACTCGCTCTTCAACACACAAGCTTGTTCTTACTTGTTGATGGAGACTGCGGGGGGGTCAAGGAAACAGCAGGGACTGGGAGTTTGGGGCCAGGGAGCAGCACGGTCTGCGCTGGGGAGGCGAGTGGGCACTCGCACAGCAAATGCTGCAACATCAGAGGCTGCCTGGAAGCAGACACACTGTGCTGCTGCGTTCCACGCCCTTTCACAACAATACAATACATCCCTGTCCTTACTCGCCTTTGCTTCAACTGCTGCCGCTCTTCATGTCGGCCTTGCACCGCTTGTCGCGCCCCATCCGGCCTTCAACCGGCCGGCCGCGCTTCCGGGACTGCAGCTCCCAAAAGAAAGTGGGCACGCCGCCGTGGAAGCTGCTGCCGGCGCCAGGCTCCACGTTACCGCTGGGCCCAGCACCGGTACCAGGCGCAGGACCAGTGCTGCTGACGCGGCCGCCGGCGATGCCGGTGCCAGCACCCGTGCGCACCGGCTTGCGAACGGGAGGTGCAGGGCTGTGCACAGGTGGCAGGATGCCCTCCAAGGCCTCCCGTGCCAGGCTGCTGTCCTGACAGGCCCGGCTGAGCAGGGACAGTGCGCTGCCTCCCAGGCGAGGCACATCCCGCAGGCTGCCCTCCCACAGCCGCCTGGCATGCACGTGGCCCAGCCTTTCCACCAGTGGGAGCCAGTCAGACTCATACGTGCCCCGCAGCCGCTCTCCCAAGAGCAGCAGGCGGCAGGCCAGGGCCCAGCCGCCTGGCTGGGCCTGCCCAGCACGCACACTGGCAGAGGCTGCTGCTGCTGCCGAGGCGGCTTTCTGAAGGCGGTGCAGGCAGTCCTCTACCGCACGCTGCACCCGCTGCGGCACGGCCTCCCCAAGAGAGGCCAGCACCGCCGCAGGCAGCAGCACCTCCCCTGCCCTGTCGGCAGCCCCCGCCTGGGTGGCGCCGACTGGCAGGCAAGAAAGCCCGCACCCCAGTGATGCCTGCGCCCGCTCCGCAAGCTCGGCTTGTAGGGGCGAGGCGGCTGACAGCAGGCCGAGGGCGGCCTCGGCACGCCCCACATCCCTGGCGGCAAGCGCGCCTTTCAGCTCCCTCTGCATGTGCCTTGCACGGTGCCCTGCCTCCAGGCAGAGCACCCGCCCAAGCACATGCAGATGGGAGTGGGAGCCTGCCAGGCAGGACAGCGCACCAGACAGACACCCGCCCACTTGCCTGCGCAAGCCTGCAAGCGTGCCTCGGCTGCCTCCAGGCAGGGGCATTGCGAGCAGCAGGGGGTGGGGGTCACGCAGCTCGGTGCGGCAGGTGAGGGCAGCAGGCGCAGCAGGCACAGCATGCGCAGCATGCGCAGCAACGGTAGCATCGAGGCAGACAGAAGCACGAATCTCCCCGGCGGCAGCTGATGGGACACTGGCACCCTCCGGCTGACGGCTGCCTGCCGATGCATCCGACTCCCCACGGCTGACAGAACCCAGTACTGAATGGCAGCAGCAACAGGGCAACAGGCAAGTGTGAAATAGCAGTGAGATGGGGCGCATTGACAGCAGCAGCAGCAGCAGCAGCGTCAGAGGGGAGGCAGAGAAAGTGCCTGCTGACCATGCATGCGTCCTGAACAGGTGGCACCAGCTGAGCTGGCACTGGGGCTACTCAGCACTCACCCTCCCGCCCTGTTCAGTGTCAAAGCACGGCAGCACCATGCAAGAACCAGATGAGCCACCCCACCTGTGCTTTGGTTGCCAGCAAGGTTATTTTCGGGCTGCGGTGCCTGCGGCCGCAGCGGCGACAGTGTTGCCCGCTGCGGCGCTGAAGCGGCATGCAGGCTGCCGCTCCCAAGCACTCCGCCTTGGGTGCTGTTGTGGGGCTGTTCCGCCTGCTGCAGGTGGGGCACTGGTGCCAGCGCTGCCAGCTGGGCAGGCGGTGGCGGTGACATGGCGGCGGGGCTGGCAGCTGGCAGCAGGGGGTCGATGTAAGAGCGTGCCACCTCAGCCAAGCGGGCAGGGTCTTGCAGATCGGCCGCCAGCTTGCTGCAAAGCGAGGGTTGGGCAGGGGCGGAATGGCAGTGGGGGTGAGGGGCTGGGTGCGGGGGGTGAGGGAGGGGAAGGGGAGGTGAGGGGCTGGGTGGTGGAGGTGGTGGGCAGGGAGTAGAGAGGAGGGGCGGGTGCAGTGTGCGGAAGGAGGAGGCCGAAGCGGAGAGCGATGCAAGGTCAGCGTGTGATGGCCAGGCACTCAAATTCATGCAAGAGGGACGGGCGGAGCGGGCATTGGCATGACCTCTTGCCAGGGCTGCGGGCCAGGAGCAGCTCCAACAAGCATGCAACAGCCAACGACAGCAGGCTGCATCAGCCCTCACCTGATTCCCTGAGTTGCTATCAGCTGCTGCAGCGTGCGTGCCCAGCTGAGCGCCACCTTGCGCCGCCAGGCGGCTGCCGCAGCAGCGGCCAGCGGCCAGCCCTGCGCCTGCCCCGCCACTGCCAGCTCCGTTTGGTGCTGCAGCAGCTCTGCCCGCCCTGCCTGCTCATAATCAGCCTCATCGGCAAAGGGGTTGGCATCTGAAATGCTGCTCCCTGGAATTAACGCAGGCATACCCTCCACTTCGATGCTGACAGCCAAGGGCCCGCCGCGGCTGCCGCTGCTGCCGGTGCTGCCGTCGGGTGCTGCCGCCTTCGGGCGCTGCAGACGAAGGGCGATGATGGGGCGCAGAATGTACCTGCCGCCGCGGCGCAGGCGCACCACGGTGCCTTCCAAAAGGGCTTCGGCCTTGAGAAGACCAATATGGCCTGCAGGAGGGGTACCCAGTTGCCTGTCATCAACAAGCTATGGCGCTGGCAGCGGCGGCGGCGGCGGCGGCGGCGGCGGGGCACAGAGTGACAAACGCGCACCTGCCAGCGCGGCGACCACAGGCGCCAACTGCTCCAGCTGGCTCCGCGTGACCAACAGGGCGCGAACATTCCTGCGCGTAATGCCCGCCAGCCCAGGGTTTGGCGGGCCAGCGGCGCATGCTCGGTGCATGGCCAGCAAGCTTGCGGATGTGCGCCCGTGGATTGCACCAGTTCACATAGGCAATCGTTGGCGAGAGCGTGCGCCAGCCAATCCTGCCTGTCGTCCCGCCGTCTGTACCGCGTGGCAACAGCAGCAGCAGCAGCTCCCCTGCCATCGTGCAAGCAGGTTGGCTAGGCACTTGCAGGCGGAGACACATGCAGGGTTCCATGTTTTACGAAGTGAGCAAATCTTTGATGGCAGACTGCACTGCGTACCACAAAGAATGGATGGCAGGGTTCGGTCAACGACCTGCGCCGGCCAAGCGGCCACCGGCTGGCTTCTGGGCTGAGTGACTCCCGGGCAACGATGGCAAGGCACATGCGTGGTGTTTCATCGAGATTGATGCCATGCAACATCAATCATGATAATGACCCCTCTCCTTTCCCCCCTACGATGCACCGACGGGCCGTGCCAAGCTCCCGCCCCAGCGTGCACAGCAGCTGTGGCGAAACCAGACCGGTTCGTGGCCTGCAGCACTCGATCACACACATGCATGCATAATGACGTCCGGGATGGTGCGGCTTCCGCGCTGCGGGGAGCCGGGCGGGGACGTGTGGAGCGCGAAGGGCCCCAAGGCCTTCCGGGCGGAACGTCGCCGCCCAAAAGCATTCCGAGGCTTCAGCAAGGCTGCTGTAATGCAAGCGCCCGCTCTACAGCGCCCCAGCGGCACCCCGCCGCCCCACCGCCCTCTGCAGCCAGCTGCAAGGCTCAACCCTGGTCAGCTCGCAGATGCAAGGGTGCGATTGCACAGGGTTGTTAAAGTACCACTTGAGAAACTGTAGGCAACAATAAAGGGACAGAAACTCCTCGGCGAGGCAGCGACAGCGCGGGGACGCTTCCTGCCGCCGCTGCCGGGGTGCGGCGCTGGCAGCGAAAGCAGGCGGCAGGGCAGTTTCGGGACCTGCGGCACATTAAAGTGCCATAGGGCGAGTACTTGGTGCGCCAGGAGAGAGGGTGCGCAGGGCAAGCAAAGCCTGTATAAGGCCGGGACTGCCCACTCAGGGTGCCCCCCGCCGCCTCGTCAGCGCCCGCCGCCCGCCCTTCAACTGCGGCTGGTGGCGGCGCGGGGCTTCCCCAACCGCCCGGTATCATCACGCGTACGTGCTGCGGGCCCCTACGCGCCGCGACAGGATGTACACGATTATTATTTGCTGTGATTTAATCTGCCTACCAACCTCCATTGTGCATACTTCCTGTCTACAGTACGTACGTATACATACCTTCCTAGCCTGAGGCCTCCTCATATGCTCAACCTTCCCTGGTTTGGTTACTTGTTTACTCTTCCCAACCTCGTTCCTGTGTAATCCCCGCTTCTCCGCGTCACCCAGTTGTCCCACTCCTGCCCAGTGAGCCTCGGCCTGCAACACCTGGTAGCCAGAGTTCACAGGTGCACAGTGGGCGACAGCAGACTGCTGCTGCCGAGAGAACCTCCGTCTCGTTCTGTTTCTTCACTCACTTTCAAGGCACGCCGGCGGGGTTGGACTCGAGACCATGGCCGTCGTCAAGCAGCTGAACAAGTGGCCCACGGGTCTCTTTGTGAGTGCCGGGCAAACGGGTGTTCACAGCCTGCAAGCAGAGCTGGGGCAAGCAGAGCTGGGGCGAGTGGGCAGGGTACCTTCCAAGGTGCCTTCCATGGGTGCCGTCGAAGAGCTGCGCCCCCGCGAAGGAGCAGTGGGGTGCAGGCAGGCAGGCAGCCAGCCATCCAGGCAGGCAGGCAGGCAGGCAGGTCGCCTTAATTGTCTGCCTTTTATCGTGTTTAGTAAAAAACAAATGGTGCCCTAACGTCGCCCCTACTGACTGCCACGCACCGCACTGCCGTCCCCTGCTGCCATCTTGCCTGTGCTCCTCACTGGATGGGCGATGTCCACTTGCACACTGCATCCCGCCAGGATGAGATGAGCCTTTGCGGGCAGGCATTGCCCCCACCACCCAATCGCAACACGACCTCCATTTCAACTGCCCACCGTCCATCCCTGCCCCACCGCCCACCCTCCTTGTGCGTGCAGGACTGCTTCTCGGATTGCGGCACCTGCTGCATGGGGTATTGGCTTACCCCGTGCCTGTACGGCCAGAACGCGGAGAAGCTGGGCGGCTCGTGCTTCAGCGACGGCCTCCTCTTCTGCCTGTTCGGCGCATGCTGCCCCTGCCTCTTCACCTCCAACCGCTCCAAGCTGCGGGCAAACCACGCACTGGCGCCCGAGCCCTGCAACGACTGCTGCGTCATGTGCTGGTGCGTGCTGGCAGGGCCAGGGCAGCGGGCGCTTGCGCAGAGTGTTGCCACCTCAGGTCCTGTGGGCAGACACTCGTGCTTCATCACAAGTGGACAATGTGCTCCTTGGGGCACCTCATCCACGCATGCATCGAATACTTTGCAAGGCTGGTGCGCAGCACAGCTGGCCTGCAGGCCTTGCAAGTCAGTGCGGTGCATCGGCTGAGCATGCCGTCCTGCTTGGTCCTGCTCATGTCCCTGTGCTACATCCCCTTCCCTCATGTGCTGTGCAGCTGCCCGGCCTGCGCCGTGTGCCAGGAAGCCCGCGTGCTCTCAGTGAGTGGGCATGCGAGGGAGGGCCAGCGGCGCTGCAGCATGCGTTGGCATGCTGGGCAGTACAATACAAGGCAGTGGTGCTGGGTGGCTGTTGCCTGGGTGCTTGCTGGCTGACCTGGTTGACGGGCACCTTGCGCATCGGCCATGCTGCCACGCCCCTCACTGGCACCGCCTGCCTGACCTCCCTGCCTGCAGACCCACGGCCCGGCGCCCCAGTTCCACCAAGCTGCTCCCGGCATGGTGGCCCCTCAGGTGCAGGCAATGGCGGAGTGAAGCGGCAGGAGGGGGGCCCGGGCACATGCCGCGAGATCATATCTGCCTGAGCTCCCCTCCACCGGCGGTCAGCAGGCTGGCTGCCCAGCATTTACCTGCGCGCTGGGGTCAGGAAGCGCACGGGCAGCTGGCAAGCCGTTGAGGCACATGCTGTCACTGCATGAGTTTGCCGCAAACTGGCACGGAGAGTGTGCCCCGAACGAAGCATCCCAAAACCCACCGATCACTCTCCCTGAGGCACTCAACTGAATATGAACTCCGCAAGTGCCCTCCAATCTGAAAGTGCACTGCAGTGGCAATGTTTTGTGTGCAGCTAGCTAGTGCCACAAGCACCGCGTCCAACAACCCTTCCCTAAAATGTACGCGGGTCATGTATTTTTAAATTTAATGCATCGTAGTGTGTAAGGATGAAGGTTCCATGTGCACAGGGATGCCCTGCTCAGCATGGACCGCTGCACCAGCAGCCATGCCCTGCGTTGGGGCGCTGTAGCATCTCATCGCACAGCATGCGGCCGCATTGCTGACCTGGCACTCGGATGGCGTCTGGGCGCAAGGCAGGGCAAGGGCGCTCAAAGGTGTTGGAATCTTGGATTTGCAGCACTCCTGCTCACACCTGCCCATAGTTCCAGCTCGTTGGGTTCAGCTTGGTCACGACGGCAGGGGAGAGCAGCAGGCACGGCTGGCGCTGGCTGCTGCACATCATAGCGCGCAGGGTCCTGTATCAAGCTGAATTGCGCCGATGTGAGTCAGTGCACGTTGAATGGGACTCTGTGCCACGTCATGTGTTGTTTATGCCAGGCGGCGCGCTGACGGGTGCGAGTGGATGGCACCCTTGCTTTGCAAGTAGGTGTGCCCGCTGCCGCCTGCAGCGCCTGCTGCAGCCACGCCCGCTGCTCAAGCAACATCGCCAGGAAAGCTGCTGCTGTCTCTAGTTGTTGTGAATCACTGCTGCCGCCGCTGCGATGGCAAAGCGTATCACGCGCACCTGCCAGCGAGGCGACCACAGGCGTGCATGCAATGCGCATCTGCCCGACAGTCACTGTGGTAGCTCTCAATGTTTATGCACGCCCGTCTTTGCGTACCATGCATCCCTTAATGCTGCCTTGCACTGCATGCCAGCTGGCCCACCCTTGTGCTTGCATTTGTTTCCCACCCCAAACCCCATCCTGCAAGCCCACATCACTGCACAACCAGATCCAGGCACGCTCCTGCCGTGCGGTTTGCTCCTCCCTTCGTCATTCAATGGTTTGAGGCCAGAAACAGGTCGACGGTACTGCGCAGCTCTGAAGCAAGCAAACGTTCGAGCTACGCAGGTCGTGTGCGACCAACAGCACAGGTGTCCAATCATGGAATTGTGCCGCTCGACCATAAGGCAGGGAGCGCATAAGGACGTTGGTGTGCTGAGGTGCCAGCTACCCGCAAGTGAACCAGCTTTAGACCTGCTCAGACCCGTAAAACAATCCAAGGGTCCAGGGCTGAGGGGTTTTAGGGTTTAGGCACCATGAACACTTCACATCCCAGGGTCCAGCTCGACCACAAATCCTGAGATTGCAGCACGCACTAGTGTACTGGCTGATGCAAATCATGGCAGCTGAACATGCGCCATGCGCCGTCCCACAACAAGCGCACCGGCTCCTGCACTGTGAAACAGCTGCTTGGATCGTCACCTCTAGTAGCGCATGTTGAAAGGCACAGCATAGGCTGGGCTGAATTGCCAACGAGAGTCGTTGCAAGCCAATAAGGGGCAGCGTGCCACGTCAGGTGGGTCGCTTCTATGCCAGGTGGCGGGCCGAAGGGTGCGAGGGGATGGCACCCTTGCTCTGCAGGTAAGTGTGCACGCTGCTGCCTGCCACGCCTGCTGCAGCCACACCAGCTGCCCTTGCATCATCGAGGGAAGCTGCTGCAGGTGCTGGTAGTGAATCACTGCTGCCGCCGCTGCCGGTGCCGCAACCCCCGCTGCCACAGCATGCCGCTGGGCTGCTGCCCTGCAGTCCGCCGCAGGTGCTGCCTGGCTGCGGCTCGCCAAAACCGCCGCCCACCTGCTGCACTGCATTGGCGTTAGCCCCACGGTCCTGCAGGCCTGCGTCTGCTGCTGTTCGATCTGCTCCTGCTGCTCCTGCTGCTCCTGCTGCCGCTGCCCCTGCTGCCGCTGACCCAGCACCGCCCTTGGGTGCCCGCCGTGTGCGGGTGACCCCCAGGCGGGGCAGCCCCCGGTTGAGCCCCTCCAGCAGCATGCACGCCTTGCACACCGGCTGCAGGCAGCAGGCGGGGGGGAAAGGGAGGGGCATGTGGGCGGGCGGGCAGGGGCACAAAAAGTGGGTGGGCAGACGCCGCATGGCATGCAAGAATGCGCGAGGCATGACGCCAATGGATGTCCTGCGCCCGACAGAGCAGGTTCTGCGTGGCAAGATGCGGGACTGTGCTGGAACACATGCCAATCCTGCCGTTCGGCGCGCAGCCAACCATCCAGTGTCGGCCTACTCCGTGCACAGAAAGCAAGCCGGCAGCCTAACCCTGCCACCTGCCTGCCCGCCAGGCCCCACCTGGCTTGAGATGTAGCCGCACCGCTCGCAGCTGCCCGGCTGCGGCAGCGCACGCGCCGCCTTGCCGCTGCAGCTGGTGCCGCTGCTGCTTCCTCTGGCCGAGCCGGGCACCCGGAACTGCTCTGCCGAGCGGATGAGGTCGACAATGGCACGCGGCCGGGCAGCCTGCAAATGGTGGCACAAGGAGAGAAGGCTGGGTAAGGCGGTGAGGGGAAGCAGGCGCCTGTGGTGGCAGACAGGCAGGCAGCGCGTGTGTGCAGAGGGATGGCAGGGAGAGAGGAAGGGTCACGTGAGTGTGCTCAACCCTGGCAGGCACAGACTGACAACCTCCTCGCCAGAGCTGCCTTCGCAAGCACACTGACACCGCCGATGGAGCTCAAAAACCCTCCGCTCCAAAAGTCACATCACAACTTCTTTTCAGTCACCTAACAACAGCAAAACCCTGTTTGTGCTGTGCCAACTCGCTGCAGGCTCCCACACATATTGCACCCAGTCAATGGTCGCACCTCAGCCCACCTGCCGCCCACCCGCACCCACACCACAGCAGCACCCACCTCCAAGTCCTTGACAAACTCCCGTGCAAAGCCACGGGCGGCATAGGGGGAGTAGATGCACTCTGCAGGGAGCAAGAGAGAAAGGAAGCAGTCAGCAACCGGAGGGGAGGCCAGGGTTGGCGAGGGGAGGGGAACAGACGGTATGGGTGGGGAGGTGAGGGGCACACAGGGTGGGCAAGCAGGAGGTCACCTGAGTGAGACACACACGACCAGGCTGAGGATCACCCGAGTTCGACACAGGGAAACCCTGGCGCCAGCTCACGGCCTCGCAGGCACCCTGCCAAGCTCCTCCGCCTGCTGTGCTTTCACACCAAGCACATCACCAGCTTGTGCCACTGCCGCTGCCTCTCGGCCCGCCTCAACCCCAGCTGAACATTTCCTGGCTCCTCACCGCTCGATTCCACACTGCCCCTCCCCCACCTGTCCCCACCCAACCAGCCTCACTTGACCCAATGCAGGCGCCCCTAGCCCCCCCCCCAACAGCCCACACCCGCCACCCTCTCCCACCTGTGGAGAAGTAGTCCAGCCTCTTGAAGTACGCGTACATCACAATCTCCTTCTCGTATGTGTACTGCAGGGCAGGGGGCGGTACAAGCACTTCACTTGAAAACACGCATGGTGCAACAGAGGGGCAGTGCAGGGTGGGCTAAACACGGTGGTGTGGCGTGTTAGGGTCAGGTCAGGGAGCGGAGCGTTAGGCAGAGGCAGCGGTGGGAGCGGGACACAGGGCAGAGCAAGTATCGGTGCACCGCTCCCGCCGCCTGCCCCTGCCCACTGGCCCCACCCCCCCCAGATACCCCGCAGCAGCAGCCCACCTTGAATGGCTTCACACGTGGCAGGGAAGAGTCCTCTCCGGTCACAATGTTGGCGCAGCGGCCCAGGCTGCAGGGGAGGGCAGGCAGGCAGGTAAGGCAGGGGTGGGGCAGGCAGGAAGGCAGGTAAGAGCAGGCAAGTGTAGTGCCTCGGGGGCCAACAGGCAGCACCTGCCCATAGAGCAGCTCGCGTCGTGGTACCCCTAGACTGCTTCCCCGCCCTACCCCGCATCTTAGGAGCACAGCCTGGCACCCACCCCGGCACAGCCCCCCCAACGATGTCCGGCAGAGCCCCCCTGCCCCAGCGCACTCGCTCAGCCTGTCACCCACCGCGGCACATCCCCCCGAATGATGTTGAGAAGCACCGTCTCCGCCACGTCATCCGCATTGTGCCCCGTGCAAATCTTGTCCGCCTTGACCAGAGCAGCGCCGCGGTCCAGGGCCTGAGTGCATGGCCGGGGGAGGGCACAGGAAACACGTGGTATGGTGTGTACGGGCGGGGCGCAACAGGGCAGCGGGCAGGGGGGCGCATGTGATGCATCTGGGCCAAAACAGTCGGCCCCAGGCTCTGCCACACACATCACGTGCAACCAGGGCCCCACCCCGCCGGAGAAAACATGCACCCAGGATTTACTGTGCCGCACCAGCCACACCACATGGGCAGGCCGACAAAGGAGGCGCCTGCAGGGGCGCCCAGCTGGCCGTCGAATAGGCCCCCGGCGTGCCCGCCAAAGAGGCCTCCCAACATCTGCTGCATCATGGCCGTGCGCCGCCCCCCCTGTCACCTGCCGGCGGAAGACCCCGCAGAAGGTGCAGTTGGATTTGGTGCCAATCTGGGCCACGATTTCGTCCATGGTCCAGCCATACAGGTCTTTGTAGGAGAAGACGTGCAGGGGGATCTGCCAAGGGATGTGAAACAGGTATACAGGCAGCGAATGAGATTGGTAGTGGGACATCAGGTTCTTGAACGTCGGAGCAGCAGCCTCCACAGGGAGGAAGTGGGCGCAGGCCGGCACGGGCAAGCAAAGCCAGCGCCACCCAACTCTCTGCCTCAAACCAAGCAGCATCAAGGAGACCATCGAACTGCATGTGCACAACCACACTGTGCATAGCACTCCTTGCGTCGGTTCTGCAGTAGCACTGCACCCTTTGCAGTACCACACCACTTCGGGCTCCACCCCACTTCCCATCCCTACCCTTCCCCTCCCGATGGGTCCTCTCCTTTCACACCCATTCCTGAATACTCTCCTCTTCCTAGCCCTCCACCATGGCATTCGCTGCCTGATGCTATGCACCCCAGTGTGCGTACTGCCCACCCCAGAATGGTAAAGCCCAACCCCACAGGGCTACTGCCCCCACCTGGTACTGCGCCTCGTTCCTCTTCACCGTCTCCAGGCTGTCGTCACGGTACCCGCTGATACCCTCGTCAATGGACAGCAGCAGCAGGTCCAGGCCGTAGCTGCGGCAGGCCGGAGAGGGGTGGAGTGGGGGCACATGGAGGGTGTGTGTGGATGGGCCAAAGCAAAGCAAAGCCGGGAAGCGGGGAAGCCGGCAGATAACGAGAGGGGTAGAGCGGCACGGCGGACAGTGCAGCGCTGGCCCTGTGCCGCCCTAAACCAGATGTGTTATGCGCAGCAGTGCGGCGGCACTTCCCCCGCATGTCCCCTCTCAGCACTGCAGGCTTGCAGGCAGGCACGCACTCGTAGCGCGCGTTGAGCGTGGTCATCATGTGGGCCAGCACCGTGCTGTCCTTGCCGCCGCTGGCGGCCACCGCCACCCGCTCGCCCGGGCGGAACAGCCGCGCCCCGATAATCGTCTGGTGCACCTCCTCCTCCAGCGCCGCGTAAAAACACTCGCGGCAGAGCTGCTCGAAGGTCTTCGGGCGGCGCAGCACCGCCCGCTGCGTGCCGCAGTGTCCACACAGCTTTACCATGATCACGGTCGACGCTGGATAGAGAGCAGGCTCAGACCGTGCACATGCGTGGTGGAGTTGCTAGCGGCAAGGCTGGAACGCTTTGCGGAGGAAGATTTAAGCTTGGTGTAATTGTACACGCCGGGTACGCATGTGCCGAGCTCGATAGGGGTGTCCCACATTGAGATCCAGCTGCCGCCCGCCACCTGGTGCCAGCCGGGCGGAGTGAGCTCGCCGTCCTTTGCTAGCTTGGGAGTCACAGGGCAACAAACACGCAGGGGAATTCGTCGAGGAAACTTTACGCATGGCAGTCTGAAACGCAGCAAAAAACAACAAAACAACTTGGATTGCAAGCAAATGCAGCAACGCAGGCTGGAGGGCTGGGCGGGTAGGTTGCAACGAGGGTGGGTGGAGTCCTGAGGTGTGTTGACATCATGATCAATCGTGATTGCCTGGGTCCGGCTTGCAACCCAAGGCGTCAGGCACTGAGGTGCATCTCCCCCCTGCAAGCCTCAGCCAGAGGCAGCGGTGACTGGCGGTGTGAGTGCGGGGGCGGCCTCCGGTGGCGGCATGACGGGCAGCAGAATGGCATCCACAATTTGGGCCAGGCCCTGCATCCCAACACAGCAACCGCCAAAGCGCACAGGATCAGCGTGGCACATGTTGTTGCAGAGCATTCACTCAACACTCTACAGCCGCTGCCTGCTTGGGGCTGTGCTGGCGAAATGTTGCCCATTAAAGTGCCCCTCCCCTGCTGCGCCTTCACCTCGGCACTGGGCCGGGCCTGCTGCCAGCAAGCACAACAGTTGACTGCACACCAGCTGCCCCCCACGCCTCACCCCGCAGATGGGTATGTCGGTTGACAGGACACGGGCAGTGGATCCCACGCCTTCCACGCTGATGCTCCCATCGGGCCCACGGCGCACCGTCAGCGCCAGCGGTTGGCCCTGGGGGGCAGTGAGAGTATGGCAAGCGGGGGTGCAGGAGGGGCCGAGGAGGGGCAAGCTGAGAAGGGAAAGTAGACACAGGGTTGGGTGTTTGGGTGTTCCCCGGCCAAGGAGAGGCACCCCTGTGTGTGGGTGTGGACGTGCCTGAGGCGCGCACAGGCTTGGAGGCACCGCCTCCCCTGCCAGGTTGGCGCCACCTCAGCACACCTGCATGCCTACGGGCCCCACCTGTGTGTCCTTTGCCAGCGTCTGCAAGCTCATGCCGGCCACCATCTCAGCGCTCCTGCATGGGCGAGGGGACCAGGGGAGAGGTGCGGGTCATGAGCCAGCGGCGTGCCGCACAGTACAATGATGCCGCAGCCAGCCAGCCGCAGCCAGCGGCATACACAGACGCGTGCGCAGGACGAGTTGATTTCGTTCCTGCCGACACGCACAAACACATGATGCGCCTGCTTTCCCTTTCTACTTCAGGCACTGCCGCGTCTCATCAAACTCACTGTTGTGCTTGCAACCTCACCGCCACCTGCACCTCGCCAGCATTCAAGCTCTCCACCACCTCCCTCCTTCCCAGAATCCTCCCAGATCTCCCCACCTGACGGCATGATCCACACCATCAAATCACCGCTCCAGCACACCACCCCGCTACTTGCTCCCTCCTCCACACCCCCCTGTTCCTCACGGCCCCTCCTCCCCACGGCGCGAAAGGCGCTGACCTGACGGCGCCATCCACCATGTGGTAGGCGGCCAGGGCTGCCAGGGCCTTCTTGTTCAACAGAAGCTCCTGAGGCAGTGAGGCATGGGGGGCAGCGGGGAAATAGCAGGTGGGGAGGAGGGCAGCCTCGGCCAGTGTGGGGTAGGGAAGCGGGAAGGAAGGCATGAGGGTGGTTGAGCATGGTCTGGGCGGTGGTCACTGGCTGGGATGGTCTTGAGGGGCTGGGTGACATGCCGATGCCCGCCCTCGTCCCGCCCTCGTTCACTCACCCGCTCATGCTTGCCTGCACCCGTGCCCACCCGCCCACCGACATACCCGCTCCCATTCACTCCCACCACAGGCCCATGCCTGCCCTCACCCACCCAAACCACACGCTGATCACCTCCCCACCCATAAACACACGGCCACCAACCGCCCAGCCCACCTCTGCTGTGGCGGGTGAGAAGCGGGTGAAGAAGGCCAGCAGGGCTTAGTCGTTCGGGATCATGTATGTGATTGGGTTTGTGACTAGGGGAACCACGTCCTACGTGCAGGGGGGGGCGAGGAGGGAAGCGACCGACTTGCTGTGCAGACTCATAGCCGTTGCGAAGCTCAGACACTTGACAGTAGTGAGACAGCTTCCGTTGTTGTTGAAGTCGAGCATCCCTCATGCAGGACGGACGCGGGCGCAGGCAGCAGGAGCATGAGGAATGTAGAGGCAGCAGAGATTTGAGGGGCACCATCCTGGGGCCAGGGCCGAACAGCAGGGTTGCAGGCAACACCAGGCGGTGTGGTTAAGGGCCATTTGCAGGGACGGCAAGCTTGGGTGGGCACAGATTTGGGAACTGGTTAGTGCTGAGGGGACCCCACGAGAGCAGCAGATGGTCACGCCGGCGCAGATCAGCATGCAATTCAAGAGACAAGGTTTGTACTGCAGTCGCAGCAGGTTTGATTTTGAAGCTTTGAAGACCTCAAGGGAGAGCAGCGGGCACACCAATGGCAAGCAATGTTCCACCACAACTCTCAGAAGCAGCCTTGCCCCAGCTCCAGCCCCGCCTCACCCATCCAAACTGGTCGACCAGCTGCGAGATGCGGGAGAAGTACTGTGGGTAGCCTTCAACAAAGGCCCGGAGTGTAGTGCAGGCGCTCCCAGGCGGCGGAGCGGTGAAGATCATGGGGGCACCGGCCGCTTGCAGGGCCTGAACAAGCGACTGTGCTGGGCCGGGCTGAGCGGGGGTAGAGGCTGGCAGCGGCGCCACTCCAGGCAGGGGTGGGCCAGCGGTGGGTGGGGCCGGGGCAACCACGCCTGTGGCGCTGGCGGGAGCCGGCACTGGGGCTGGTGGTGGTGGCAGGGGCGCAACAGGGGTGGGCGGGAGGGGGGGTGCTGGTTGCGGGGTTGGCGGGGCAGCCTCTGGCACCGGTGGCTTGCCAGCTGCTGTGGCGTCCACCTCTGCCTGCGCCTCTGCCAGAACGTAGTCTTCGTACCCCGCCGTCAGGTCGGTGATGGTTTCGTTGCGCAGGTATTGGTCGGAGGCGGGGGTGCGGGGGGAGATGGGGGCGTCCACAATATGCAGCACTGCGGGTGTGGGGAGGCGGCAAGCACAGAGCTGCGTGTGATAGGGGCACACCACATGAGACGTTGTTGAGGTGTGCAAACAGCTGTGCATTGCCATCACTGCAGCATCGCCAGGTGCGGAGCGGGGGCCAGAACAGAGCTGCCGGTCAGAGAGGCACAGCACAGCACATGGGGGTTGCAATGGGATGAGATGTGCATCCAGCCTTGCAAGTTCTGTGCTGTCGCTGCAGGCTTTGTGCTGCAGGCTCTGTGCTGTTGCTCAAGGCAGCCAGAGAAAGGGTGGGGCACTCACCGCTGCCGCCGCATGTGGTCAGGGTCTGCACGATGGAGGCGGTGCTGTTGTCCATAGACACCTCGCCAGCAACCGATACCTCGCCCTGCACACGGGGGGGGGGTGGAAGGATGCAGATTCGAGGTGCGGGCCTTACGAGCAAGCATCGGGTGCTTGTGGTGTGCATGCCGTGCGCAGGCCAAATGTCGCCCTCGAGTTGCCAGGCATGGCTTGTTTCCCCTCCCATGACAGCAGCCTCAAGCGTGCCGGCAGCTCTCCCAGACCACCACCGCCCCACCCTCGCCCCCTCGCTCACATCTGTGGCTGGCTCCAGGGTGATGACGTGGCCGGGGAACAGGGTGGGCAGCTCCACGCCCTCCATCTGGGCCACAAAGACAGGGAGAAATGTAATTCCTGTCAGGTGGGCAGGGAGAATGCATGCAGGCGGGCAGGCAGGCGGGCAGGCGGGCAGGCCACAAGGCAGGCAGGCGGGTGGGCTTCCTTCTTTGGTCTCCCTCCCTCCGGGCAGGCATTTTTCAGCGCCCAGCTCAGCTCCTCGAAGGCTTCTCCTTGAAGGCTTCTCCTTGTCTTCATGACCTGACGAAAACCCCTGCCCCAACCCCTGCCCCAACCCCTTGGCCCCTACCCCCACCTGCTTCAGCGCCTCCTGGCTCAGCCCGCCCTCCGCTGCCACAATGCGATACGCCACACCGGCATGCAGCAGGCGGGTGTCACGTGCTGCTTGGGCCAGGATCTGCAGGGTGGGGTCTGTGCCACTGTCTACATGACCGCGAGATGCCGGTGCTTTGCACATGACTGAGGTGACGGAGGCGCAGCATGGCGCAGCTTGGGCGGGCGGGGGCTGCCAGGGCACAGGCGCAAAGCGCAACTTGGGGCAGGCTGCCTCGCCGGGGGCAGGGCCTGGCATGCAGGGAAGCAGTTGCAGCCCTTCCCACATCCTGCCTGGTGTGCACAGCACTAGAGTCGGAGGTGAAGCACACTCAAGGAGCAGGAGGGAGCGACAGTGAGCCAGAAAGGGCCGAGGCGTACCTCCTGCATCTCCTCCTGCCCTGGCTGGAGGTAGGCGGCAATGGACTGCTGCTGGGCAGCATCTGAACGTGGGGAGGAAGCACCGGCAGAGGTCAGGAACTGTAGTGTGGGGAGAGGGGACGGAGGCGGGTGAGAGAGACATGCATGCGGTTCACACTCAAGCATGTGTCCCTCATGTGCACGTGAATGGGGTGAATGGACACAGCTGGCACGCTAGCACACCTGACAGTGCAAACATGGTGACGTTGACGCGGGGGTCGCTGAGGTTCCACTGCAGGGAGGGGCAGGGAGGCAGGGTCGGTGCGCATGTCAAGCAGGGCGGCAAGAGGGCAAGCAGGCTCAAAGCAGTCCAGCAGTAGTTGTGAGGAGGCAGGGGTGACGTCCGCACAGTGGACAGGTGCCGAAACATGTGGTAGGGTGGCCGTGTTGTGGCCACATCTGAGCCAAGCAGGGCAGGTTTGAGCAATCCAAAGCGCACAATGGCGGGTGTTGCAGCTGTGCAACTGGCAGCTGCCTCACCCCTGTCAGTCCCAGGGTGGTGTTCTCGATCGACAGCTGGGGAGTGCTGGCAATTGCGGCAGCCAGGCTGGGGAAGCAGCTGGGAGGCCCCGCAGGGGGAGTGCCGGGCTGCAGGCCGCCCACTGCCTGTGCGTAGGGCAGCACTTGCTGGATGGCCCTGGCCGGCATGAGCACCGTGTCAATCACGTGAATCACTACAGCGGCAATGGAACGTGCAGTTTACTGTTGTTGCGACATACGTTTTAATATGCCCTTCCAACCCAACAGCAGTGGCAGGCCGCCGGAAGCACCAGCACCGACCGAGACAGTCAAGTGTGCATGCCCTACCAAACAGAAAGCATTGGCAGGCCGCTGCATGCGCCAGCACAGAGCGAGCAAGCAAGCCTGGCCGGCAAGACGCTCCCTCACCCGTTCGGCAGGCCAGCAGGTTTGCACGCATCAGGTTGGCACTGTTGTAGGGGCCCTCCACACGCAGCTGCGTAAGAGAGGGTGGGTGTGGAGGAGGTAAGGGCCTGAGGCATTGACGGTGAGGGTCTTGAGGCGGTGCGTGCTCAGTGCAGGAAAAGCTGCAGCAGTGGCCCGCCCTTGACCGTCCCGTCTCGTGTGCCCAGTGGCCGCCAGAACTGCACGCACAATCGCTGACCAGCATGCACACACACACACAAACGCAGTGTGCCCAAGCACCAATCCTGCCCGCCCACCCACCGTGGTTGCATTGACTGGCTTGGGAGTCAGGGAGGAGCCCGGAAGCTGGGTGGGCAGCGGCGCACCGCTGGCGCCTGCGCGTGCCAAGTCAGCATAGCTGCAGGCAGATGCGGGGAGGCCGGGCAGAAATGGTGCTCAAAGGGGAGCGGTGCCGCACAACTGCACCCAAGTGCAAAGAGTCAGGCTGCCGAGTCAGGCTGCCAGGTCAGCGCCCGACAGCTCAGCCCACCTGAGAGGCTGTGTGAGTGTGTGGTAGGCCAGCACCGATTCTATTTGCCCAGCGTATGCGTAGATGGTGGCGGGGGAGAGGCCCTGCGGGGGGGCGGGGGGCAGGAACACAGCATGGCAAGGCAGCAGGCTGTTTTAGGGAGCAGGAGGATTAACGGGTGATACAATGACTGAAGGTCATTCGCAGCAAGCAGTTCGGGCAGAGCGGGGGGCGATGCACCAGAAGACAGGCAAAGAAGACCCAAGTACACCACATTCTGCCCCTGCCAGCAAGACTACCCCCGCCTTGCTAGCCACCACCCCGCCTGCTGCTGTGTGACTGGTGCAGCAGGGCAGCGCATGGGCCAGTGCACCAGAACGCACTGGGCAGGCGGACAAATGTGAAGCACTGCAGGACCACCCTTGCCTTGCCAGGCCCCCCAACGCGCCTGCTGCTGTGTGAAGCGTCGCACCGCGCCGTCATCGGGCAGCAGCAGGGTGACTGCCAGGGCGGGGTCGGTGAGTGCAGTTTGGTGGTAGCCGGTGAGGACGGCGAGGGAGAGGTACAGGGTGAGGTCGGGGGCGCCGCTGCGGGGTGGGGTGTGGGGGCCAGGTGGCAAGCGTGGTGGATGGCGGGCGGGGCTGGGTGAATGGGGGGACGGGAGAGGCGAGGCAGTGGGTATGGGTGCGGCATGCGGCCATAGGCAGCACTCCACAATCACAGCCTTCCTCTGCCAACACCCCCGCTCCACCCGCCCCGGCTTAGCCCACCCCTCACCGCAGGAAATTGATCACATCAGTTTGGCACTGAGCGGCCGCTGCAGGTGCGGCAGCCGGCGCTGGAGCGCCTCCCCCCAGCTGGGCCCACAGCGGCTGCAGCAGCTGCTCCTGGCTGACAGGGGCGGGAGGGGCGCCAGGTGCAGCGCCCGCTGCAGGGGGCTGCGGTGTGGCGGTGGCCGGTACTGGTACGGGATCCGGGGTGGCCGGTGGGGTGGCGGCAGCCGGTGTGGCAGGTGCGGTGGCAGGTTGGGCGGGGGCTGGTGGGGTGGCTGGAACAGCNTGATGCGCCACACAGATGCACAAAAGCAGCAGGGCAAAGGGAGGCAGCGCAGGGCACCCAACCGAGGTGTAAGCCCAGGCAGGCCCACCCAGAACACCCGCCCAGACGCCCCATGCCTGCCCTACCCACCGACTCCCCACCCATCCCACCCGCCCGCTAATCCAGACTTATAGGAAGAGGAAATGCTCATGCCAGCCTGGCAGGGCGCCGGTGCCGTCCCGGCGAGCGGGCCACGAGGGTCACATGGTGAGGGTGACATGGTGAAATCCTCAGCTCCAAAGAACTTCGAAATGTACCATGCACACTGACAGCTAGCACAGTGGCCATCTCTCGGCACACACAGGCATGCCACCCTCCAGCCTGCCGCCCAAGTGTGCTGCTTTCTCACAGTGCCTGTCCCGCAGGGCAGCGCAACCCTAACGTGCCGGCAACTGCGGCCAGGATGAGTCAGTCAGGTGAGGCGGGCCAGCAACAAGAGCGACATGTGGTCACCAGCTCACCATTCCAAGGGCGCACCGATGGCCGGCCCTCGCAGCCTGGTTTGCCCGATGGCGCTGGCTGATTGCCCTGGAAACTTTTCAGGTTGTGCATGCCATATGACAAAATGATTACACCAGCGGCGCACCAAGAAGGCGCCAGCACAGCAAAAGGCAGGAAAGGCGTTGAGAGGTCATGGAAGTACTGGGGAGGGTGAAACCAGGTAGGGGGCATGCACAAGAGATGAGGTGCACAGGCCTGCTGAAGGTCAGGCATCGCAGATGGGGGAGAAACTGTACATCTTTTGTAATGTACAGATTGTTTTGACATACATCTTTTTGTAATGTACAGATTGTTGTTTAGTGTTGTGGGGGGTGTTGGGGGACTGATACGCGGGTTGGGGCGTGTTGGGTGGTGGGTGGGAGGATCTGGCTGGGGGTGATGGGTGAGACAGGTTAGGAGTAAACAGAGCAAGCGGCTTGCCACTCCTGGCAGCATGCGGCAGCAAAACAGGCAAAACATGGGGCGGGTCGTTGAATGAAACGCGTGCAGATGCCACAGATGCCAGCAAAGCGGGCGCGGAGAGACGAGTAAAGGGGGCAACAAAAGATTATGCATGTTCTGTCCTGTGCCACCGCCGCAGTGCGGGCACAGGCGCTGGTCCCGGGGCACTGCTGCCATCGACCAATCTCCGTGGCACCCCAGCGTGAGCCTGTGCGCCGCTAAGCTAACGCTGAGCCACGCTCACACATCGCCCACATGTGAGACCGGAGTGCCCAGGCTGGCGGCCTGTACAATGCCAGGTTCACAGGCTGTCCTGGTGCCATGCTGGTGCCTGCTGCTGCTGTGCCGTGCGCTCGAGGCCTGGTGCCTGCCCCTCGCCGCCACAAGACCCGTGGCCGTGCTCCTGCTCATCTGATGCGGAGCCTGCCGGTGCCTGCTGGTCCTGCTGCCAGTTGGGCGTCACGGGTGCAGTGCCCGCGCCCTCCTGCTGCTCTACTGGCGGCAACGGCTTCTGCGGATGCTCTGCTGCCGCTGGCTGCTGCGCCTCTTGCACCTGCTGCTCTGCTGCCGCTGGCTGCTGCGCCTGCCCATCGCCAGAACCTCCGGCAGCAGCACCCGACGGGACCCCAGTTGCTGGTTCCTCGCAGCTGCCGCTGCTGCCGCAGGCTGTGGGCGGTGCAGGTGCCAGCATGCCGGCCCGCCGGTACTCTGCCTCCCTGTCGTGTTGGAGTGCGCGCGCCAGGCCCTCTTTGTACTCCATCTGCACAGCAGGCACAGCATGCACAGCAGGCGGCAAGAGCGGCTCGGGATGGCTTGTGTGATGTGTCCAGGAAAGAGGGGTGGTGCTCCTCTAGCGAAGCTTCCCGGCTGTTTGCTTGCTGCTCCCCAGCTCCCCAGGATGAGGCATACAATGGCAGGCAGGTGCCGCTGCAGCAGAACCGGATCTGCATGCCCTGTGAGCCTCCCCGTGCCATTCCATTCACACAAAACACACCAGGCCAGCCTGTGCTCCAGCCCAACCGCCCCATTTCCCAACCCCACCTGCTCCAGCCTCATGGCGCAGGCGCGGCACATGTCTGTACGCGGCGGTGGGTTCTGCAGCTCCTCCGACAGTTCCAGCTGCAGTGTGGGCACTTGCAGCCGGGCGGATTCTCGCTCCAACAGGGCGTTCCACTCCGTGAACCCCTGATACGACGCCTGGCGCTCATAGTCGGCGAGCGCGGTGCACGATGCGGCGTCCCGCAGGTCCACCCACGTAGCGGCTGCGCAGCAGGCTTCAGCGGCGGCGTACTCGGATATTTCGCTCCTGGCATCCTTCACGCGCGCCTTCAGCGACGCCGCCTTCTCCTCGAGCTCACGGGCAATGCTCTGCGGGCAGGGGCAGGCCATTATGGGATGGGAGGCGGGGCTTGCACTGCCACACGGAATGGCGGCGGGGCCGGCAGGGCCAGCGGCAGGCCGCTGCTGGCTGGCAGGCTGCGTAACCCTGATCCCTCGCAAGTACTT
Source organism: Chlorella sp. ArM0029B (assembly GCA_002896455.3). Classification (NCBI taxonomy): domain Eukaryota; kingdom Viridiplantae; phylum Chlorophyta; class Trebouxiophyceae; order Chlorellales; family Chlorellaceae; genus Chlorella; species Chlorella sp. ArM0029B. The sequence goes on along the minus strand of JTEE01000023.1, from coordinate 124,608 downwards.
GTAAGGGAGAAGCACAAAGCCCCCGCCACGCCCCTGCCTCACCTGGGACGCCCGGGCAGACAGAGAGAGGTAGGCCATCCGCGTGCGGCGTATAAACTCCGCGTCCTGCTGCCCCGGCGGCTTGGCAAGCTCCCGGTTCAGTTGGGCGCGCAACCGCTTGCGCTTCTCCACGCCGGAAGCTCCGTAAGGGGCCGCAGTGGCGGCCACTCCCTCCAGCACCGGCTGCGCGAGCTCCCACAACCAAGTCAGCATCTTCTTTCGCCCACGCGGTGGCAAGGTTGAACAGTGAGGGGCGTGAAATGTGCGTGTCGAAACTTGCCTGCTGGGCATGCTCAGCGCAAGCTTGCTCAGCTGGTTGGGCTTGTTGCTTGGTGCCGCATTTGTTTGGGCAGTCGTTGGGGAGGTCAGGCGGCAAGATGCCAGGTGCGCTGGGGCACATGAGCTCGGTGCTGCAGCCTGGGACGGTCCAAGGGCTCTCGGGTGCCCAGGGCTTCCAAGGCCCTCAAAACCCTTGGCCAGATTGCCTGTTCTTCGACCCGTTGACCCCTCCTGAGCTGCAGCGAGCTGTGGCAAGCTGTGGCGTGACAACCGAGGCTGCTTTGCTGGCGCAGTCCTCGTGTTCGTGTCTACCTTCTGTGGCGCGACGCTGATCCCAGGCGTCGAGGGCGGGTGGCAGCCTGGCGCTGCAGGCATCGCAGCCGGGGCCAGCCTCCTGCTGCTGCTGGTCTGGAACATCGTGCTGATGGCGTCACCTCGGGCGAAACGCGCTGCCTGGCTGGTGCCGCTGTCGGCGCTGCTGGTCTTGATTTCGGCAGGCAGCGGGCTGCTGTGGTGGCACGAGTGCCAGCTGCCAGAGGCGGCTCCGAAGGGCTGCCACGACGGCTTCACCATCTTCACCAAGTACTGGGTGCCCTCAGTGCTGGCAGGTGCGTGGGTGGGCACGCCTGGAGGTACCCGCGCCATGCCACATGCTTCTGCGGTCTTGCATGACGCTCCTGCACAACACAACGCGAGCCTGGCAGCTCGCTCCTGCCTTCAAATGGCTCCTGCCGCAGGTTGCCATCCCGCATGTCCGCCCATCAACAATGCATCAGCCATTGACCGGCCATTCCCCGCATTCCTGCAGGCGTAGCATGCCTCACCCAGTGCCTCATCTCAAATACCGCCCACCCGGCTCCTGCCCTTCTGGCCGAGGCGGCTGCTGGGGCATGGCTGGTCGGCGCCTACATCACATGCGTTTTGGAGGGCAACACCCCGTGGCACCCCGGCGCCATTATGGGCTTTCAGACCTGCTGGGCGGTCATCCTGATGATTCTGTGGATGCGTTTTGCTGCCATCATTGGAAACTGCCTGCCCCAGGGCCTGGCGGCATACTGGCGTAGGGTGATGGAGGATGGCAGGGCTGGTGGTGAGCAGAGAGGCCGCGGCCAGCAGGGATGCCTGGCAGGGGGGCTGCATGCACGGGCCGTGTTTGCCTGCCAGGCCAAAGCAAGCTGGGTCCTACTGGCCACTTGAGTCTGGCATCATCTATCTGTCGCTGTTGCCGCCACACCACTTGCCCTGCAGACCCGCTGCCCGCCAACGATGCTGAAATGAATTCGCTGCTGAACAGCCTGATTGTGGTGACCCTAGGTGCGTGGGTGTGAAGGCGGTGGCGGGCTTAGGCTTAGGTGGGTGGCACCTGACTTCAAGCACTCAGTGCTCCCAGCAGCCCTTGCATCCCGCTCAGGCTGGTGCCCGGAGCTTTACATGCCTGCCTTGACCCTGGGTTCAACATCACTGCAGCACCCATCCTACTTGCGCCACCTGTGAAGGCTGCGAAGGCCTGGCTCGTGGCTGCAGTACCCGCGCACCCAGTTGGGTGACGGCGCAAGGCCGGCCACGGCGTTGCCGCCAAGCAGGCCCGCCCTTCAGCACCCAGCGCCGCGGCCTGCAAAATGCCGCATGCATAGCAGGAAACTACCTGTGCTCAACCCCTCTGCGTGGCTTGCTTGCTCAAGAAGTGCATGCTGCGAACCCGCCTGTCACCTCATTCCTCAACCTAGTGCCTGTTTGTAGCCAGCGCTGACGGTAACAAACTCAGGGCAATCAAGAAGGGGCAAGGCGAAGGGGAGACGCGAGCGTGAAGTCGATTTCCACGAACCTTGGACCGCACTGAACAGGTGGCTGCCTGGTGGCTGTTGGCCAACATAGTATCCCATCCTGCTGCCTTGCTCGAAACGTTGTTTTGATGTTTCTACGCTTACAGTGGTGCAGACCTGGGAGGCGGGACAATAAACATGAATGCAAATGGGGACCAAAGGCGAGGAACTAAACAGGAACTAAACAGGAGAATCTACAGGGCTGGCACAAATGCTACACGCAAYGCTGAGAGGGGCGGGTTCTATCAAAAACGACTTGGGGTACCCTTGCTATGCACAGGTTGCTCAAGTGAGTGGAAGGTGTTGTTCGATGTTGGGCTNGGGAGGGGTTGAGCAGCGGTGGCACACTACTAGACGAGACAGCGGGCACGGCAGGTGTTTTGGATTCAACAGGAGGCGTCAAACAGAAGAGCATGTTGGACATTGGGGGGGCAAACCAAATTATCAAGCAAACTCAAGGCAAAATCAAGGTGTCTATTTGTCAAGCGCCCCCGCTCGCCCCTCACCTGCTGCGCGCAKGTGTAGCTGCCGTCTGGCGGCACGTCGGCGCACACGCACTGCCCCGGGCAGGTGCACCGCCCGCAGGTCAGCAGGCAGAAGTTTTGGGCAACCATCCATGCTGCGTTGCTGCAGGGAAACTCGGCATGGCGGGGCGGCATGTACTGAGTGCAGGGCGCAGCTGTCTGCGGCAGCGCGACGAGCGGCTGGCAGCCAAGCATGCGGCAAGCAAGCGTTCTGGCCCGCATGTGGCAGCAGCTTCGATGACAGCACATCCCTTCTGGGCCCTTTGTGTTCCGCGCTGCCAGCTGCGCCACTGTTCAGTTAACAGAGGGCAAGCGCCCACCCACCCACCAGTTGCCGGCGTCGCGCTCACGTACGCAGTCGCGGCTGGGCGGCGGCGTGTCCGCGCATGGGCAGCCCGGCGGCGGCGGGCCTGAGGCGGCAGCAGGCGCTGGTGCCGCTGATGGAGCTTGTGAAGGCCCCTGGAAGGCGCTCACCCGGGATTCAGCGGCCGGCCGAGTAAAGGCAGCTTCAGGCTGGGTAGCAGGGTTGGTGCCCTGCAGCAGCTGGGCTGCAGAGGGCCCAGCCAAACTCTCCTCCATGGCTGGGGCCAGCGGCAGGAGCATGCCAGCCACCCCAGCCGCCGCACAGAAGACGAAAAGCAGGGCAGCCCGGAAGCACTGAGAGGCAACGCGAGGCTCAGCCATGGCTTCCGTCGTGAGGGTCTGCCGCCAGAGGGCGTTCAAGGTGATTGGGACGAGACAACGCTGAGCCGCCGCCCAGGCACCGGACCTTGGACGAGGGCTTTCCACCCCGCCGGCTTACATAACGCTCTTCAGCTCACACCACGCCATTTAGCCCAGCGTGTGGGACCCAGCGATTTCGAGTGCCTCATACAGCACCAGCAGCTGTGTGGCTCAGGCAGCGGCGGGGGCACCTGGGCAGCTGTGAGGAATGCAACACCATGCAGGGCCACGGCGGGTGAATGCTACACTGCTTTGAGCTGCTTGAGCAACTTGGCTACTCATTCTTTTTCTTCCTGGTTCTGGTTAGTACGGGCAATGCTTTGAACATGAGTAGAAACACATTGCCTTGGCACACGCCCCAGTAGAATCTGCCGCTGGCATGGCACCCAGCTGCCAGCTTCCCAATGGCTACTGCCCTTGCATTCTGCCTCTGCCTGCCCACGTGAAACACGCCGCTACTTGGGGCGCCCTGCGTGACCGCCCAACAAGGGGGGTGAATTTCACAACAAAAAAGCAGCAAAGAAGACAAGAATTGGGGCACAATACGCAGGCAAGGTGTGTTGTCACGCAAGGTCGGCCAACACAAAGGTGAATGGCAACTGCAGCACAAAATTGGATGGCACAAGAGGCTTGCGGGTGGTGCAGCCGGGTTTCCCGGCTGCTTCACAAGTTACGGTGGGGTCATTTGTCACTGTATCATGTACTCTGGGCTGCCGGCAGCAGAACAGCGTCAGTCGCTCAGCCCGAGGCGGCCACGACGGCTGGCATTGGGGCGGTGGGTGCAGCTGGTGCTGGGGAGGCGGCGGCAGCTGGGGAGGCAGGCACCGGGGTGCCAGCTGGGGCTGCGCCAGACGATGGCATCACGGGCAGCAGGATGGTGTCCACAATGTGCATCACGCCCTGCACACAAAGTGGGATGACCACATGTTGGGTTGCGGGCATCACGAGGTTTTTTGGCTCCTGCTTGCCAGCAAAAGGTACCCTGCCTGCCAGCTAGCTTCCACAAAACAGCCTGCACAGCTGCCGCCGGTCTCTAGCACCGGACGCACTCTCCGGAAGTACCACTCGACAATCGGTTGCACCGCTCACCCCGCACACGTCAATGTCTGGCATGATGATTCGGGCCGAGGAGCCAATGCCCTCGAGCAAGACGCCGCCGTCAGCGGTGCGCCGCACAGTCAGCGCCAGCGGCTGGCCCTGTGTTGGCAAGCGGGCCACCCCCGGAATCAAGTGTGGGGATGAGGCTGTGTTGGCAGGACAAGTCGAATTGGCCTGAGGAGACGGAAATGCAGCAGCGCGAATGGACTGCCTGCCAGATGCAAATGGCTGCCAAGCTCACGAGTATCTGTGCTAGAGCCAGCTCAGCCCACCCCGCCCTGCCCCGCCTTACCTGTGGGTCCTTTGCCAGCGTTGCCAGGCGCTGCCCCTCCGTCATGTCGGCAGTCCTGTGGGACAGGTGGGGTGTGGCAGGCATGCGCTACTCAGCGAGGGTCCGGTAGGCCAGCAAGCCATTTGTCCCACTTATCCCAATCCTCACAGCCCCCGCCCCGCCATGCGACAAGCAGTTCACCCTGCCATGCACCCCAACACCCCGCCCCCGCCATGCAACAGCATGGAGCGAACCCCGCACAAGCACCTGCCCCAGTTCCTCACCTGATGGGCTTGTCCACGATGTGGTAGGCCGACAGCGCCTCCAAAGCCTTCGGGCTCATCAGCAGCGACTGGCACAAGCGCAGCAGGGGGTGGGGAAGGCAGCGTGGGGACGTTAGCAAGTGCAGGCACCTTGGTGCGAGGGAGGGCCTCCCAGATTGGTGGTGCGCAGTGGGGGCCAGGCTTGACCGTGTGACACCCCGCAGATGGGACCAAGTGCATCACTGCTCCCTTGCCAGATGGCTCCTCTCCCTGCCCATCCGACACCCTCACCTGCCGCAGCTCCACTCCCCACCCCACGCTTCTAGAATTCCCGCCCATCTGCCCATTGCCCCACCCACCCGCAAGCTCGCCCGCTTGCCGCCAACCCCAAAACCTCCCATCCCCCGCCCCCACCCCCACCTGGTCGGAGGCTGTTGAGAAGCGTGCGTACATGGCATCCAGCGCGGCATCTGTGGGCAGCAGGTAGGCAACCTTGATGTCGTTGGGCACCGCATCCTGAGGCAGGGGTGGGTGGGAGGGAAGGGGAGAGCAGTGCATTGCGGAGTGGGGATGCCAGAGCGAGCAGTGAACCACACAAATGTGGAGCTCGACAATCACACGGCATGCTGCCTGCTGGCAATTCCTTATCCAACCTCTCAAAGCGCTATGCAGGCAGGGGTGAGGTGGATGCAGGGTGCGTGGAGAGGCAGCGCAGCACAGCACAGCGCAGCACAGCACAACACAGCACAGCGCGGCGCAGCACAGCGCAGCGCTGCGCAGCACGGATGTGTCGAGGCAGGTGCAGGTGCTAGATTGCCCACCACCTCGCGCCCCTGCCAGCGCACAGCAGGAGCTGGAGGCAGCAAAGCAGCAGCAGGAGGCGTTGGCCAAGGCTGTGAGTGTCGGGGCGGGGGCGGGGGCGGCTGCCCGAGGGACAGATGCTGCTGTCACTGGCGGGGCCGGGGCTGGGCTGGGCAGGAGGAGTGTGTCCACAATGTGCACCACACCCTGCAAGCGTTGGATGGAGTGCGAAGAGTTGTTGGGCTTCCTCCCGAGGGGTGCGGGCCCACAGGCAGCCCACTGACCGCTTGCTTGGTCCCAGCGTGCCCTGGGAGGACGCATGCAGGCAGCCCGCCTGCTGCCCCTGTCACGTCAGCATGACAGCTGTTTACCCCTTGAGTGTGCCCAACACAACATTTTTTTGGTGTGTTTCTTTGTAGCGGCAGCCCCACCCCAGTCCTCGGCCGGCACACGCCCCTGGTCAAGTGCCGCGGATGCCTGAATCACCCCAGTGCTGCGCCCACTCACCCAGCACACTTGGATGTCGGGTGTGAGGATGCGGGCAGTGGAGCCGAGGCCCTCAAAACTGACGCTGCCGTCGGCGCCGCGTCGCACCGTCAGCGGCAGCGGCTGGCCCTGCACAAGGTGCGGAGCGGCGATGGGCAGAGGATTGGGTTGCTGGTACAGACGGGGTGCAGGTTGGGCGGCACGCATGATGTGGCAGGCAGCCAATGACATTGCCTGTGCCAACTCCGTGCACACTGAGCAGCAAAACTGGTGTGCAATGCACTACTATAAACCTCTGCCTGGCCACTTTAGCACGTGCTGCGGCCAGTCCATGTGGCCATCCACAGAACGGTGCGGAAGCGGGCTGCCCCCACCCACCGTCAGGTCTTTTGCCAGCGTTGTCAGGCGCTGCCCGTCTGCCATGTCGGCAGTCCTGTGCAGGGGAAACAGGAGCGGCGGGGAAGAAGAGGTGGGGCAAGAGCGGATATCGGGTGGGCAGGATCGATGGGCAAGAGGAAAAGCAGGAGCGGTGGGGCAGGAACGGATGGTCAGTAGGGGAAGCAGGAGCGTGCGCGCAGCCGCAAGATAGGGAAGCAGGGAACAAGCCGCTGGCTGTCCTGGCTGTTCACAACTCCGCTGCTGTGCCAGCGCTCCACGGCGCCACGCATTGCCCAACCCCGGCATGCATGCCCCAGGATTAACCCCACACTCTCAATCTGCCAAACACAACACACATGATGCCGTGGCTCATGTTGCCCACCTGAGGGGTCTGTCCACGATGTGGTACGCTCCCAGGGCCGACAGAGCCGCCTGGCTTGCCAGCAGGGCCTGGTGGGGTGCAGCAGGCGGGCCAAGGGCAGGTCACCCTCAGCGCTTGAAAGAGGGAATGGAGCACACAGCCGGGTGCACACAAAAAGGCAAACAACCAAACAGCCAACATGCCTGGCAGCGACCGTGGCCAGTCACCCGGAACACTCCTCGTATGACCGCCATCCGCCCAGCGCACGCCTTGAGAAACACTCACGCCCACGGGCAGCACCTTCACCCACGCACCCCAACAACCCCCGCACCTCTGCGTCTGCCGGCGCCAAGCTCTTCAGCAGGGCATCCAGCGCTTCGTCGGTGGGCAGTATGTAGGTCACGTTCCCCCTCGTCGGTTGCGCGTCCTGGGGACAAGAGGAGGGTGCAGGGCAGGGCAGGTACGTTGATGTAGTACTCATCAGAACGGCAACGCACACAGAAGGGCATCAAAGCAGCGGGCGGGGGGCGGCACCATGACGTCACGCATGAAAAGTCGGCCACGCTATGCCAGCACAAAGCATGCTGGCCCCTTGCATCGCATCGCATGCACTCACCCATCCAATGCGTGTGAGCAGCTGTGTGAGGCGGGGAAAGCGATCTGGGTAGGCGCCCACATAGGAGCGTATTGTGGTGCAGGCGCCAGGGGCAGCGGGGGGCGGCGTGGGAGCGGGGGGCGGGGCGGGGCTGGGCATGGGTGGAGGCTGTGGGCCGGGGCCAGATGCCGGCAGCACTACAGGCGATGCAGGCGCCCCAGGCAGAACGGGCCAACTGGGGGGCGCAGAGCCGGGCGGTGCCGGTGGGCCCAAAACGAGTGCCCCAGAGGTGTCGGACCACAATCCGGTGGCCCCGGGGGCGCCTGGGCCGGCACCAGTGGGCGCCTGCAGCGCAAACACGCCCGGGGCCTGCACCTGCGGCAGCACACCCGGGTCGGCAGGCGGGCCTGGTGCCGGCGCCGGTGCCGGCGCTGGCGGTGTGGCAGCAATGGCGGCGGCAAGCTCGGCCTCTGGCACTGGAGCTGCGCTGGCGGCTGTGGCGTCCACATCTGCCTGCGCCTCTGCGGGTACATAGTCTTCGTACCCCGCTGTCAGGTCGGTGATGGTTTCGTTGTTCATCCACTCTTCTGTGGCGGGGGTGAGGGCGGAAAGGGGGCCGTCTACGATGTGCAGCACTGCGGGGGGCGGAATGGCAGGACAGGTGGGGTGAGCATCAGGCAGGATGAGACAAGGGGGCATCTTGTTGAAGGTGCGGAGAGCGAGCGAAAGGGTGAGTGATGAGTTCATACTTGCGCTGCTTTTAATCAATTGCTTGTGTGACCAGGCCAGCGCATGCCCCCAGCCGGCCGCACTCAATGCTGATGCAACATCGGCCAGGCACTGTTGGTGGAGCAAAACAGCCCTCAGCTGGCTAGCTCAGCCTGTTGCGCCTCACTCACCGCTGCCTCCGCACGTTTCCAGGGTCTGGGTGATGACGGAAGTGGCGTTGCCAGCTGCTGCCTCGCCAGTCACCGCCACCCCTCCCTGCATAACCACAGGAGGCGGAGGAGGCGCGGTCACAGGACGGCCGAGAGAAAAAGACCTACCTGTAAAGGTGCAACAAAATGAAGGCTGTGCTAGACCTACACTCCGCAGACGAGCCCACAGCTGACAGGCAACTGATGAATGATCCTCTCCTGCTACATCCCTGCGTCTCTGGATGCCCGCACACTTGCCCCTTGTGCCCACTCACATCTGTGGCTCCCTCCACGAAAAGGGTGTGCCCCAGGAACAGGGTGGGCAGCTCCACGCCCTCCATCTGGAGCGCCACAGTGAGGGGGGGCAGGGGAGGCAGGGGCAGACAAGTGAATGCCCTTTGAGTTGTCAGAGAGCCATGGGGAGGAGGTACAAGGCAGGAATTGTACGTGGCAGACGGGCGGACGGGCAGGCAGGCAGGCAGCTGGGGTGCCCACTGCTCTCCCCCGACCAAAGCACGCTCAGCGACCTGTGGCATGCTGCCCGGGCTGTCAGCACAGCGCAGCAAGCGCGGCGCAGCGGGCGCAGCGCTGCGCCTTGCATTGCAACGCAACGCAGCGCAGCACAGCACAGCTCAGCACAGCGCAGCGCAGCACAGCACAGCTCAGCGCATTGCAGCACAGCGCGGCATGCGCGGCGCAGCGCATCACAGCGCAGCACAGCACGGCGCAGCACAGCACAACACGGCGCAGCACAGCACAACTACATGTAAGGTAAGCTGTCGGCTGCCCACCTGCATCAGGTCTTCCTGGCTCAGTGGCCCCTCACCCACCACGATGCGGTAGGAAATGCCGGCGTGCAGCAGGCGGGAGTCTCGTGCGGCTTCGGCAAGAACCTGCAGGGCAGGGGTGGCAGGGTGGGCGGTCAACAGTATCAGCCCGCTGAATGCATTCAGATCCTACCCTCTTCAGCATCAGATCCTACCCTCTTCAGCTGCTCTGGCGATTCTCTTCAGCGCATCTGGCAGAGACCACCAACAACCACATGCCAGCCCTGCATTGGCACACATGCACTCAGGGGCGCACACACATGCATGCACTCGGGCATGCAGGCACAGAGGCGGGCGGGCGGGCTCACCCGCTGCATCTCCTCCTGCCCCGGCTGGATGAAGCCGGCCAGGGCCTGCTGCTGGGCAGAATCTGCAGCATGGCGGGGGCCAGCGTGAATAGCGGGCGCAGGGCAGGGACCAAAATGTGGGACTCAGCATGCACTGCCCAGGGGCAATCGAGCGCTGCTGGTGCAGCGCATGGCGAGACCCAGCTGCTGCCCAGCAGAGTAGGCACCTGAGAGTGCAAACATGGTGACGTTGATGCGTGGGTCGCTGAGGTTCCACTGCAGAGGAGGGGCAGGCAGGAGCAAGAGGCGGCATGCTGGTTGCTTGCCAAACGGGAGGAGGGTGTGCCTGCATTGGGTTGCACCAGCTGCTGTGCCTCTGGTGCCAAAAAGCCACTTCATTGACGTGCTGGCATGCCACCTTTCTGGAACCTGGCAAATGATCACTGCCCCGCTCCTGTGTTGTATGCCCCCCTCCTCACCCCGGCCAGCCCCATCAGCGTGGCCTCAATTGACAGCTGCGGGGAGCTGGATATGGCGGCGGCCAGGCTGGGGAAGCAGGTGGGGCCCGCCGGAGCCTCTGCCGACGGCGCGTCAGGTGGGGCAGGGGCAGCGCCGGGTGCTGGCGGGCCCCCGGGCTGCAGGCCGCCCACTGCCTGTGCGCAGGGCAGCACTTGCTGGATGGCCCTGGCAGGCATGAGCACCGTGTCGATCACGTGGATCACTGCAGCATGAGGTGGGCAGAGAGGCGCACGTTTGACTGGAACACACAAGGCGCGGGAGTAGCTCAGGGCACACACCCTGCCGGCAAGCGGGCGATGCTCCGTTTATGGGCTAGTCTCACATCCCCAGCAAAGAAAAGAAAGGTTGCAGCTGGGGTTGCACCGTGACGGCACCTGTGGCAGTGCCAGCATGACGCCCCCTTACCCGTGCGGCAGGCCAGCAGATTTGCCCGCAGCAGGTTGGCACTGTTGAAGGGGCCCTCCACACGCAGCTGCGCAGAAGGGGCGGAAGTGGATGCCCAGGTGATGAGCGGGGGAAACAGGCGGCAAGAAAAGGGGCCTCAGGCAGTACATGGTTTAGTGCAGAATGAGCTGAAGCGGTACAGCACCCTCAGCCGGCCTGCACGCTGCCTGATGTGCTGGCCAGCACCCACCCAATTTGTTCTCATCACAGGCCACCCGGCTCCGCCCACGCAACACCCACCGCGGTTGCGTTGACTGGGCTGGGCTTGAGGGTGGCTCCCGGCAGCTGGGTGGGCAGCACAGTGCCGCTGGTGCCCATGCGCGCCAGGTCAGCGTAGCTGCAGGTCAGAGTGGGGGGAGCCGCTTAGTGGTGGGCATCGTGCTGAGTTGACGGCAGAGGCAACCGCTCAGTGGCACATTTGGCAATCAAGAGTGCTTGCCAGGTCAGCAGCCAGGTCAGCGTACGCCCAGTCAGCACCCACCTGAGTGGCTGCGTGAGTGTGTGGTAGGCCAGCACCGACTCCAGCTGCTGGGCATGGGCGTAGATGGTGGCAGGGGACATGCCCTGCGGGGAGGGGTGGGGGATAGGAACACAGCAGAGACGGTGGCAGGGCGGTCATCAAGGCAGGCGCCCGCTGGGGCAGGCACCGGCACTGGATTCAGGGTTTAGGGTTTAGGGTTTTGGGGGTTTCAGGGGTTAGGGTCGGGGCGGGACAAGAAGCCGAGGAGGCACTCCACACCAGGCAAGCAACAAATGCCAGCAGCAAGAATCATCCGCTCGCGTGGCTCGTGCAATGCATACTGCTCAGCTGTTGAGCTAGCTGTACACACCTGCATTGCAGAGAGCCTAGGCCTACCCCGCCCCCCAACTCGCCTGCTGCTGTGTGAAGCGTCGGATCGCGGTGTCGTCGGGCATGAGCAGGGTGGCAGCCAGGGCGGGGTCGGCCAGCACACTCTGCTGGTAGCCGGTGAGGACGGCGAGGGAGAGGTAGAGGGTGAGGTCGGGGGCGGCGCTG
>JTEE01000023.1:69587-96594 GCA_002896455.3 Chlorella sp. ArM0029B | reverse complement strand
GGGTGGGCGGGGAGTTATTCCTTTGTTGCTAGAAGACGTGTGGCTATACATACAGCCTCTGCTGCATGTCGCATGAGGCTGCTGCTCAGGGCAAGCAGGGCTCTAGTGATCCTATCCAGCGTGCATCTGTCAACGTGCGCCCACACTGCGGTTCCTGGGGTGCAGGGGAGGAGGGGCACAGGGCGCCGCTGAGCGCCGCTGCGGCGCTGTGCAACCCATTTGACCTGGCGAGTGGGGGGCGGGGCGGCGGGGTGGTACAGCTCTTGCTTGCTTATAAGACTCCCAACACTGTGCCCACTCGCCTGACCGGCGTGGCACTCTGTTGCCCCTCCTCGCGAGCCATTTTGCCTCTTTGCCCTCCTGGTTTAAAACTGCTACTCCACGTTGCGTCCTGCCTGCGTCCCATGCCTGCCTACACCGCCCTCTTTCCCGCCTGCGCCACAGCTGCTCTCCCGCCAGGCTCTGCGCACCGGGTTCAGCAAGCTGTACAGCAAACTGCTGTGCCGCAACCTGAAGGGCATCTTTGCCCTGCACAAGCACCTCTTTGAGGAGGAGGCGGCGACGCCCGGCGGCCGGCGTGAGTGGGGCTGGTGGCGGTGTGCTGGGATGTGCCGGAGCGCATGCAGCATGCACACCTGGCGGTCTGCCCGCCTGGCAGGCTTGTTTGTTTGATGTTGACCGTAGTACGGATGCCAGACGCTCTTTCTGTCTGATGCGCCTCCTTCAACAAAAACGTGTTTACGCCCCCTCCACCCCCACCCACTCACCCTGCCCATAGCCTGCCACCTTGCCATCCAGGCCAAAATCTCCCCTTCCCTGCCTGCTGCTCCCCTGGTGGTGTGCCTTCCCACCCGCGCTAGCAGCCGTTGTCCCTGCCTGTCCACCACAATATGGTTTCCATCCGCGCCCTTCAAGCTGTGCTTTGCCTGACCTCAATGCTTACGTCCTGCCTCGATCTGCTCCCTGCCTGCAGGCTACCGCCCCGACTTGGCCATGTCTGCCACACGGCTGGGGGAGTATGACGAAGCCATCACACGCGTCTCGTTTGGCTGGCCCGACGGTGAGGGGGGCGCTCATGCTTGGATGCTGTGCATTTTGGGCTGTTAGACTCTAACCTCGGAGGCAAGGGGTTGTCGCTCGTGCTTGGTAGTTTCCGCTTCAGGGCCGTTTGATTGGCAGTGCAAGCAGTGCTGGGCCATAAAGTGCAGTGTCGTGTGGGCAGGGTTCCTGTGTGATACTGCGCTGCTCTGGCCGCATAACAACCCACTCCCCAACTTGCTCTGCCCTGCATGCTTTCCTTCCTGCCCCCCTCGCAGTCATGACCTACTACTCGCAGAGCGGCAGCGCAGAAAGCATACCCCAAGTGCGGGTGCCGCTGCTCATCATCCAGGCAGGTTGGGGGTGGGGTTGCAACAGGGAGGGAGGTGGGGCCTGCTGGGATGGTGCCGCCTGCCACAGCACCCATCGGCAGGGAGCATTTCCTGTGCCATTCCACGCAGCTGTCAGCCTGTGCACTGCTCACCACGTTGTGCTCTGAGCTCGACAGCTCCGCACAAACTGCCGTGCCGCTGCTGCCCTGTGACCCCGGGTGCCACACCGCCAGCGTTTCCTGCGCCATCCCACGCACCGCTACCGGCTGCGTGCCATGCACAACACCTTGCTCCCTCCGCCTGTCGGCACTCAGTCACCTGCCGTTCTGCTGTTGCCGGGGTGACACACCGCCAGCGCTGCCTGTGCCATCCCACGCAGCTGCCAGCTTTCACCAACTGCCGTGCTGCTGCTGCTTCTCTGCGCCATGGTGCCACCTGCAGGCTGCAGACGACCCCATCTCCCCACAGGCTGCCATCCCTGTGGCTGCCATCCAAGCCAACCCGCACTGCCTGATGGTGCTGACGCCCACGGGGGGACACCTGGGCTGGTGCGGCGGCAGCGGCGGCATCAGAGGTGCGCGCTTGTGTGTGCCTCCCGGCAACAACAGCTGGCCCCGCTGCCTGCAGTTAACTCAGAGTTGACGCACCGCTGGTGCGACCTCGGACAGACGATGCTGTGGCAGTGCCAGAAGCCAGCTTGACTACTTCCCGCTTTGCCTCTCCCCCTGCAGGCGCGCCATGGACGGACGCCGGGGTGTCAGAGTTCTTCACCGCTGTGCGGCAGCTGCTGGCACAACCCGAGTTTGCGGCAGCGGCGGCAGCGCAGCGGCAGCGGCGGGCAGGGGCGGCGGGGGAGGCGGGCGGTGTGTTCACTTTGGAGGAAACGACGCACCAGGCACCCTAGCTGCTCTTCTGTGTGTTTTCGATGGGTGGTGCGAGGTTGTAAGTAGATACAGTGCAGACTCGCCCCCTGTTGTGACGCTCATGTGTCTGTACTCCTGTGGGTGCCTGCTCTTCTTCCATCCAGAAGCTGCGTGACAAATAAAGAGCACCATGCTAGCTCGTCCGTTCTCCCTGTTCTGGTCCTCGGATGCCATGTGAATGCAGTGACCAGAAGGACGCGCCAAAACCTGCAGGGTGGGAAGGAAAAATGTTTGGGCAGCTGGGCAGTGCCGGGGAAGCCTCCAAGCAGAAAGTGGACGCAGCTTGATCTTACTTGATCACAGCCACGGTGGCGCGGCAGGGGAGCCGCGAGGGTCCCCGCCCGGCCCAACTTCGCCCAGGCCACGCGGAGCTGCTGCCGTATGTGCCCTTACCTATCGTGCTGGCTCAGAGGGGCCAGGCAGCGGACCAGCAGGTCGTCGGGCAGGTCGGAGATGGTGAGGGGGGCGTTGGCGAGCTCCGCGAGCCGGGAGGCCAAGGCATGCTCGGAGGACGTCATTTCCAGTGCTAGGGTTGGTGAGAGAGGCGGCGCATTGCAAACGAGGCAACGTGCGAGCTGGGAGCATCGCACCTGCTGTGCATGCTGCCAGGGCGGGGCCGGACTCTGGGAAGGCTGTTGACCTGGTTCTGGGGCGGGGCCTGTGTATGCTTGTGTTGGGGCGTGTTGAGGTGGGAGTGGCTGTCAACCACCCACAATCATCACGCACATGCAAGTCTGTGCTGAGGTCATGCTGGGCACAGCTGCTGCCCGCAGCCAGCGCCTGCCTGCCTGCCTTGCAAAGTTCGGGCCCCAACGGCCTCCCGCCCAGCTGCAGCCAACAGAGTGCCAGATTGTGCCATCCAAGCCAACCGCACTGCCTGATGGTGCTGACGCCCACAGGGGGCCACCTGGGCTGGTGCGGCGGCAGCAGGGCATGCATGTGGTGTGTGGTTTTTTCCTCCCGCCAGCGAGGGCTCGCCGTGCTACCTGTGCTCTATGACGAAGCAAATTGTTTGCTCTATGACGGGCATTATTTCCCGGGCAGTGCAACCAGCCAGGTTGTCAACCGCCAACCATGGAGAAACTGGCAACTGTGGGATGAGCCGATTGCTCTCGCCTTGCGCTCGCTCAGCCGGCACTGCGCGTGAACGCAGCGCACGTGGGCGGCAGGCGGACAGGACGCAGGGGGACGAGAGAAGCTCGGTGTGCTGGATGTAAGTGTGCATGGTACTTTTCAAAGTGCTTCTAAAGAAGCTGCGGGTTTCACCATGTTTCTCCCCGAAACACCTCCCCATGTGACTCTCGGCGCCAGCGCCCTGCCAGGCTGGCAGACCGCTCCTGGACTGTTCTTCTCTCTCCTCGTCTTCTGCACTAACGCTTGGCACTGCCTGCCACCAAGGCATAGCGCGGTGGGTCTGCAAAAGCGCGCAATCGCAGCCGACCTCCCTGGCTTGCTAGTTGAGGGCTGGTCAGTGTGCCTCCGCCGGTGAGTAAACTATAAGAATAATACTGGCCTCTCGAGGCCTCCAATCAGCCGCTCGCGAGCCCGCCACCGCCAGGCAGAGCGGCTTCGCAGAGCCCGTCACGGCGTGCGAGTTCAATTGAGCTGGACTGACATGCTATGGCGTGAGCAGCCCCGCCCCGGTGCGCGGCATAACCACCAGGTGCTGCCACCGGCTCCACGCCGCCCTCGCTGCCCTGCCCACAGCCCGACCGCCGCTGCCTCCCGCCGCTGCCTGCAGCCAGCACAATGCAAGAACTAATGGCGCCCTTCACTCCGGAGGGGCTGTCAGCATGCATTGCTGGCAATCCCGCAGACTTCTACCTACCCATGTGAGCCTGTGAGCTGGCTGGTTCGCTTTCGCATTGAGGGGCAATGCCGGCGGCCTGGTGGCAGCTCGGCAGCACAGATCGCCGACTCTTTCTATGTTGCCTTGTGACCGCCACCGCCGTGCCCTCCACACGTGCACCGTCGCCGCCTCATGCCTTTTAGCCAATCAATGGTTCGCATCTGGTGATCACGCCCCTGCATGTTGGGCTTACACTTATTGCCCCCCCCCACCCCTCCCCCACCCACAGCAGAAATGCCGACCTGCAAGAGCATGCAGACTTGCAGCTAGTGGTGGAGGGCCGCACGCTGCCGGCACACGCAGCCATCCTGGCGCAGCGTGCCCCCATCTTTGGGCCCCACCTGGCTGCCCGGCCCACAGAGCCGCTGCTGGAACCGTTTAAGAACGACAGCCTGCGCAGCGCGCTCATCCTGCTGCGGCTGTGCTACCGACCAGAGGAGGCGCGTGAGGGGCTGAAGAGCTGCTTCAACGAGCTGCCGTGTACGTTGGGGTGCAGGTGCTGGCGGTGGGTGGGTGGATGGGAGGCGGAAGTTTTGGCTGGCAGGCTGCAGGAGGTGGAAGGGCCTGTGGTCGGTGCGGGCAGGGCTGCAGCTTGCAAAGCAGGAGCATGCTTGCCGAGGCATGTGGAATGCGTTGTCAGTGAAACAGTGCTGTCAGCCGAGGGGGATCCGCTTCAACGAGCTGTCTAGCGTGGGAGGCTTGGGGGCGGGGGGCGCGGGCTGCGTGGGCGGCGGCGAGCGGCGGCGGGCAGGCATGGGCGTTTGGAAATGGGCAGGCGGGTGCCCAGGCTCAGCGGGTTGTGTCAAAACCCTGCTGCAGCACCCGTGCTTGATGAGCCAGCATGCATGGGTGCCCCTCTCTTCTCTGCTCTTTTCTTGAGATAGCAGCTATAAAGCCAGCAGCGCATACTACTGACGACCTGAATCCCTCACTCTCCCCCGCTGCCCTGCAGCCATGCTGCCCCTGCTGCACCGCATGAACGCGCTGCACTTCCTGTCCGTACTGGACCTGTCTGGCAAGCCCCCAGCGGTGCTGCTGCGGTGGCTGGACGCCAGCTGGTGAGGGCCAAGGCACGGTGCCTCCTTGCCTGGCTGCATGCCCAAACACGGGTCGCATGCCTGTTTTTACGGGACTTTGTGCATGGCAGGTATCGACAGATATCTGCCTTGTAAAAAGGAAGTATAGTAAGGAGTTTGCCGATCAACATTTTCGAACATTTCTCTCTGGGCCGCTCCTCGGCGGGCGCGCTGAAAGTCTTGATCGTTTTTCCTAAGCTGGCTAGTGCTTCTGAGGCGGAGCACGCGACCTCGGCGCCGGGGGAGAAGTCGCGAGCGCGCGTGAAAAGTATTTTCGAACATTTCTCTCTGGGCCGCCCCTCGGCGGGCGCGCTGGAAGTCTTGATCCCCAGTGAATTTGGCGGTGGTTCTTACGAAGCAGAGCACGTGACCTCGGCACCGGGGGAAGAGTCGCGAGCGCGCGTGAAACTTATTTCCGTGTCCCCGCCCGGCCTCGGCGGCCTGCGGACGCGTTACGAGGTGCTATCGTAACTGCAACCTGTAGCGCTTCCGGTGATGCGGGACGCGGCTTCAAATGCGCGTTTGCACAAGGCACCTGCTGACGTGGCACCGCCAGCTGCCAGCCGCCAGCGCCGCCGCCGCTGTTTCTGTCGTCCTTGTCACACCATCATCGGCAGATCTTAACAATCTGAAAGTCCCGTTTTGCGTGCTTGCAATACGCACGCAGATTTTTGTCAGTATGGTCCGTTTCCATGCTCTGTGTGGCCAAGCCTGCAGCTCCTTGGAACTCCTGCAGCTCCGCATGCCTGACTAAGGACCCCCCCACTGAACACGCTGCCAGTTCCACCTTCTCATCTCCCGCACTGCCTCCCCACTTTGCTGCGCAGCCAGCTGGAGGGCTTGGAGGAGCTGGCTGCCCAGTGCGCTGCTGATCTGGTGAACGGAGTGGATGACTTGACGCGCCTCAACACCGCCCCCACCGACCTGGCCTTCACGGCCCTAGGCACAATGGCGCTTCCCCTAGAGGGCCTGTGCCCGGCAGCGGCGGCGCTGCTGTGCCGTGCTGCGCTGGCGGTGGTTGCCGACATGCGCTGCCGGAGGCGCAAGCTGGTGCGCCGGCTGGAGAGGGAGAGGGAGCAAGAGCATGATCGTTTCGCCAGGAAGCGGAGGCTGGAGGAGATAGAGGAGGCCAAGGCGGCTGGTGACCTGGCGGCTGCTGATGTGGCGCTGCTGACGGGGCGCGCACTGCATGGCAGCTACAGCTGGGACGTGACCATGACTGAGGAGGAGGTGGATGTCAATGGTGGCGTGGCAGTCACATCCGATGCATTCAGGTGACATGTTAAGCACTGCAAATGTCTGTGGGCACGTTTTGCTGTCCCAGCGCTGCTCGGCCTGCTGCTTCCTTTCTTGGTGATGGCAGCAGCTGCGTCCTTGCTTTGTGAGCGCAGGCCAGTGCGCTGCTGCGCTCCCAAGCAGGAGGACTGTCTGCTGCGGCTGTGCTGCACATATGGCGGTTTGCGTCATGTACACCGTCACGCCCACCCCGCATTGCGTGCACCCACTTATGCTGATCCATGTGCCTGCAGCATTGGTGGCCTGGAGTGGCGCCTGCGCATGGTTCCGGAGGCGCGGCTGCCGCCGGGTGTGCCAGTGCCTCCTTGCTTGATGCATGGGGAAGAAGACAAGTGGATGAGCGTGTGGTTGGAGGCGGTGCATCCGGAGCGCCTGCCGGCGACGGGGCTGCAGGTGCGCTGCAAATTCTATTGCAAGGCGGCGGTGGTTCTCTGCAGAGCAGGAGACGCTGCCAGGTTGTGGGCAGCAACCAGGTTATGTGCTCTGCCCGCTAGCGTGTGTGCCGCTGCCATCCTTCGAGGGCACACTGCTCACAGCATGACTGCCCTCGTTGTCGATTATCACTCTCCACCGCCCATTACATGCTGCCTCCTGCCCATTTGCTTCAGGCCTTTGTGCAGCTCAAGCTGCAGCCCTATAGATCAGAGAAGGAGGACCCGCCCTGGTGCGTGATGCATCGCCAGGATGTGGCGCTGCTGTCCCCCACCTCCCCGGCAGCTGCCATGCACCCTTTCTGCAGCTCAGATGAGACCCTGGGGGCCAGCTACGACCACCGGAGCAATCTGTATGTCTACAAATTGCGCCTGGAGCTGTGCCTGGCTCCGGCGCCAGCAGCAGCTGCGGGGGCCTCATGAGCTGCACAAGCCTGTGTGGCGGCAGCGTTGTGTGCAGCTCAGCACCAAGATGCGCATCTACCGCTCATTGGTGTCCTCCGTGCTGCTGTACGGAGCACACAGCTGGGCGCTCACKGCAGCGCAGCTAGAGCGGCTCGAGGTGGTGCAGCGCAAACAGCTCAGGCAGATCGTGAAGGGCAGCAGCGCGGCGCCACCCGTTGGCAGCGAGCCACCCCGACACATCTCCAACACTGCTCATGGCCACCTGTGCGCAGCCCAGCATTGAGATGCAGCTGCTGCGCCAGCGAGGCTGCTGGGTGGGACACATCCTGAGAATGCCTGACTGCCGCATGGCAAAGCAGCTGTTTTTTGGTGACATTGTCTCATCCGCACCCGCACAGAGCCGCATGCCCCCCTCCCTCCTGTCCATGTATGCCGCTGACGTGTCTGCCAAGATTCCCCGCTCTGAGCTCCGCCGCCTGTGCGAGGGCCGCCCCGACCTCTTTGAAGCCGCAGCCAGCAAATCGCAATGGAACAATTACTTCTCTATCAGCAGCTAGACCACTCATACATCCCCTGGTGCTGCACCCACACTTTCGTTGATTCACACAGCCAGTTTGTTTTTTAGACCCTGTTTTCATGTTTTCATGTTTTCAGGGCCTTGTGGTGCATGCCTCGTCAACCTCTCAGGATTTGGTTCGTCCTGAAGTTGAATCCGCTTTCAGGGGATGTGAAAAGCTGTAACGACTAGACTAGCATCATGAGCTGCAGGGGCAAAGCGGGCGGCCGTCCGTCAGTGCCATCGCTTTCTACAATGTTGAACGAAGACCTTAATTGTAAGCAATAACAGCGTGCCTTGGCCCTCACCAGCTGGCGCCCAGCCACTGCAGCAGCACCGCTGCTAGTGGAGGCTGCCAGACAGATCCAGCGCTGCTAGCACGGGCAGGAAGTGCAGCGCGTCCATGCAGCACAGGGGTAGCATGGCTGCAGGGCAACTACTTTCCCCTTTGTTCCTCCCCCTACGGGCGCTCCATGGAAGGACGCAGGGTGTCGGGGTACATCACCGCTGTGCGACAGCTGTTTGCTGCAGCGCTGCGGCAGCGCAGCGGCAGCGGCGGGGGAGGCGGGCGAGGTGTTTACCTTGGAGGAGATGACGCACCTGGCACCATAGCTGCTCATTTGCCTCCTGTTTTACTGATTATGTAGGCTGTAAGAGGATGAACAGTGCCATGTGTGAGTTGTTCCCGCTCAGCTAATTCGGCAGCCAGCCGCCTACAGAGCACCCAGCGGCGGCGCCAGCCACATGCAATCATGCAAGCCCGCGGGCTGGCTTCACGGGCGCCGTGCTTTTGTTTTAAACGTGTCATGATGTCCCTCCTTTCGTGAGGCCTCATGAGCCGCGCGGCTGTGCTCTTTGTGCTCCTGGCCGCTGGCCGGGTGGCTGCACGCTATGCCGTCGGCTCTGCGATGTCAGGGACGGATGTATACTACTCCAGCAACTCGGGCGACCTCTCGGTGGTCGCGGAGCGAGTGTCCTGGGCAGGCTCCGGCTCCCTTCTGCGCAGCGCAGCGGCTCTTTCCGTGGCTGCCTGTGCGCAGGCGTGCCGCGCGGACCTAGCATGTTCTTGGTACAACTATTTGAGCTGCGACCCGCAGGTGGGTGTAATAAGGACCTGGTGCCCGGCGGCGGCGGCGGCACAACCGCGCGGTAAGCAAGGCGTCGCCTGCCCTCAAAACCTCTTCCCCCTTTCTCTGCACCCTTGCAGATCACACTTCAGGGAGGCAGCTGCAACAGCAGCGAGGTACCAGGGGACCGCCCCTCATGCCTCCTCTTCAACTCGGGCTGCACCCTGACGCCGCTGGTGGGGATGCTGCAGAACGGCGGCAGCGTGCTGCGCACAGCAGGTGGGCACCGGACATATGTGACGCACATGGGGCAGCCTGCGCGTTGCTCTGCACATTCGTCGCCCGCTTTTTTGCTGAATGCAGAAGCAGGAGATGGAGCCTCCCCTGCCTGCCCCACAGGCGGCGTGTGCTACCGTACTGCTGCATTCTGCCATGCTTTTGCTTTGTTGGGGCGCACAGCCTGTGTCATCGCTGTGCCGCCTGTGCAACAGGCCCCCAGCAGTCACCATGACCCCTCCCCTGCCCTCTTCCACTCTGAAGGCTTCCCCATCCGCTTTGAGCTTCACAGCACCCCCCACTTTGAGGCGCTGTCTGCCCAGGGGGTGACGGGCGCTGACCTGGCGTGCCCCGACCAGACGGTGCTGCCCGGCCAGTGCGCCCTGCGCTCCCTCCCCGACGCAATGCGCCTCTGCCTGGGTCTGGGCGCCGTTTGCCAGGCCATCGTGCAGTACCGCAACGGTACGGGGTCCACTTACGAGAGGGGCTGAATGCATGCTGGGGATGGGCGCATGCGCTGCACACAGCATTCCTGCAGCCCAGCACAGCAGAGGTCAGGCAGCTACTGGCCGCGTGCTGTGACCGCCATTGACCGCCTCCCGCCTCGCCCCACCTCACCAATCGCAGGCACCGATGGCTGCTCAGAATCCTTGAATGTGTTGGTCACCTGCGGCCTCACGCCCCTGGCCTCCTTTGTCTCACCCTCTGTGGCCACCATCTCAAGAACAGACGGATCACAGGTGGGGGGGAGGCGGGCGCAACACAACTGGGGCTGGTCTCGGTGTGTGTGCACGGCGGGTGCCCTGGGTGAGGCAGAAAATATTCCATGTTTGCACTTTAGAATAGGCGCTTGCGGGAACACTGCCGCACACCATGAATGCGGTGTGGTGGCAGCAGCCAAAGCTGGCCAGGGCAGCACGTCTGCGCTGGGTGCCGCTGCCTCACCGGCTGACTGCCCTGCTGTTCTGCTGCCGCCCATTCATTGCCCCCTCCCTAAGCAGCGGTCGAGCATGCTGATGGCGACAGAGGGCTCTGTTGTGGAGCCCAGCACGGCAGAGGTAGCCGCCGCAGCCGCCAGCCCCACCCCCGCCACTGCCTGGCTGGGCTGCATCGTTGCCAACAGCACAATCATGGCGGGCGCTTTGGTTGGGGTGCAGGAGGGGGTGGCCAGCGCCGAGGCCTGCTGCCGGGCGTGCAGGGCGGACAGCCGGTGCGACACGTGGAACTGGTGCAGCCAGGCGGGCGGGTGCAGGTGGGCGGGGCAGGGGCGCCGGGCTGGGTGTATGGGCAGGGAGGACAGGCAGCGCCGCAGTGAACTGTGGTACAATGCCATGTGTTGCCAGGGCTGGTCTCTCGTGCAGATGACGCCAGGTTGGCCTCTGCCGCTGCTGCTGCCGCTGCTGCTGCCCGCTGCCTGATGCTGCTGCTGCCTCATGCCAGTGGCCTCTGTGAGCCCTTGCCCACCCCACCCCACCCCTGCCCTGCCCTGCCCTGCCCTGCCGCAGCTATGTGCGCGAGCCCCGCATCTTGAATCTGGAGCAGGGCCAATGTGAGTGACGCTGCGTGCACGCTGCTGCCACAGGGCTGCAGTGCACACGCGGGTGCTGCGTTGCTGCTTACATTCGGAACACAGCTCGCTTCCTGCATAGGAGCCTGTGTTCTTCTTCAGCCTCCCCTTTCCTGACCCGCGCATCGTCCACCGCTGCTGCTCAGCCGGCCTCATCCCTGCCTCCCTGCCTCCCTGCCTCTTTCTCCACCTGTGCCCCTGCAGGCGAGCTGCGGCACAACGACATTGCAGGCCCCTCCGAGGGCTTCCCGCCCAACGTGATTGCAAAGGGCGAGGGTGTGGGCTTCGTGGGGGGAGCGCCCCTGTCCACCTACACACCGCCCCTCCCTGGCTTTAACAGGCTGCCGGGGCGCACGCAGTTCGAAGTGGGGCGCTACTCGTGCTCCAACACGCTCACGTGAGAGGGCCGGGGAGCGGGGGCTGTTGCTGGGAGTTCTGTGCCGGCGTGGCGCGGGCCTCTTTCCCCCTGAAAGCCAGCCTCCCGCTGAGTCCCACCTGATAGCTGTGAGCCGCCCCTGTTCTGCTTGCGAGCTGGCACACTGGGATCTCAGTTGGCCAACCCTGTCGCCACCAACCCGCTCATCCTGCCCTCCCTTTGCCTCGCCCCCTGCAGTCCAGAGCTGGAGGAGTGCTCGGTGGGTGGGCACCCCCCAGGAGGTGGGGCAGCGCTGCCTGGACAGCCGGGAGTGCGCAGGGGTGCTGATCAAGCCAGGTGCGTGTGTGGGGGGGGGATACGGGTGCAGTGGGACAGGGAGAGGCTGGCGTGGTTGCAGACGTGGGGAGGCGGGGCTCGTAGCGCGCGGGAGGGCCATCTGTGCATGTTGTTGTCTGCATGAGCTTGCAAGGCTGTGAGTGGGTTCATGTAAGCCCGAACCTTGTGGATCACACCTCTTCTTACCCCCGCCCGCCCGCCTGCCCGTCCGCTGCTCCAGGCTGGCTGGGGCAGCCGCCCGGCCAGGCGGTGGGCGTGTTCAAGCGGCTGGTCAACTCGAGCGCCATGGGGCTCAGCCCTTCCGGCATCTTCTACGCCCGCCAAACCCCTCACGCCGGCGGCAGCGGCGGTGGGGGTGACTCGCTGCCTGCCGGCGCCCTGGCCGGCATTGTGGTGGGCGTTGTCGTGGTGGCGGTGGCAGCCAGCCCGTTTGCAGCAGCGGCGGCGCGTCGGGCCGCCGGCGCACGCCCAGCCACTGCGCCAGCCAGGCAATGAGCCGCGCCAGCAGCGGGGCCGCCACCCCGGCCGCCACAGCCGCCACCCCCGCGCCGCCCTCCTTTGGCACGGTGGGCAGCGCGGGCTCAGCCTTCACAGCCGCCAGCGGGGCCAGCAGCGGCATGCTGCCTGAGCTGGCAGCGCACGTGGCCCGGCAGGACGCGCACCTCAGCACCGGCAGTCCACCGGGCAGCAGAGGCGGCGGGCTGCCCGGGTACCACCCCGCCAGCTCAGCGTGCGGCGGCTACCACCTGGGCGCCCCCAGCCTCGCCTTTGCAGAGAAGTCGATGCTTTCCTCCTCTGGGCTGTCTGATGCCCTCAGGGCTTGGCTGGTGGATGTTGAGGAGGTGACGTTCCTGAGGCACCCAAACGGGGCGCTGCAGGAGCTGGGGCAGGGGGCCAGGTGAGGGGGCGGTGGTGGGAGGGTGTGGGTGAGGTCCCTGAGCGGGGTGGTCTGGTGGGGTTGGCTGGTGGGGTGACTGGATGCCGTGTGGTCAGCTGGGCTTGTTGAAGGCAGGGCTGGACGAGCTACCCTCTTCCTGTCCCACGTCTTTTTACCCGACCCTCTATCTTTCCTTGCTGTCGCTGTTGCTTTGATGTTGCCTTGATTCCCCTCGCTCCCCACCACCCCGCCCCCATGCGCAGCTCTGTGGTGTACCGCTGCCTGTTCCGG
This sequence comes from Chlorella sp. ArM0029B, assembly GCA_002896455.3. NCBI lineage: Eukaryota > Viridiplantae > Chlorophyta > Trebouxiophyceae > Chlorellales > Chlorellaceae > Chlorella > Chlorella sp. ArM0029B. The sequence continues at coordinate 83,898 of JTEE01000023.1, read as the reverse complement.
GGTGAGATGGTGGCAGCCAAGCAGCTCAACCTGGGGAGGAGCGCCGAGGACCAAAAGGCGTTCCTGGCGGTGAGGGGGAGGAGGGGGAGGGAGGCTGGGGGAAAATAAGAGAATGGGTAAGGGCAGGGGAAGGGGAGGCAGGGGGAAGTGAAGGAAAAAGGGGAGGGGCAGGGGAAGGGGAGGCAGGGGGGATCGAAAGAGGAAGGGGAGGGGCCGAATGGAGGGCCAGCGCTGGCGAGAAAGGCAGGCAAGGGTGCAGGCCTGCTGGTGAGGGCGAGGGAAGCGTGGGCAGCTTGTGATGGTAACAGGTGTTCCTGTCGGTAAGCGGGAAACGTCAAGGGAGGCAGGGGAGGCAGAGGATTGCGATGAGAAAGGGGAGGGGCAGCACCGGCGAGGAAGGCAGGTACGGGGGAAGGTGGACACCTCATGATGGCGTTGGGCGAGGTGACAGGTCTTTGAGTGAGGGTCAGCAGATCTGCGTTGACCAGGAAGAAAGGACAAGTGGCCGCTGTGCTCTGACCTGAGTGTGTACCGTGTGACTTGCAAACATGGGTGCGATATTGATTCCTCACAAGCATGCATGCCTGGCCGCCCTCCCGTCCGACTCTGCAGGAGGCGGAGCGCCTTCACGAGCTGCGCCATGCACACATTGTCAGCCTGTACGGTAAGCCTGTGCTAGAGCACTGCAAGACTGGTGGGCGGGTAGCGGGCGGGTAGCAGAGGGCAGCGATGCAGCAGCTGCTGAGAGTGGTTCGATAGTCGGCCGGGCACGTGCCGCTCGACTCTGGGTGCAAGCCTGCTGACCTGGCCTCAGCGCCAGACATCTCATTTTGCGCCCCGACAGGCTGGCAGACGTGTTGCCTCATCATGGGCACCCTGCACCCCGGCGCCGCCCCTCCCCACCCCCTGGCAAACAACCTGCCAGTTGGCTCGACTCTGGGTGCAAGCCTGCTGACCTGGCCTCAGCGCCAGACATCTCATTTTGCGCCCCGACAGGCTGGCAGACGTGTTGCCTCATCATGGGCACCCTGCACCCCGGCGCCGCCCCTCCCCACCCCCTGGCAAACAACCTGCCAGTTGGCCCAAGTGAACCAGCAACCCTCCGCCCCTGCCCCCCTGGCCCCGCCTACAGGCATTTGCCTGTCGGGCCCCATGGGCCTGCTGCTGATGGAGTACTGTGGAGGCAGGGACCTGTACTCCTGCCTGCAGCTCAAGAAGGCGGGCAGCCAGCAGCGCCTGTTCGACTGGTGAGCCAGTGCAGCTGAGCAGAAAGTTTGGCTGCACCACGCGATTCCCCCGACACTATGGGCGGGGCAGTTGCGATCTAGCTGTACAGGGTGCCCCGGCGGCGCTCACCGCTGTCACACCCCGCCTGCCTCCCGCCTGCCAATCCTCCCTCCTTGTCCCTATCATTGCAGGTATGGGCGAGGCCGCCACGTGGCGCTGGACTGCGCCAAAGTCCTCAACTACCTGCACGCCAAGGTGGCAGGGCAGGGGGGGTGCTCGCCTGCCTGCTGGGAGGGCGTGTGGGTGCCAGCGCCAGCTGTCTGCGCAACGTTTATAAACAACCAAGTGTTTCAGGCGAAGCCCTCTCTGATTACCCTCGTAGCACCCCTGCTCTCGCCCCTTATCCCTCTTGATGTGAGCAGGGAGTGGTCCATTTTGATGTGAAATCTTCCAACGTGCTCCTGACTGGGAGCGGCAGCGCCAAGCTGGCCGACGTGGGCCTGTCCCGCATGTCGCGCAGCACACACTTCTCAGCCTTCTCCGCCGCGATTGGCACATTTGCGTGGATGGCGCCAGGTGAACAGCACGTCGGGCCAGTACGGGTGGTGGGGTGTGGGCGGGGTGCTGCAGGTGTGGGTGTTGCTGCCGGGGACAGTTGGCCTGCCAGCCTGCCTGCCTGCCCTACCTACCTGCCTGCCAGCCTACCTGCCTGCCAGCCTGCCTGCCTGCCAGCCAACCTGCCAGCCTGCCTGCCTGTTCTGCCTGCCTTCCTGCCTGGCTGCCTGTGTACCCATGGCATGCCTGCACACTCCCGCCTGCTCACTGCCTCGGCCCCTTCCCCTGTGCTCCCCTGCGCCTGGCCTGCAGAGATTCTGATGAGCCAGCGCTGTTCCTCTGCTGTCGACATCTTTTCTCTCGGCGGTGAGCAGGGTGTGACGCGCAGTGCGGCAGCGTCTGGGCAGGGGGCAGCGGACAGCAGGCAGAGCGGCACTGTGGGCAGGCAGGGCTTGTCTGCTGTCTCAGCCAGCCCCTGCCTGCAGCGCATGCAGCATTGCACAACCGGTGCCGTAGGACAGGCGAGTATAGCTCAACACAGTGCACTGCAACTAAGGCGTGGTTTCCATGCATGCCTGCAGTGGTACTGTGGGAGATTGTGACCGGCGAGCGGCCTCGACGTGGCTCCATGCGCCTTCCCAATGTGCCCGACGAATGCCCACAGGTGCGCAGGCCAGTGCCAATCTCTGCATGCAGCCGGCCCTGGCTGCGCATCAGCAGTACTTTATATGCAACAGTCAGCCAGGCTGGTAGATATGTGCCTGGCTGACCGCCCCGCCTGCCTCATTTCCCCACCTGCCCTGCCCGCCCCTGGCCCCCACCCCCTTCAGGAGGTGGCCAACCTGATCACCCAGTGCATGACTCTGGACCCAACCCAGCGACCCACGACACAGCGGGTGATGCAGCGCTTGCAGGAGCACACCAACAAGGACTGATTGAACGCATCTTCACTGCAACCTTACAAATGCCAGTGTCTAAAAGTGGCTCCCGTTGCACATGTTTTCCCACCCCCACCCAGCGTTTGGTTGTGCTCAACCCGTACCCCAACCCTCAGCCCATCAACCTGATGTTCCATTCCGCCAACACTCTGCTTCAGAAGCTAGTTCTTGCTTACTATTTGACCTTCCAATTTTGTGATAACGATTTCGGTACCATGTGTAACACCCACCCATGCTGCGACCAAGTAGTTTGGCTTGTGGCGATTCAGGCGGGCGGATGTTCACTCCCACAACAGACGATGCACCAGGCATCTGCTCTTCTGCGCCCTGTAACAGAAGCTGAATATGGTGGGCAGTGATGGTTGCAGCAAGAGCATAAACGCACACCCCTTATCATGACGTGACTGTGTGAGTGCCCGCTCATCTCCAGCTGTACAGGTGCCTGAGCCAGCCTGAGGAGCTCACCCCCGGAAGCAGTGCTTTGGACGCTGGCAGTAGGTTCCCAACCTCCCAACTCTTTTACGTTTGCATGCAGTTGCTTCTCAAAAGCAACGAGGCAGAACGCCAGGCAGATGTATGCATGCAAGCGGAACACAAGCAAGGGGTGGCGTGTAAAGCTGGCATTCCCTCTCAACTGCTGCCCATTTTGTGCAAGAGCTCACACTCACTGTACAAGCATGCCACCCTGCTGCTGCTCCCTCTCAGTACTAGGTTCTGCCAGCTGTGGGGAGCTGGTAACAGCGGCGCTCGGCCGGCACCCAAGGGACGCCAGTGCCCCGGGGCCCCTGGTTCGCCAGCTGCGGTACCCAAGGGATGCCGGTGCCCCGGGCCTGCCAGCTGCCAACAGTCAGATTCATGCTGCTGCCTGTTCACTCTATCCCCCTTGTGCTCACGTCCTCCTCCTAATTAAAAATGTCTGCACATACATTGATTGACTACAGTTCTAAATATCAGGTGCCTACTTGTTGGTTCAGGAACGTCAGGCCACCAAAATGCCATCACGACGGTTTGCACGGGGGCCGGCTGATCGCTGCTCCGCTGTCGGCGCGCGCAAGTCTAACCGGCCATGGCTGCCTTGTTTGGCAGCTAGGCAGCATCACCAAAAAAATGATCCTATTTCAAAAACGCTAAGGGTGCTATAAGGAGCGCCGTCACAGCCGCCGCCGCCGGTGCCGGCGCTGAGGCTCGGGCAGGGGACCCCAAGCCGCCAGATGCAGCAGGGTGCTGGCGCCGAGAAGAATGCCTGCAAGATGTTCAGGGGCATATGAGGCAGTGGTTGGTGCGGGCTGCAGGTGAAGAATGCCTCTTGGTCTGACGTGGGAGAGCAGGAGGCACCCACGGCACCTGCCTGCCTGCCTGCCTGCCTGCCTGCCTGCCGGCTGCGTGTGCCCGCATCTCCACCACCGAATCGCTGCTGCCTGACCACCCACTGGGCACCCTCCCACCAACGTCCTTGGAACCCACCTGCTCGGTCCTGTCGACAAGCCCGCTTCCAGCCTCAAATCTCACAGCCGTCCAACGGCGGCAGGCTCCGTCATATCCAGCGGCAGCCAGCGCACCGCGCCACCCTCCTCCTCCTCGCCCCACAGCCAGTGCACCCTGGAGGCATCCCGGTTGCGCAGCAGCGACTGCAGCGCCTCCTGGGACGGCTTGCCCTTGAGGAAGGCGGGGTGCACGCGCTGCCCGCCGTCCTCGCCATCAGGCACATACCAAAGCGGGCAGAACACGCTCTCCCGTGTCACCTCGGGGCTCTCCCTGCGCAGCAGACAGGGGTGTATACAAGTAAGGCAGCAAAATCAGAAACAGCAGGGTGAGGGCAGGGTATGTTGCTCTGTGGTTGGGCCGGGGCGGAAGTCAGCAGCCTGTCAGCAGTGTGTGCCTGTACATGCATTTAGAACTTAAAAGGGGAATGGTGGGCAGGCGGGCAGGGTTTGCAAAATTGCAGGCAGGGGATGGGCAACTGAACCAGCCCATGTGCCAGGCAGCAGTAAAACAGGCCCGCTGATCCAGCAGCCCTTGCTGCCCAACTGTGCGTGCCACTATGCGCCCATGGGCCCCCACTGCACTCCCTGCCGAGCCTCTTGCCACCCTTTCTCTCACCAAACCAGCGCCCCCCAGTCCCTCACCGCAGCTTCATGGTGATGCTGCTGTTCTGGGTCCAGTTCTTCAGGCGGGTGCCGGCCTTGCTGGCCGCATTGACTGTGAGGACGCGGAACTCCCAGTAGGTGCCGTCCACCGACTCCTGCCGGGCCTCTGCTGCCTGCTCGTCGTCCAAAGCAGCATCTTGGGGCGGGCAGGGGTGGGTGGACATCGCGATTCGGCACCCAGGCAGCTTGTGCTCGATGATGGCGAGCAAGTCCTCCTCGTCAACCTCGCCGCCCCCGTGCCGCCGCGCCAGCTCCTGCACCACCACGCGCTGTGCGCCGCGAACGACGGCTGCCTGCAGATGCAGCAGACGGGTGCCATTTGTGTGGGGTGCAGAGAGCCACAGAGGGGCACAGAGACGAGCAGGCACCGGGAACGCACACTCCAAAGGTTCCACACCCATGCAAGCACCACCAGACGGCCAAAAGCAACCGCGCACCCACCCACACTCGACCCCCCCGCTGGCCAGCTCACCAGGGCGCGCGGCTGGTCAACCACGTTGACGCCTCCCCTCAGCTCCGTCCCGCTCTCAGATGCCGGCAGCCGCATGGCCGTTGCGGCGATGTGCAGGAAGGCGCGACTGGTGGTATTGAGTGGGATGGATGTGCCGCTGGGATAGGGCTCGCCCTGCGAGAGCACAGGAAGGAGGCCGGCAGGCAGGGGCAACATTTGAACAGTTTTGCAGGGATGAAGGAGGGTGCTCAAGGCAGGTAGGCGGCTCAATGGGTGGGAGGGCGGCACGCCTGTTGTGCATGTCGATGGTGCCAGCCCATTGACATTCCACCCACCTGTGGGTTCTCCTCCGCCTCATCCAGCACCGCTGCGCCGTCCCTGCCCTGCGTCAGACCCTGCTGAGCCCGGTCGGGCGACAGGTTCCCCAGCCGCAGTTTTGCAGCAGCGGCGGCCCTGCGCGTCAGTGGCCCGGTGGGCCGACAGCTGGCCGGCGCTGGCTCTGCGGCAAACGCGAGCGCCGGTGCCGGTGCTGCCGCAGCCACATCTGCTGCCGGTTCCGCCGCAGGCTGCTGCACAGCGCGGTTCAGCGCTGTCTTCAGGTTGGCAGGGCGCAGCTGGCGGATCAGCCTGCCGACCCGCATGCGCTCACCCCGACCTGCGCGCTGCTGCGGCCGACCAGCGCTGCCGCCCTCCTGGCCTGCGTGCGCTGCTGGTGCCGTGCCGGGTGCCGCCCCTGCTGGGGCACGAGCCTCCTCACCGACCTCTTCCTGAGCGTCTTCTGCCTCGTCTGCTGCCGCGTCTGCGCCCATGTCAAGGAGGCGGACCAGGGGCGGCCCCACTGCTGGCTTGCGGCCGGCACGCTCCGCAGCCTCGTGCCCGCCGACATTCTCCTTGCCCCCGCCGCTGTGCCGTGCGCCACCATGGCCGCCGGCGCTGTGCAGGCTCTGTCGGCGCCGCAGAGCAGAAAGAATCCCACTGCCAGGCTCCCCGCTGCTTGTCTGCCCAGTGCTCTTGAGAAACCCAGCCTGCGGCGGCGGCGGCGGCGGCGGCAGCGGCGAGGTGAGGCCGGTGGGAGGGAGCCCGAACAACCGCCGGTTGGCGCGCAACGCAGGCATGCGACCCCTTGTTGTCCCCCGGCAGTCTATTCGCCGGCCGTTGCGATACATCCACACATGTATTCCGCAAGGTTCGTGCCCACCTGCAACGCTTTCGCCGTCTGCACCATGGGGCCGCCGTTGGCGAAGAATCGTTCCACCAGTGTCTTCGGGGGCCCGGTTGCGGGGGACCGGTCTGTCGGCGGCCCAGGCGTTACCTGCCCGCCCGGCGCTGCTTGTATCGGGGACTCTTCCATTTGAGTTGAACAACGGAGACTGGGCGCACACCCCCGGGAGATCGAACAACAACCAGCAAGGGAGCGACAGTGGGGCAAGAAAAGACACCCTGGCCGGGACCACGTGGGTGCAGTGGAAACCTCCGAAAGAATCAATTTGAACGCAGGAACGCATGGGAGGGCCAACCAGGGCCAACCGCGACAACCACCACCGCGGTGACCTGCTGGTGGTACCCTGCCGCAGCGCCCTGCCCTGCTCCACCTGTGTATCTGGAGCAAAACCCACAGGTGCCTAGCTGTTGTACCTTACAAAACGAAAGTGTTTGCAAGCGTATGAAACAGACTGGATCGTGACAGACCAGAGCGTGACAATCGCACTTGGAAACCACCAAAGCAAGCGAAAAGAAAGCTACAGTCCGACCGGCTGCCCCTTGCCCCCTGCCGCGGTACTGCAGGAATTGCCCTGCGTGAAATGCCCAGGGGTGCAGCCAAGGCCACCCAACCCCCGTTCCCTCTGCTGCTGTTGCTACAATCAGCAACGCTGCCTCTGTTCCTGCCGATTGCTCTTTGCCGCCTGCTGCGCCGGCAACACAGGCGCCCTTTCACGCTTGCTCAGCGCAGGCCGCCCTGCGCGGCTTCCTCACTGCGCCGTCTTCTGCGCTGCCTGCAGCGCCTCTCACTCCGCTGCCGCCTCCGCCGCCACCTTCGCTGCCTTCTTCGCTGCCGCCTCTGCTACCCGTCGCCGCACGTCCATATGCTCACTGTGCGCTGCCTGCACCCGCGGCTCGTACATCGCGCCGCGGCTGGTGCCCGCCCACTGCCTGCCCGACACAAACACAGGGCCCACCGGGTTGTTGCGCGACAGTTTGGACACCGTGGCGATGGCTGCGGAGTTGCTGCCAGACACTGCCGCCTTGCAAATCTCCACGATCCGGGCCGTAGCGCCGTCGGAGGTCGGTGCCGTCTTGGCCAGCTGCACCAAGTCGATACCGCCTTCTGCCGCCGCATCGCTATCAGCGCTGCCCCCCTGCGGCACCAAGGGCGGGTGGCAGCAGTTATGTAGCAGCGCGGGTGTAGCCAGATAAAGTATTACTTTATCTGTGTTAAACACAGTCATGCTTCCCTTGCCAGCCAGAGGCGCATGAGCAGGACACGCCGCACAGAGCTGCAATTGACCATGACACGCTGCACAACACTGCAAATGCACCACATGACCAAAGCAGCACAGCCGCGGGCACACAAGGGGCGAGTACTCACCGCTCCCACCCCGCTCATGGTAGCCAGGGCGCGCCGGCGCATGACCTGCAGGGAGGGGCAGGCAGGTGGGCAAAATGCAATGTGCTGGTTGGAATGTCGGCGAGCTGGTGTGAAGGTTACACTGTGCAGGCTGTTGTTAAAAAGATGCTGTCCCTGCTGCCAAGCTGGGTGCTGCACCAAAGACACCCCTCAGGCGATGCTGATGCTTGAGAATTCCCCCGCAACAAGAAGGCACACGGACAGCAGTGCTCTCCAGCTCATCACACCTGCCCCCTACCTGCTCAATGCCGTTCTGAATAGCCGGGTCCACCTCCTGCCCCTGCAGCCGTGCCATGCGCGCCAGCTGTGCGTGGCAGCGGTGGTGGTCGCCCATCACACGGCTGATCTGCTGCACGGAGCCGTTGCACTCATCCAGCTTGTGCATGGTAGCATCGGGCACCAGGTGGCTGCGCTGCAGAATCGTCTCCAGGATGGTATATTCTGGGATCACCATTTCTGCGTGGCGCAGGGGTGGGAAGGGAAGGGAGAGGGGAAGGTGGGAAATGGAAGTGGGGATGGCAGCTCGAGGTGACACGCAAGGTAGCCTGATGTCCTCTTGCAACACATTGCCTGCGTGGGTGGTGGGAGGGGAAGAGGGAGGGAAGGGGGACGGGGGAGGGGCGGGAAGGGGGAGGGGAAGGTGAGCAGGCAGGGGTGGTAACGGCAGCTTGAAGCGACACGAAAGCAACCTGATGTCCTCAGGAAAGCAACCTGTGGGTGGTGGGAGGGAAAGGGGGAGGTGGGAGGTGGGCAGTTGGAGGATAGGAGTGGGGACGGCAGCGACATGCAAGCAGTTGGGAGGGTAGGAGTGGGGACGGCAGCGACATGCAAAGCAGCAGGCTCTCATGACTCACCTTCACCTTCACCACTGAGATGATGAATCCACCGCAGGTCCACCTCTGCACCCCACATGCACACGCCCTGGAGCACCATCTGAACACGCAAAACCCCTGCGTCTGCCTGCACGACTGCCCTCTTTGCCGGCCATCCTGTTTACAACCCTTAACGCTGCGCCCTCACTCACCCATCACCACCTCCTGCAGCCGCCAGTCGGACTTGTCGTCAGAGGTAAACATATGTGCGACAGCCATGCTGGTGTGGCCCATCACATTTGCCACGCCTCGCGCCACCGCCTCGTCCATCACGCCGTCACGCAGCCCACACAGGGCAATGAAGAACTGCAGAGGGTGATGGCAAAGGACGGGGGAGGCCGAGGCATTAGGGGAATGGGGGAGGGGTCGCGCGAGCGGGTGGACATTGCAGGCAGGCAGGCAGGCGTGCCAGCGCAGGCCGGGGTCGGGCAGGAGAACAATGCCAGCGCAAGCAGGCAGCCCGGCATGCCCAAGCTGGGCCGGCCAAAGGGGGGCCTAGGCAGCCTGGCAACAAGGAGACAAGGCAAGACCAGCATGTGCAGGCTTTCAGGGGCGCACGTTTGGGAGGTTGTCCCCAATCTGCGCGGCGCCCAGGTGGAAGTTGACGGTGCGGACGCGCTCAGCACCGCGGTAGAACGTGTCCAGCCCAGCGTTTGCCACGTGGGCCATGGCGTGGGGGCCCGCTGCAGCAGGGGGCAAAAGGTGGGTCGGGAGGGTTAAGATGGTGAGGGCGTGTGTCTAAGAGGCAGGCAGGGAGGCAGGCAAGCAGACGGGTGTGAGTAGGCCCCAAGAGATGGGCGCACGCGCGCAGCAGGCAGGCAGGTAGTGGCTTGCCAAGCCATGCACCTCATCCCCCTCCCCAGCTTTGGCCCCACCCTGCACCCTCACCCACAAGCCCACCCTGCACCCGCATCCACGTCCCCAAACAGTCCAGCTCAGTCGCCAGCCAAACAGCCCAGCTCAGTTCCCACCTGACAGCACCGCCTTGATGAGCTCCTCCGAATCCACACCTCGCACCACGCCACCAAAGTCGTCCAGCACCCCCTGCTGAGGGGGGGTGAGCTGCCCGCCTTGCGCCTGCAGGCAGGCAGGCAGCGCAAATGCAAGGCCACATGTGTCAGCAGGTGACGGGCAGGCAGGCAGGCATGCAGGCAGGCAGGCACAAATCAGCCGTGAGAGAGGGCATGTGCACGCTTTTGGTGGTCAGAGCACAGTGACGCTCACTGCATGGTACTAACCATGCAAGGCGCCCCGCCTTCTTGTTGGCAACCGCCGCACATCCGCTCCGCTGTGCATGCATCCGCCCGCAGCCTGTGTGCACCAATCTGCCCACCCACGCACCTGCGTCTCTTCCAGCGCCTGCACTGTGTTGAGCAGGATGCCTCGCAGGGACCCCACGCTCGTCTTCAGCGACTTGAGCAGGCCCAGCGAGCTGGCGGTGGCGGGGTTGATGTCGGCATCCTTGTCCACCATGCACACCAGGTCGCGAATGAGGGCCGTGCCGCCGCCTGCACGGCCGGGTGGGCAGGGCAAGGGGTGCAGAGGTGTGGTGAGTAGGGGAGGAGGGGAGGGACGTCTTCACCTCCCTCAGGGGAGGAGGGGAGGGCAAAGGGTGCAGAGGTGTGGTGGGTAGGGGAGGAGGGGAGGGACGTCTTCACCTCCCTCAGGGGAGGAGGGGAGGGCAAGGGGTGCAGAGGTGTGGTGGGTAGGGGAGGAGGGGAGGGACGTCTTCACAGGGGAGGGACTCCCTCAGGGGAGGAGGGGAGGGACGTCCTCAGAGGAGGGGGGGAGGGACTTCAGAGGAGGAGGAGGGGAGGGACGTCTTCAGAGGAGGAGGGGAGGGACGTCCTCAGAGACGGCTTTGGCGGGGGTGACTGTGAGCAGGGTTGACAGCAGGTGGGGGCTTGTGCCCTAAAATGGCAGGCAGAGGAGGAGGGCAGCTGGGCATGCAGAAGCTACACCAACTCTCTGAAGACCTCTCAGCCACTCTGCAGCCCCACACCCTCGCACCCCGCCTCCCACCTGCGTACACCAGCGGCTGTACCAGCGGCGCCATCTCCTGCACGCACTTGCCGAAGCGCTTCAGTATCAGCGCCAACAGCAGCACCACGCCTTCCAGCTGCTCCGCCTGCAAAGAGTGGAGGGCCAGAGGACAGAGCTTGCAATGGAGAACAAGGGACGCGGGCGGGGCGCCAAGAAGCGGGGCGGGGCGCCACGAAGCGGTTGTGGAGGCAGTGCAAGAGACTGCCTGTGGGCATGCGCCATGCAAGCCATGCTGCCACGCATGCGCCAAGAAAATGTGTCGTAGCGCAGAGAGCTGCCACGGTACACGCGCCAGCACTGAAATCGCCACGTCATCACGCCAGACAACCACACCTCCCAACATGACTGGGGCTGGCCTTGCGTCCAGCACGCCCGGGCACTACTCACATAGGGCAGCATGAGGTACTTGGCGGAGGTGCCCAGAATGGCACCCGCCTGCAGCACCCCCGCCGCAAGCATCAGCGCGCGGTCGGCGTTGGCGTCGGGGTGCACCAGCAGCGCCAGGCCGTCCACCTGGGGAGGGGAGGGGCGGCAAGGAGCAGGGGCTCGAGTGAAGGCCTGGGAAAGCCTGGGAAATCCTGTGAAATCCTGTGGCCACGTAGGCTAGGGCAAGTGGAAAGGCAGTCGCTGACTCACCAGCGCCAGAGTCTCGCCGTCCGAAACATTTTGGACCGCCCGCAATCAAACCCTCTCATCACCCCTTCCCCTGCCCAGCTTTCAGCGCCCGGCAAGCACTCACCAGCGGTGTTGCCGTCGTCGTGAAGAGGCGCAGCTGAGAGACGCAGAGCTCCATCAGCAGGTGGTGCTTCTTGGCCTCCTCAAACGAGGGCAGCACTGCCTGCAGGGGGGCAGAGCGCAGGCACGGGTGGAAGAGGTGGGAGGAGTGATTGGGAACAGGGGCGGTGGCCAATGGTTGCAGGTTAATAGCAGCTGGGTGTGCATGCACCACCATTTTTGACCGGACAATTTAGCAGCACACCACACTGGTGGGCAGGGCAGGGCAGGCAGGCAGGCAGGCACTGGGAGGCAGGCGCAGCAAGGATGCCCCACCTCCTGCAGCACCCCAACCACCGCCACCGCCATGTGGGCCATGTTGCCGGCCCCCCGCAGGGCATCCACGCTGGTCGCCAGCTCCAGGAACCCGTTGCCAGTCTTCTCTAGTTTCTTGGACAGGGCAGCCACTTCACCCGCCAGCTTCACAGACTCGTCCGACAAAGCCCTCTGGTGTGCCTGTACACAAAAAGCAGGGCAGGGCAGCAAACAGGCACAGGCGTCAGCGACACAGCAGCCAGCAAACACCCGCAAAGTCACTGCCAGCTGGCATCATCAGCAAACACCCGCACAGTCACTGCCAGCTGGCATGGAGCCTGAATTGCCGGAGACAAGTTGAGCCCCTCACGCTCCCATACCCGAAACTCCGAAAGCTGCACTGCCACGCAGCCACAACCCCATTGCCCAGGGATGATTCGGAACAAGATGCCCCACCTTGTGCGCCTTGTACGCCTCGCTCTTGCGCTCCAGCACCCCCCCCGCCAGGTCGATGGCGCTTTTGCGCGCCACAGCTAGCTCCGCGGCCCCCAGCAGCTGCAGCAGGAGGGTGAGGGGCGAGGGATGAGGGGCGGCATCAGCGCCAGTCGAACAAAGGGCACTTTGAAATGTTGACTGAATTGGTGTTTTTGACTGCAGGAGGGAGCGGCTGTGATGGCAAAGAAGAAGGGGAGAAAACGGTCGAAAGAAGACAGCGGGGAACGGAGAGGCTGACACGGGTGTCTGCAGGCATGGGGCTTGAAGGACACAAAGGAGCAAGGGGTGAGGGGCAGAAGGGCACAAAACCCGAGATCTTCACCTACAGGGGGCCAGGGAGGGCAACGGTGGGTGGAGGGGGGGAGGGGGGCAGGCCGAAGAACCCGGGTTCTTCACTTACAGGGGGTCAAGGAGAGCAGCGGTGTGTGGCACCGGTATGTGCAGGGGGTGAGGGTGAGGGGTGGCAGAAACAGCGCAGGGGCTGGTGCTGCAGGCAGCATGTACCGCGCCCCTGAATGTGCTTTGGCGACCTGCTGAAGACGCAAAGGTACACTGAATTTGCCGCACTGCGCCCCACCCCTTGCAGCGTCCCCACAACACTCGCATCGAAAGACACCGGGCAATGAACCCCTACCCATCCCACCTTCTGTTGCTGCATCTGCTGCACAAGGGCTTCTACGCGCCCGTCCTGGTCCAGCACCACAATGTCCTCCGTCTCCCAGCCCTGCAGAGTGGAAAGAAGAGGGAGGGCAAGAGCAGGCCAGGTTTCAAGGCCGGGGTGAGGCTGATACGGGGTGAAAAGGGCGAGCCCATCATGGGGCTGCATATGTGGGCAAGGGTTAAGTGGTACGCAGGCGAGCAAAGCAGAGCAGTGTAGACGCTCTCATTGCTGGCTCCCTTCCCCCGGCGGCCCCACAGCCCCTCCCCCGCAGTCCCTCCCCACCGAGCAGGCGGCCAGGGAACCAACCCTCACTAACTCCATGCCACATCCGCGCGACTGGGTCATAAATTAGCTCACTGACACCCTCCCCCCCACCCCGCATTAGCTGCAACCCCCTTGCCTGTTGCCGCAGCCCCACCTGGTGAACCACACCTGAATGGTGCACGCCCCGTCAACCCTTTGCCAGCCGCCAGCAGCACCCTGCAACCCTCTGCCCCTCATGGCCCACTCACCAGCGCACAAAAGATGGACTTGACTTGCTGCTGCAGCAGCTCGCGGTCCTCAACAGAGCCCTTGATGCCCAGCACCGCGGTGTTGTAGCCGTCCCGCAGCAGCAGCACCAGGGGCTCGATCCTCTTGAGCAGCACCCCAGCCTGCAGCGCAAAAGGAGTGAGGGGGGCGCATGTGAGCATGGGTGGAGCAGACTGGGCAGGGTAGCGCAGGACAGGGCGCAGCATACGCGGCGCTTGCAATCAAGAGTCGGCGGCAACACCAGCGGCAAAGCGGATGCAGCACCCAGCGACAAAGCGGCAAAGCGGCGCCGGATGCTGCACGACCACACAAGGCCAGCACTACCCTCCATCTGACGCACACCCAGCCGATTTCCTGGCGGGCCCCACATCAAATCCCCTGCCCCAGCCCCAGCCCGAACCCCACGCCGCCCAACCTACTCCCAATCACCTTGGCCTCCTTCTCCTCCTCTGGCAGCACGCTGATGGCAACCACATCCTCTGGCAGGCCCACCGCGTCCGCCTCGTTGCGCAGGATGAAGGCTACCAGGCTGCGACAGTAATTGATGGTCATGGTCAGGCTGGTGGGGTGCAGGCCGCGTTCCATCACCAGCAGCGCCCCCAGCTTCTCGGCCCACGGCTGCAGGCTGGAGCGCGTGAGCAGGGCCTACAGGGAGGGGTGGGGTCGGGGGTGGGGGCAAGGACAGCGGGGGGTGAGCGTCCAGTGGAGAGGGAGCAGGGTCTGCAGGGAGGCACGG
>JTEE01000023.1:57595-69432 GCA_002896455.3 Chlorella sp. ArM0029B | reverse complement strand
GAGGGGTGGGGTGGGGGCGGGTTGGGTGCAGCGGAGGGTGAGCGTCCAGTGGAGAAGCAGCAGGGTCTGCAGGGAGACAGGAGAGGGGTCGGGGGTGAGGGCGAGGACGCGGGCAGCAAGACAAGGTGAGTCTCTCAAAACAGGAGGGCAGTCAGCCCCCGCGCGTCAGCACGGTCTGCAAGGAGGCACGGAGAGGGGTGGGGTCGGGGGTGGGGGCAAGGACTGCGGGGGGTGAGCGTCCAGTGGAGAGGCAGCAGGGTCTGCAGGGAGGCACGGTGAGGGGTGGGGTGGGGGCGGGGGCAGTTGCGGAGTGAGTCTCTCTCTCAAAACAGGAGGGCAGTCAGCCGCAGGGCCCCAGGCTGGAGCGCGTCAGCAGGTTCTGCAGGGAGGCACGGAGAGGGGTGGGGTCGGAATGGGGGCGCGGGCAGCGAGAGGTGAGTCTCTAGTGAACAGAAGGGCAGTCAAATGGTGTGCGTGCTGAGCACTGGCTGCAGGGCGGAGGGTGTGGACGGGGCAGGCGGGATTTTGAGATCCTTTTATTTTCTTCTTTTTGAATTGAGTCTTGTTCACTGGCAGCAAAACAGAAGGGCAAAATCGAGAGGCTCGCTGTTAGGGTGCCTGCCAGGGCGGGGGCAGAGATGCCTCAATTGTCTGCTGGGAAACAAGCAGCGCTTGACACCTAAGGGTGTCACTTGCTCGGTCGCCCGCCCGCCCTGCCATAGTTATTGGACACTTTGTGAAAGTAAACAAGATGACTTTCCCCTCCTCTCCCCGCGAACCCACACATTCCCCCGGCCAGCCCCCACCAGCAGCACGTTCCACTGCTCCATGAAGAATTTTGTGTTGGCGTCATCCATGTCGGGCGAGGCAACAGCCAGGGCCAGCAGGGAGGGCAGCATGCGGGCGGCGTCGGCGTCCCCCAGCTGCTGTGCCGCCACCAGGGCGCTGACAAGGCGGAAGATGGCCTGCGGGGGGCGGTGGGGAGGGGTGGAGGGAACGCAGGGAGAGCGCATAGTTGGGGTGCCAGCGCGCAAGAAGGGAACGCAGGGAGAGCGCATAGATGGGGTGCCAGCGCGCAAGGGTGGAACGCAGGAGAGCGCATGATTGGGGTGCCAGCGCGCAAGGGGGGAAGCGGGCATGGCGCGTGGGGATGCCCGGCACACCGTAACGCCCACGCAACCCGGCACGCCCGAGCGCCCACGCAGCGCGCCCACCCTGCGCCACGCCGCACCACACCACACGCCCGTTTGCACCACACAAAGAAATCCCGCCGCGCGTGCCACCCCACAACCCATCACTCCACGCCTGCACCCACCTGGTGCTCGGCAGTCAAAGCAATGCCCGACAGGCCGCTCCCCGACTTCAGGGCGGGCGCCGCCAGGGCGTGAGTCTCCCTTGCCAGCCATGCCATGAGGAGGGACCTGCAGGAGAGACGTGCGTAGGGCAGGGCTGGGTCAGATGCTGTGCACAAGCACATGGTGTAGAGAGGGCTGTGCACAGGCGGGGGAGGTAAGACATTCCGTGCAACACTGCAGCGAGCCGGCCGTGGCCATGCAAGGACGGCGATACGCAAGGAAATCTCCCAATGTGGGCCGCTTCCGCCCCTCCATCAAGCCAACCAACCGCCCAAGTTCTGCTCACCGGGTGACTGAGCCAAGCTCTGCGGCACGAGTCGTCAGCTCTTTCAGGGCGGACAGGCGGTCCTCCGGCTCCCCGTTTTTCGCCATTGCCTGTCGAAAGGCGGGAAAGGGTGCGTGCGACAGCGGCAGCGGCAGGTCAGCACCCAACCATGAGCATTTGAGACAATTGATGGTAGACAGCAAAACCAGAGGCTCTGAGGCCAGGTGAAATGGCCAGGTGGCCAGGTGAAATAACACAACCGGCACGCCGCAGCTGCTGCGCCAAGGTTGCGGCGGCCGCGCCGCCGCCACACCTACTGCCGCCCGCCGCACGCCACCGTCGCCCCTTACCACGAGGGTGGCCAGGTCGCCTTTGCTGCGCTTGGGCCCCGGGTCCTCTGGGCCGCCGTTGATCTCATCATGGCGCCTAGAGGCCTGCATAGGGAAGGTGGGAAGAGGGGCGCCCTTGGATGGGTGACGATTGCTGCGACAGCGCCTGTCTTGCCCTGCGGACGCCCTAGCGCCTCTACAGGCCTCCCCAGGCCTCGGGCTGCCAGCCGGGCATGGCAACGGGGCCTGCTGCCCCCGAAAGGGCCACTCGCGTGAGGCGGCGGCGCGGCTGCCTCGAGCACTCACCTTGCCGGAGCCTCCTGCGGCCTCCATCAGAGCCAGAACAGGTTGCCTTCAAGCAGCAATGGCTGGGAAGCTTCGGAGGGCGAACTTGAGGGCAGCGAGTTAGAAAGCAGCCCGGGACGAAAAGATCCGGGATTCTGTTGCGGATCCGAAGGCCCTCTGCTACATAGAAGCAGTCGTGAGCGAGAGGGGCAGGCCGATCACTACTGCTGGCGCAACGCAGCAGAGGCCACCCTGCCGCCGCTGCTGCCGCCGCCGACCGCGGCGAGCTGCTGTATTTTTCAAGAGATTTTGCTTGATTCAACCTCACACTCTCTGCCCTGCGCAAAACTGCACACCTGTACTTTCAAGCTAGCCATTCCCGGCTAAAGCAGATGCACGCGTGCACGAGAAGCCCTGTCGGCACAGTGAGAGGCAGGCTGAAGGTGGGACGCGCCGCTGCGCCGCTGCCGGGGTAGCCACGCACGCGTTCAGCAGCACCCACACTCCTAGATCCCCTGCTCGCTTCGCACAGCTGCCCGTGGGGATGGACTAGCCCGATTTGTATTACCATATTCACAGCTGCAGGTGCGCCAGGGCCTCGACCCTGCATATTATTTTGACAGCAGCACAGGCACTTCTGGGGGCACGGCGTGGCTGGCTGGTGACAGCTGTCGCAGCTGCTGCAGTCACAGCTGCTGTCGCTACGACATGGTAGTAAGGTTTGACCATCAGCAAATGGCAGTGACAATGACAACTGGCCTTTGGCAAGGTGCTTCCTGCTTTTTTATTTGAAATGTGTTGGGTGCTCACAGCGGCAGTGAAAAGGAGACCAAGAGGCACCAGCACGACCGCCAGCAGACATCCAATTGAACCAGCACGGCCGCCAGCAGACATCCGATCGCCTGCTTGCCTGACCGCCCCACCCCACACTCTGCCACCGCAACGGTCCACCAGCAAAGCCCTGCCAAAACAGAGACCCTCCCACTCGCGTGCGGCCCCACGCACCCCCTTTGCCCCCACCCGCCACAGTTGCGTGCCCTTCCCCGCCCTTTCAATTTGACCTGCTTGCCCTTCAGTTACCTGGCAACCTTCCTAGAAAGCAGCAGCCGCCAGCCCAGCAGCCGCACATGAGCAGGCGCGCCCGCAAGTGCGCCATCACCTCACGACAGCCTCCCAGGGCAGTTTATTAGCATTCAAGTAGGCACGCCCGCTGCAAGGGAGGACTTCCCCTGGCCGGAGGTGTTGTGCGTGCTGCCTGCCTGTACGGCACTGCACAGTAGGGCGCAGGCAGCGAGGGAGGCAGTGATTCAGGGTGATGGCTGCCTCAGAGCACGGGCGGGCAGCCAGGCAGTCAGCCGCAACGCAGGAGCGGCACGGCCGACAGCAGACGCAGCAGGTTGTGGATCATACATTGTTAAGGTGTGCATCTGTATGCAGATGCCATCTCGTTGCTGTGGAACCACTAGGTGGTTGTGAGACTGAGAGATGGTGGTCGTGCGGGTGAGGAGCGGCGGCCACACGGTGCGCAGCAGAAGGGCAACCGCGATATTGGCAGGCAATCCCAGCAGTAAGAAAGCGCATGCCCGGCCACAGGCAACACATCTCAACGGCAGTGGTGGCAAAGCTAAAACAGCCCTCCTTCTGCGCACTGGTGCTGCTGGGTGAGAGTTGACGGGGGCAGCAGTACGAGCAAGACTGGGGCGGGGTCGCAAGTGCGCCGCCAGCACAGCAGGCTCCTGACATGCCTGCTGGGCAGCCGAGCAAACTCACAGCCATCGCACCACCACAACTTGCCCCTCTCTGTCAGCAACCCTTCGCCTGCCACGACCTGCTGTACCAGCACGCCTCAACCCCCAGTTCCAGCATGTGCGCATCAATCAGGCGTCATCATTTGCAAGCTCAACAGACAAACACACTTCGCTCCAGCTCACACGGACCCCCAAAAGAGTCACCCCTCACCCGCCCCTCACCAGGATGTGCACGTCAGGCAGGGTGAGGTTTAGCTCTACACACTCCCACAAAGCTGCGGCGGTGCGGTTGACACTCGCCCAGCGCTGGCACACGAGCGCTGCCTGGGCCCTGCATGGTGGGAGCACGAGCACAGATCAAAGGGCGGGTCATCAATTGTACCACCATCCCTGATTTAGAATCGGGTGAGCAAGCCGTGGCGGCCAGCGGCGGCGGCGGGGCGCTGGCGGCAGGCGGCAAGGCAGCGGCGCCTGCTGCTTGCTTGGTGCTGTCGGCGGAATTGACGGCTCGCCCTGCCGCCACGAAACTTTGACTGCGTTCGGTGGATGCGCGGGATTCGTCGCACCTCTGCTTCTGCGGGAGCAGCGAAATGATTGAGGCCAGCACGTCGTCCGGCAGCAGCAGCGCGCTCGCTTCCGGCTCGTGGGGCTGCTCGAGTGAGCACAGCTTGGGCGCATCCCCCAAGTGCGCCATTTTAGGTGGCGCACTTCGACCTCGAGCTACGGTAGCGAGTGCAGGCGTTGGTGCAGCTCGGAGCGATGCAAAATCGGTGTGGGTGAAGTTCGACACGATTGAGACAACATCGGAAGACGCCGCCGCCTGCTGCTGCGTCTTCCCGCCGCCGCCACCGCCCGGGTGGCCGGTTGTCCTGCCTTGAATGTGCGCACTCTCTCGCATCTTGTATTCCCCTTGCAGCACGCCGACCATTGTGGTAGACACCTTAAACTTCTGGGCTTTGGGAAACCGCAGGTGTTGCAGGTGCCGCGTTGCTTCATGGCGTGGTATGCCTCTGCGGTGCAGCGGCAGAAGCACCAGGAAGGGCCTGCCCAAGCTCAACAGGAATCCTACGAGTAGTGGGAGAATGGGGCAGCCCAATGAGCATCTTGAATCTTGGTGCGTGGTTCTCCTGGTGCATGCCCTGCCGCAGGCGGTGTTGGTCAGCCCGCTTCCCGCCCCGCTCGAGCACCTCTGTTCGGCTCGCAAGCCGTGGAAAGAGAGCATGCGGTCGGGGCTCTCTTACCCGCAACGCTCCGCTCGCTACTGCGCATTTTGGGAGTTTGTGGCCACCCACCCACCCTTGCGCGGCATCGGCGACACCCTCACGCTTGAGGACCAATACGACACACATGCATGCCTGTCCTCCGCCCGCTCCATTGCTGACGCCCTGATCATGCTGCACCACCGCCGGCGGCGCCTGCCGACCCTGCAGCTCAGGCGGATTGACTGGTGCTGGGGGGATCCGAAAGAGGAGGCCTTCTTTGCAGAGGGGATGGCATAGCTTCTTTTCAAATGGGAGGGCATGCACAGACACCCCTCCTGGCCCTGGGGTCACCTTGTGTTAGTGTGTTTGCCCCTTCTCTGCCCCAGCCCTCTCTGCCCCGCCATGTTATGTTTCTCTCTACGTTTCCGACACGGTCTACTTTCTCGGTGCTGCTTGTGACTAAAAACAATGTGTACACACATTTGTTACAAGCAGCACACCAAGGTCGCATTTCTAACTGCATAGGGAGTTATGTTGGTGCAAGCAGGAAGGTTAAGGTTGTCTGTCACAAAAAAGAGAGGGGAGTTGTTCATCGCTGAGCATGTGTGCCAACAAAATGGAGAGCATGACAGATGCGCTGCTGCGCAAAGCACAGCGACACGGGGTGTGCGCTTCAGGTGTCATGCATGCAATTCTAATGGGTCACGCATGCGGTGTCATGATTTTGAAAGCCATGATGGCATGAATGAAGAAAGGATGTATTAAAAAAAGTCTTTGCTTCGCACATTGGTCAATTGGGTGAGATGTCAGTCAGCTGCTGATGTCGAGCCCAGCTGCAGCCTGGGGCCCTGCCTGCATTTGCCACCCCACAAGGCTATGCTTGCCCATCATCACCGCTGCCCCGCGTCTTGCCTCGCTTTGCCGCCGGTTGTGCTGCCGCCGGCTTCGCCCTGCCGCGCTTTGCCGCTGGTTGTGCTGCTTCTGCTGCTGCTGCTGCCCGTTTGGCCCTACCACCCTTTGCCGCTGGTTGTACTGCCGCCGGCGGCTTGGCCTTGCCACCCTTGGCCTTCCCGCCCTGCTGGCCCGTGGGTGCTGCACTGGGCGGGCCTGCCTCCTCAGCTGCAGCATCCTCGGAGCTCAGCTTGGCCGCTGGTGCCTGCTTCCGCGCTGCCCGCCCTGCATGCTGCGACTTGGGTGCCGCCAGCTGACTGACGACGTCGCGTGGTTCCTGTAGCAAGCAACGGATGGTCAGCGGGGTGGGTTAATGCGGAGGGTGGGTCAGTCCAGAGGGTGGGTCAGTGCGGAGGGTGGATCAGTGCAGAGGGAAGGTCAGTGCAGAGGGTGGGTCAGTGCAGAGGGTGGGTCAGTGCAGAGGGTGGGTCAGTGCAGAGGGTGGGTCAGTGCAGAGGGTGTGGAGGAGGGAGGCGCTGGCCAGTGGGTCTTGCAGTGCGCCAGGTGGCTGCAACGTTGGGGCACATAGGGTGGGCAGACATAGACGAAAGGATCCCCAGGTTGCCGGCTGGGTGCCCTAGAGGTGCAGCCCATGTGTGTGATCAGGGGCAGGACAGGGAGGGACAGCATGGGTTGGGGCCAGGCATTCGAGAGCAGGCAGGAACGCTTTCAGCCGACCGGCAGCCACATGCTGCTGGCTGGCACTTGATCTGCCAGTGTGCCCCTTCCAGCTGGCAGCAGCGGCTCAGCCAGGTGGCAGTGGTGGCAATGCAGTCACCACCACGCTCCAGCCCAGCTGGCACGCACCTTGCTTGCGGCTGCACCCGCTCCGCTCAGGCTGCCCTTCTTTTCGAGCGCCACACGCTCCACATCAGCTCGAATGTAGACCGGGAAGCCGCCAATGGCCCTGCGGCACCATGATCCGTGGGGAGGTAAGGATTTAGGATTTAGGGTGTAGGGTGTAGGGTTACGGGCTTTGGGGAGACAGTGTGTGACTCAGGCGACACAGGCTCGTCCTGTGCTGGGCCTGCTATGTGCCAGGTGGCTGGCAGCGGCGGGGCCAGGGTTGGCGGCATTGGGGTCTGCCAGGTTTCTGCTTTGCCTCCCTCGGCCACCCTTCCCTGAACCCTGCAGTGGCGCGGCACCGGCAGTAGCAGTACGGCAAGTGTGCACACGTAGGCACCACAGCTGCAGGGGGGCAGCGTCCTGCAGGGTCCCTGCCCGCCCGCTGTCCTCGCTTACTTTGTGACTCGGTTGGAGACCATCCTGTACTCCAGCTTTGCCTCGGGTGCCTCTCTGGCCGGCGGGCTGCTCTAGCCGATAGCCAGGATGCCGGCGATGTTGGGGTGCAGGCTATCAGAGTGTATTGTGAGCGGGCCCAGCTGGCGGCATGTGAACAGAAGGGCGGTCTGGCTGGCGGCATGTGTGCCGCCTCTGCGTGCCCGCTCCGCCTGCTAGCCGGCTCCTGGGTGCCTGCACTGCCGAGACCTTGATCTTGAATCATAGCGTGATGTTGCCTGCGTACCTCTTGGCTACTGATCTTGAGCCGCCCAAGTGAAAATTCGTTGTTGTCGGCCGAATTCGTTGTTGTCGGAATGGACTGCTGGTCTGAAGCATCAGCCTACCCAGCCCGCCCAGCCCCGCTGGCGGCAGGGCCAGTGGCAGCCAGAGGTTGTGCGGAGTGCAGCACAGGTGATGCACACACATATTGCACAGCCAGGCACCTTGTATGCAACTGCTGCACGTAACGTTTCATGGGATAAGACACTTGGGTGCATTTAAGGGTGGAGCTGCAAGCCAAAGGCCCCAGCGGGGGCACCCACTTGCCGGGCGGGGCGGCTTGTGGAGCCTCTAAGAGGGTGCCCTGGGCCAGGCAGTGCAGCAAGCTACACCTGCTGCGGGGCACGTAACTACAGCTGCGCCTGCTTGCCGGCTTGGCCCACCCCTGCTGCTGCTGCCGCGGCCTCCGCACGCATGCGCTTGCACTCTGCGCGGTGCGTGCACCAGTGCGCTGTCTGGCATGCCCGGCAGCAGTACCAGGTGATGCCGCAGCCGCTGCAGCGCCGCAGGCCGTCGGTGTTGGTGCAGCCAGGGGCAGAGCAGACGCGCAGGGATGGCGTGGGAGCAGGGGCGGGGGAGGGTGCTTGTGTGGCAACCGGCACCCCTTCCGTTGATGCGCCCCTGCAACACAATAAGGACGGCGTTGGGAGTGCATTTGAATAGTTGTCAGCTGGGCAGGTGCCTCAGTTCATGCGGCAGCTTCCGTGCCGTAAGCCTCGGCCCACGCACAGCATACCTGGCGTCAGGCGTGTGCAATAAGAAGAAGAGCAGAGCGGCATCCGCTATCTCCTGCACCCTCGGGTTGCTGCTGCTAAGCTGCTCCCTGCCGCCAGCTGCATTGATTGCTGCACATCCGTTGGGGCAATCTCGTGCAAGGTTGGCCAGAGTCGCAGCTGCGCGAAGCTGTACATCCCCGCTAGTGCTGCCCAGCAGCTGCACCAGCGCGGGGATGGCGCCAGCCGCAGCGATCGCTGCGCAGCAGTCAGGGCTGCCGAAGGACAGGGAGGCAAGTGCCAGAGCAGCTTGGCTTTGCAACGTTGCCTCGGAACCAGGAGTATCCGTGGTGCAAGAAAGCAATGGAACCAGGGCTGCTATGCCGCCAGCTGCCGCGATGGCAGCCTTGTTCCCCTCGTTGCCGGCAATCAGGTTGAGCATCGCGTAGCATGCCGCTTCTTGCACCCTGCTGTTGCTGCTGAACAGCAGCTGGACAAACATCGGGATGGCGCCAGCTGCCGCCAAGGCTGCCCGGCTATTGGGGTTGCCGCAGAGGCTGCCGACTAGCTCGATTGTGTTCACTTGGGTGACCTCATCATTGATGCTGCTCATCAGCGCCACCACGCCTGGCACGATGCCTGGAACTGCTGCGATGATCGCACGCCTGGGAGGGGAGGGGAGGTTACAGATTGCACAGCGTCTCCACTGCCAGCTGCTGCAGTGCTGTGCTGCTGCTGCTCAGGCATTGCACCAATGGAGGGATGCCGCCCGCTGCTGCAATGACGTCTCGCTGCCCGGTGGCAGACGACAAATTGCACACCACCCTCGCCGCCTGCAGCTGCGCCGCCCGGCTGCTGCCGCGCAGGCTGCGCACCAGGGCGGGGACGTCGGCAGCGTCAGGAGGCATGCCTTCGGCGTAAGGGCGTCTGATGCAGCCTACCTGCAAGAGGCAAGGAGAAGCACGACCAATGGGTTGATCGAACGAAATGTTCTCCAGCCCGACGGCTAGAGGTAGGGCATGAGATGGGGGGGCAGCGGGGCCGCTGGTGACCCAGCACCGCCACCTCGTTTGATCACAGCCCAGGAGCGCACCCCTGACCTCAGCGCCGCACCTCCGAAACCAAATGCTGCTGCAAAGCGACTATTCACTCGCGGGTGTTCTCGCCCCCCGCGACTCTGCCAGACTAGAGCCCACCCTCTCTGTGGGCGGCGGGCCACTCACTGCTGCGGGCTGTCTAGAAGAGGTGAGTTTAGATTGGAACTAAAGGGCGGGGCCGGCTCTTGGCTTGTGTGCCCCGCCACCGCTGGCGTGCCCGCCTCGTCTGCTGGGCTCTTGGAATCAAAGAGACATTGCTCTTACTTGAGTTCTGCGCAACCCATGGCTGCTGAGTGTCCCACCCACGGTAAATTCACGAGTGTCCAAATCAAAGGCTGCGGGTCGAACAGCGTGGCACCAGACGCCGCCCGCCGCAGCAACAGCAGGGGCACTGGCCCTTGGCGTAGCGACCGGTGAGTCGATTGTTGAGCACAATGAATGCGGCATAATAATACGGCATATTGACCAGTATCTCGCACCCCGCATGCTCAAGTAATATCGTAGCTTGTGCTCGACATCCTGCTGTGCACAATCTGCTGATACTACCTTCCTGATTTCAGAAAGCACATGGCTTCCTCTATTACAGTAGACTGCCCTAATGAGCCCTATGAGCCCTAATTAGCCCTGATGCATTATAAGCAGTAAATAGATCCGTTTTTCCTGGGCCGCCTCACCACTGAAAGCTCTTGGGATGGGCTTCCAGCAGGTGGGGCGCCGCCGGCGGTCGGACCTCACATGTCATGTTTGGAGCTTTTCTTGTGCCATGGCTGGCCTTGGGCCCTTGGCGCCTTTTTGACAGCTCAGCTTTAGGCAGTCTCAATCTTTGCGAGCGCAGCTCGCGATAGAAAAGGCCGCGCACCCATACATTTTACACCCAAGTTGAAAGTTTCTTGCGGCCGCGCGGCGCACGAGGGGCATTTCCTAAGCGATCATAGCCCCCGAGCGCGCAGGGTTCGCGCCTGCCACGCTGGCTTGCCGGCGCAAGCAGGCAACAAAATTCCCGATAGCTGTGAGGGGCCGGCTCTGGCGTCATGTATAGTCTTGTATACTATTGTAGAGCACTTTGGAAGTGTAAGAGACATTGCAATGCACTCTACACGGGTGCCCGAGTGTCACCTGCCGCCGCCGCTGACGTGGCGCCGGCAGGTGTCTGGCTCCTCTTTCTGGTGCCAATTCTTGCGCTCCGCCTTTCCCCGTGCATGTTACAACCATACGAACACCACCAGAGGGGCTACAGGCCCAGGGGCGTGCCGGCAGATGGCCGGCACGGTGGAAGGCCAATTTGGAGTCAAAATGGCCGAGTGGCCCGTCTGGACCCCCTTGCACTCAATCCCCTCTTGTTCCTAAGAAACACAATATTTTTCGTCTGTTGAAGCGGTATATTTTACCTAACTTCATATAGAGCTAGCACGGTGGAGGCCAGGGACATTGGAAGAATTCCCGTGGGTTTGGGGTGCATGCATGCTTGGGGTGAGGCTAATTAGGGCAGTCTACTGTATCCTACTATCGTTCCTCACGCCCACTGTTGAAAATCTGTGTACGTATGTTACATTGAACTAGTGAGTGAACTGTATCCGAGGACAGTGCGGCAAAGGCTCTATGGCGGAGGAGGAGAAGAGGAGGCACGCCAAAGCGGGAGGGTGGGAACGGGCAGCATGGAGAGATTTGGTAAGGCAGAGTGTACACACAGGCGGAGGGGCACACATTGCCCCCCTGCAGACGCGCACACATGCTCCCTGCTCCCATCAGCAGCAACGCAGGGTGCTCTGAGTCTGGGCGGCTGCCTACGCATCGGCGCCGGCCATGGCGCCGCCGCCGCTGCGTGAGCCGCGGCTCTGCGACTGGCTCGCCCGCAGCTGCCCCTCGTAGTCGCGACGCTCAATCTGCAGGTCCCAAGGCAGGGTAGCGCAGGGTGAGCACAAGCGGCAGGGCATCGTGGCAGGTCCATGAGCAAACGCACAACCCAGCTGCTTGCGCAAGCAGCTGCAGGCACATGCACGAAAAGCTTGGTGCTCAGCAGCAGCCAGTGTCAGCGCAATCATGCCCGGAACCTACGAGGCAGGCTCGTACTGCACACAACCTCCCCTCTCCCTGCTTCATGCTGCTACCTATCCACTCGCTGCCACGGTGTGACTGGGATGCAGTACACCCTGCCATATCCAGCGCCTGCCTTGCCCTGCCTGCCTTCCCCGGCACACCCCTCCTGTCCACCCCTGTCCCCCACATATGTCTGCCCACTCACCACCACTGCGTCGCTGGGCTGCATGACCTTGTCAATGATGCCATAGTCGACAGCCTGGTCGGGGGTGAAGTACCTGAAGGGGGGACGAAG
>JTEE01000023.1:44403-57590 GCA_002896455.3 Chlorella sp. ArM0029B | reverse complement strand
GGGGAGAGGGGAGGGAGGTGAGGAGGGGTGGCAACAAGGGCCAGCGATGCAAAGGTGCAGCAGGGCAGGTGCGGCGCGTTGAGGAAGGCAGCATGTCGAGTCTGGGTGCCCCACGCAGGCATGCAGAACAAGCACGCATGCAGCAGGTTGCGTGAGGACTAGCCATGTTGTGCTGCACAGCCACGCTGCTCCCGCAGCTGCTGTGCTGTGCCCAAGACGGAAGCTGGCACACTGATGCCGGCTGGTACTGCAGCCCCAGCGCAGCATACAAACTACTGCACGCGCCCCCTGGCCCACCCTCTTCACAGCTACTACGCCACAGCGCATAGAAGGAGCCCTGTCGTCTCACCTGTTGCGGCCAACGTCCTTCCGCACCTCCTCCTTGTCCCGTCCAGTGAATCGGGACATGAAGTCGACGTAGGTCTGGAGGGGATGGGAGGGAATTTGAAGGGAAGGTGCATGGTGAGAACAAGCGGGCCACGCAGCAGCAGCAGCAATGAAGGCGAGGCACAAGTAAGCAATAGGTGTGTGAAG
This sequence comes from Chlorella sp. ArM0029B, assembly GCA_002896455.3. Classification (NCBI taxonomy): domain Eukaryota; kingdom Viridiplantae; phylum Chlorophyta; class Trebouxiophyceae; order Chlorellales; family Chlorellaceae; genus Chlorella; species Chlorella sp. ArM0029B. The sequence continues at coordinate 57,056 of JTEE01000023.1, read as the reverse complement.
GGAGGAAGGCCACAAGCAAGCAGGAAAGCCAATGGTCTACATGAAGAGGCCAGGGAGGGGCAGGTTGCGTGACGAGTGCACATGATGCAGCAACACGCACCGCTGGCAGCAGCATCAAGGAGCGGTACCATTCAAAGCAAGAGCGGGACTGGCTCGTTCCTGCTACGCTACCCGTGCCACTCCTTTGGCCCCTTTGGTTTCAAGCCACCTCCTCACCACCCCCACCCCACCTGCGTCGAGTTCTCCAGCTCGTTTGCCTTGATCATGCAGTTGGACACGTTGCCAAAGGCGCGGTTCATGCGGGGCGGGCAGGTCATGATGCGCGAGTTGGGCAGCGCGTAGCGGTAGCCCTTCTTGCCGGAGGCCAGGATCATGGCGGCGTTGCCAAACGCCTGGCCAATGACCTGCAGGGAACAGAAGGGGACCATAAGATGTTGAGAGTCTGGAATATGCGGGGAGGAAGGGCGGGGGCCAGGGGCCGAGGGCCACACGGCATTGAGCAGGCATTAGGAAGCAGCGGCACAAAGGGGAGTACTGTCAACCAGGTCACAGCACAGCCTGTGCTTGCCTTCAAATGCGCTGCCTGCCTGCCTGCCTGCTGGTCGAAGGCCCTGCCACGTCCCCCATCAGCTGTCCCATGCAACCGCACAACTGCACCGCGGTTCCACTGAATGACACCCCACCCCACAGCTGCCCACCAACCGAAATGACGGATTCACTGGTCAGGCGGTAGCCGCACCCCTCCCCAGCTGCCCCCCACCCCAGCGCACCAGCGTGTATATGTCTGGGCGGATGTACGACATGGTGTCCATGATGGCGGTGGCCTCAGTCTCAAACCCAACAGCCTCGCCGTTCATCGTCTGGGAGCCTGCAGGCAGGTGCGGCGGGACATGGGAGGGCGTGCTTGTTGAGGGGATGGAGAGGGTGGCTGGAGTATGGGGCGAGGAGGGCAACAGAGGGGCCCTTGGCTGCGTACGTCTGCCGTCCGACCATTCTGGGATGTTGCCTCAACCTGCCACCCTCTGCCTCCACCACAGCGCAACGCCAGCTACGCAATTTTCCCAAAGCAGAACCTCCATCCACCTGTGCCGACTTGTTATAAAAGTCAACATTCTTCCCGCTGCCCAACCTCGCGCCTGCCTATGCGTGCCCCTCTGCAGCCCCCCTTGCCGTCCCCGCGGCTGCCGATCGAGGTGCTATCCCTGGTTCATCGTTGCTTGCCTGCAAGCCGACCAGCCCCGCTTCACTGTCACCACAACCAATGCAAACCAACCACCTCACCATCACTGCCCTTTGCCCGACCAACCACCCGCACCACAGCCGCGTGGCCCCACCCGCCCACCCGTGGAGTTGATGTAGACGTAAACCGGCTTCTCGGGTGCAGAGTAGTTGAGCCACAGCAGCTCAGAGATGATCAGCTCTGTCACCGCCGGCACCAGCTGCAGTGGGCGAGAAGGGAGAGTGGGGACAGGCCGGCGCAGCACGGTCAGTACAATGCTTTGGAGTGTGCCGCTGCCGCGACACAGAGCAGCGCCGCCGACGGGGCGCTGCTTGTGCTAACCGGGCAGTGGGTGCGCGAGACAAAAGAGCCAGCCGACCGTGAGCAACGCCCAGCTGCCCATGATGTGCATCGGCAGCAACATCCCCGCCATGCAGCTGGTAGCAGCAGCAGCCGCAGTGGCTCACTGGCCAGCCGGCCTGCTGCCCGGCCAGCCGTGCTTCACTGGCCAGCGTGCTCCCGCCGGGGCACGCCCCTCCCGCCTCCCTCCCTCCACCTCTGCATCCCACACACCCTCCCTCCCTCACCGGCATGCCGATGTAGCAGATGCGGCCATCCAGCAGTAGGGAGGGCAGGTCGGGGGGTGACTGGCCAGGCGCCTTTGTGTCCACCGCCATGCGCGCCGACTGCCGCTTCTCAGTCACATCGTCGCCCACATAAAAGGCCTTGGCACGCAGCGCCTCCTGCAGCAAACGAGGCGCAAGTCAAGAAAGAAGGTGGCGCTCAGCAGGGGCCAAGTGACCTCAGGAAGATGAGGGTGCGTGTTCAGCTAACATGTGCCTTGGCAGCAACGACTACAGCACCCTAAACCCTAAACCGATATGGCTGCCTGCGCCTGCTCCTGCCAAAGAGCGAGCAAGTGGTGCAGAGAGCAAGCCAGGCAGCAGTGCCAGAAGTGCGCTGCGGCACACAGTGGCATGCTGCGTGATGTCGCTGCTGCACAACAGTGGCGATGTCACAGCTTCTGCAGCTGATTTGATTGCCACATTCAATCAGGGTGTGCAGGCTGCTGCACGCTTGCCGTCTGCCTGCGGCGGCTGCTCAAGCAACGCGGCAGCACGTAGCGGGCTGGGGCGACGAGACCACATGCAGATGACACCTGTGCCCTCCGCCGTACACATCATGGCAAAGATCCTGTGCAAGGGGCAGCAGCACCAGCAGCAGCAGCCAGGAAACACCCGCCGCCCGCCCGTCACTCACCGCCCGCACTTCAGGCAGCTTGGCGCCGAAGCTGTTGTCGGTGGTGAGGCCCAGCACCTGCATCTGCTTCACTGTCAGCCCGTAGTCGGGGCCCGAGGGCGCCTGCCCCCCAGGCACCAGCAGGCCGCTTTGCTGCGAGTGGAAGCCAATCCCCATGCCCGCTAGGACCGCTGTCTGGGCGCGGGACTGCCGCGCATGACGGCGCCCGGCGAGGAGCAGCTGCGCGGAGGGTCGGGAGGGGCGGAGCGGAGTGGGCGACCCCACTCGGCTGCTGCTGCAGGTTGCGGCGGCCTGGACGCGCTCCATCTTGTTCTTAACGCACTGCTCAGTTGTCAGCGAGGGCCAGAGCCCTGTTTGGCTGGCCCACCATCCTCCACGCTGGAGCGAAGTGGCAGTTCCAATTCCGTGAAACCTTGGCAGGCGTTGCGAGCGGAGTTTCGAGATGTGTCCGATCAGACAAGCCGCAGCTCACCGGCACTCTCAACCTCCGCAACATGCAAAGATGGCAGGCACAGAGTTGCCCCTCTCTGGTGCTGGGGTGGGTGGAGGACCTGACGGGTGGGTGGAGGACCTGACGTGGGAGCTAGAGCGGATTAAAAGCTGAATAAGGCGGGAGGATGGGCGAGAGGGTGGCAGGCTGACGGGCGGGAGGATGGGCGGGAGGGTGGCAGGCGGACGGGCGAGCGGCAGGCGGGGCAGGTGCTTGTGCGGGCCGTCAGTGCCACGGGGTGTGCTGTCTGCTGTGGTGTTGCGCCGGAAGCAGTTTGGAGAGACCAATGACGTGATGAATGCAGCGCAGCAGGTGATGTCACTGTCTGCGGCGTCGCCCAAAAGAACGCCATTGCAACCGGCTTGCGCTGCCGCTGCCTCCCACAGGGCCTGCTAATGAGATGTGGCATCCCTTACTGTCACTTTGCTACACAGCGGGCCTGCAGAGCAGCAATGGCTGGACCGACCGCGCTCGGCCTGCGACCCCCCTGCCATCCCCCAGCCCTGCCCCACCCCATATGCTGATCCCGCCCTCACAGCAGTGCCCCTGTGCGGCACCAACCGGCCCTGCAATGGTGGCAGTGCATGCTGCCCTGCGTTGTATGCGCCACCGCTGCAAGGCCTGATGTGCAAGCAAGCTGCACCAAGAAGTGTCGAGCCGCCCAACACTTGTTTCATTCCATGTTCCCCATGTTCTGCGCGTGTGGGTTGCGCACTAGCCACCTTCACCGGCGCCTGCATGATCGCGCCAGCCAGTGTTAACGCCAGAAGGAAGTGCAAAATTAGTACGCATTGACCGATGGCATGAAAGCAAAGGTGTAACGGTGGGGAGGCAGCGACGAGGCAGCGCGGGGGCGGCGCCCGCACGCGCACCCTGCCGCCAATACTGCAGCCTCCACATCGACGCCGAGCCGTGCAACCAGTGATGCCAAGTGCAAAATGTGATGTGAACTGCAACCACAGGGAAGGCAGGTACTGTTAACTGGGGGTGCAGTTCTTTTTGGAGGGACACCAAAGGCCATCGCGGCGGGGACTAGCCGATTAAGTAGACGGCAGTCTGTAGATGACATGCGAAGATGGGAGGCTCGCAAGCTTGCACCCGCGCATAGCAGGCCCAGCAGCGCGTTTCCCCCATGGCATTTGACTTGCAGGGCGCACCGCAGCCCTTGATCACGCGCTGGCGCTTACCCAACACCAGTCTCTGTCATCTGAGCACCCCAGCCTGTGCCAGCAGGCCAGCTGTCCCGCGGGAACCGCAGGCCGTGCGCCTCAAGGGCCGGCACTGGCCCTCATTTCGTGCAGCATCAGCCTCTTGGAGCTTACAGTGGCGCGGGGAAGCTCTGCAAGCTCCGGGTTGCAGGTATGCCCGCCGCCGCGTATGGCCGCCGGGCAGCGTGGCGTTTGAGGGTTTGGGCGCGTCGCAGCTGCTATCCATACAATCATAGGCACCAGTGGATGGCGCCGACGGGTGACATGCCGTCTACGCCGCTGTTAGCAAGCCGCGGTCAGCGGGACCGCCGCTGTGCACTTGCCAGAAAGCGTGGTGTGGGCAGCAGCGCTCCAGGAGGTCGCCGGTTGGCACTTGAGCGTGCGATCGGGCCGCCATGTGCCCAACCCCTGACTCCCGCCGCAAGAACCTTCTGGGCATGCAGGGGCGGTAGCGAGGAGAGCGGCAGCCGCGCGGCACGGGAGTGCAGCAGCCGCAGTGCAGCCCGCTGCCATCAACACTGTATTAGGCAGCTGCCACAGCAGCAGCAGTAGCAGCCATGGCAGCTGCAACCAGCAGCAGCAGCAGCGTGCTCGCCAGCATGCCACCGCTGCTGCACCTTGACGGCCGGCTGCTCACCATTCCGGAGGAGTGCAGCACAAGCGCCAGCAGCCCACGCACACTTGCAGCCCTCGCACCGCCACCCCGGCGCTGGGTGGATGCGCTTGAGGCAATGCAGGCGGCGGGTGAGGCGGGGGTACAGCGGCCCAGGCCACTGCGCAAGTGTGCCTCCACCCCCACGCTGCACAGCATGTCGGCGGCCTGCGCAGCACCCGGCGCAGCGGCAGGGGAATGCGAGGGCAGCGGCATGGAGGTGTATGTCATCCTGCGCTCCTTCAAGGAGTTTGGGGGCGGCGTGTTCACCCGCCTGCCAAAGCGCATGAAGCAGGGCGTGCGGGATGCGGGCATCTGCCACTACCTGGCGGTCTTCAAGCAGCGCGACGGCAGCCTGGTGCAGTTTGACTTTGGGCCACGCGGAGGCGACATTCACGTGGCGCAGGGCCCGTTTGCCTTCCTCTCAAAGTCGGCAGACGGCAAGATGCAGCGCCTGGTGCCAGGGGAAGTCAGGTGCGCGGCTGTGGCGGGGCGCATGGCGTGTGAGAGGGCCGGGGGCAGCTGAAGGAGAGGAGGCTGTGGCCTGAACAGTTGCATTGCTTGCTGGGCCGCACAGTTGAGCGCACTGGATTTGGCTTGAGCTAAATGGGACCTGGCAGGGCAGAGTGCGCTAGCTTGGGGCCCCCACCGAGCTGCCCGCCTCCCGCCCGCCTGTGCCTGCCTGCAGGGAGCGGCGGCTGACCAAGCTGCCAGAAGCGCACATGTATATGGGGCGCACGCCGCTGACGATGCAGGACGTGCGGGCATGGAACACGCTGCAGGAGCAGGGCTGCATGGTGCGTCGCTGGCTGGGCTGGGTCGCAGGCGGCAGGGTGGCGCACCCGTGGGGGCGTAGCTGGCCAGGGGGCTGGCAGGCTGTGCTGGGGTGCAGCTTCAACCTTTGCTGTTCAAACAGTTTATGGGGCTGCAACAAGGCATGCATGCCAACGTAGGAAGGACAGGCATGCGGCAGGGATAGCACGAGGAGGAGGAGCAGCAGCGAATGTGATCCCTTCCATACTGCTGCCGCTCTCTATGATGCGCTGCCCTTTGCCTGTGGCCTTTCCCAACCCCCTCCCACCCCGCCCCCCGTGCATCCCCGCAGGAGTACGAGCTGCACCAGAACGACTGCCGCCACTACATAAACTGCCTGGTCAAGTACACCACGGGGAGCGACCATGCCGCCTCTGCCACGCTGCACAACCAGTGGCAGCGCGCACGGCAGACCGGCACCTATGGCCTGGCCACTGGCGTGGTGCGGCTCACACAGTTTGTCACAGACCTGGCCAACTGGGGCAAGGTGCAGCTGGCCACTTCTGTGGGCATGTACGGCGCGCTGGCGCTGAGCGGGCACAAGGCGATAGCGGCGCTGCGCCCGCTGGGCGGTCTGCCTGCGGGGGCACGTGCGCGCCTGCAGCCGGTGGGCAAGGCGCTTGCACGGCCGATGCGGCAGGCGCTGGGGCGCAAGCCCGTGATGGTGGGCACAACCGCTGCGGTGGCCACGCTGGCAGGTGGGCACTGGCTGCGAGGTTAAAGAGCGTGCGGTGTTAGGCCCGCGGCTGCTGGAGGGAGTGAAATGGCCTTGCGGCAGCCAGGGGGCAGTATGCCCTGTAGTAGGCAGCAGATCTGGTTAAACCTGCCTGTTTAAACCTGCCAGCATGCACTTTTTGAGCACACACAGAAGCACATGGCCCCTGGCTTATAAGTTGACGTATGCTAGTGCCGTCTCCCACCCTGCTGCAGCGTCAGCCAACCAGGTGCCGGCGCTGCGTGAGACGGTGACAATGGGAGCACGCGTGGCCAGCACGATTCGCACAGCAGCGCAGGCAGCCTTGGCCGCCACCACCACTGCTGTGTCTCGGGCCAGCGCAGCCACCCGCCACACCTCCAACCAGGCAGCGGTGATGGCAAACAGCTTGGCAGGTGCGGCATCCCGCGGCGCAGCAGGCCTGATGGCAGGCCGGCCGCCCGTGCTGGAGGCAGGGCGCGCAGCCGCCGGCAGCGTCAGCCCGCTGCGAGCATCGCTTCCCTCCCTCCGGCAGATTGACCGCTCACAGCGCCTTGCTCTGGCCATCACCTCGGCTGCCCGCCGGTGACCTGGCAGCTGACAGGCACCAACACGGCCAGCAGCTGGTGCTGGGTCACGTCGTTCGTCATGGCAGCCCTGCCTCGCTACTCTGCAAAGAGCAGCAGCGGCAGCCGCTGCCCCCTTGGTTTTGCAGCCCCGACTTTGCTAGCTGAGCCAGCTGCTGCCACCCCTCGGAACACCTCTCCTTCTCCTGCCACTAGGCCCCGTCTGCTTTGAAGACCCTTCTGGGCTGTACCATTCCTGCATCCACCCTGCCCCTAGTGCTGCTCTCCCCGCCCCGCCTCTCAAACTGCCAGCGGCAAATGAACTACCAAATTCCTGCATCGCACATCGCCTGCGCACTCGCTGGCTCCAGCCGCACTGATTCACTGTATACGCTTTGGCTTTGCCACCTCCTTTCTGCTCCTTTTCCCTCCAGCTTGTTTGTGCCTGTCAACCTTGCTGCTGCTGACAGCAGCAAACGCGCTGTGCACACGCTCCTCCTGCCAAGCAGCCCATGCCCTCCCCAACCACCTTTCCGTCACTCTTGCACACCTGATCTTCTCTGCTTCACCCATTTCCCCTCCTGCCTTTCCAATTACGTCTTCCCTCCCTGCTGCACGAGCAAGGGACCTTGCGCCAGCATGCTGCACCCGCGCACTTGCTGCACCCGCCTGCAAGCCCCTGCCCTATGCCACCGGCGTGCACACACACTGTTGCCTGCCTGCCTGTCACCCACAGGTGCATGCAGCAGGTGTGGCCCTCACCCTGCGCATTCCACGAGAAGAGCAAACCACCTCCCGAATCCCTCGTCAACCTCCCCCCGTGCTACGGCTGCCCGCCCCCCAGCCAGCTGTGACCTCCCCACACGTCCCCTGAAGCCCCCCTTGGCTTCCCCCCACACTTGACACATCGTTTTGACATTTCATACTTTGCATCTGGTCCCTTGCGGGCACGTTTGTTTTGACTTCCTGGTCATTGACTGAACAGCATTGAAGGAATCACGGATCTGTCACAGAGGAGAGACAAGGATGGCTGGCTATGGGGATGACTGGGAAAAGAGGGCAGGCAGCCTCGCCGCGGGCGCATGCTGCAACACCTCGTCAACTGACAAGCCTGTGGGACGTGCGCGAGGGCAGACATGATCCATGTCAGCATGGCATGAGCCCCACTTTAGTGTTGACTGCTTGTCAAGATGAGTCCCAAAATGTTGCGCAGTCCGGCGTTTCCGCTCGCAAATTGCCCTCTGGCGGCTCCTCGGGTGCCTCCTCCACAAAGAAGGCGTCGTGCTCAATGGGACGCACCGTCAGCTGAGGCCGCAGGCTGCCCAGCCCCAGGATCGCCTCCATCACAGGGGAGAAGGCCTGCGGGCAGGGGCGATGGGGACGCAGGCACGGGAGGACCTTGGGTTGGGTCAGAAATAGAAAGGCGCTTGCTGAGAGTCAAGCGGGCAGGTGGTTGGGCGTCGCTCAACACGCCACCCCCGCCCCACCCGCCTGCAGCAGCGCATCCTGCCCACCCCAAGCCCGCCGAGCTGCTCACCCCGTGCACATGGGTGGGCCGCACGATAAGCAGGATTTCCTTCAGGCTGCCGTGGCTGCGTAGGGAGTCGAGCAACTGCTGGGAGCTGGACAGAGGGGACAAGCCCTCGCTGTCATGGGCGCTGCAGGGGGTGGGCGGCAAGGCGGGCGGGCAGAGCAGGCACGTGACATCCTGGGCCGGTGCGCGAGCAACCAAAGTGCATGCGCAGGCCAAACAGGCTACGCAGCGCACACATCAGCAGTGCCGTGCGTATCACTTTCTCACTCACATGAGGGACATGCTGCCCAGCGCCAGCTTCTGCAGGTGCGGGGCCTGCGGCACAGGGCGGGTGGGTGCAGCGGCAGCGTCATAGCCAGCATCGAGCGGATGGAAGCAGCAGCACCCTACAGTGCTGTGCATCGACACCCTGATAGAACGGCAGGCTCCCCTGGCCAGCAATGGCAGCGTGCAGCCCCTGACGCACCATCTGTCCCCACCTACCTCCCGCAGCAGCAGCGTGTTTGAGCGCAGCAGCGCCTCCCAATCTGTGGACAGCACCCGCAGGTTGCGCAGGTAGGGGCCTGGGGGCAGGCAGCGCATGGAGTTGTACTCCAAGTACAGGTGCTGCGCAGGCGGGGGAGGGAGGCAGGGAGGGAGGGAGGGTGAGTGTGGGGTGGCGAGGCAGCCAGGCAGCATGGGCAAGTGCGTGGTTTGGGAGGAAACAGTGCCGACTTGTTACGCGTGGGCATGTGGAGGGCAGGAGGTAGGCACACCAAGGACTATCCCCTCTGCGCTGACAGCCACAGCTGACTGCATGCTGCTGTGTGCGGCACCCCCTGAGCTGCGCACCTGCATGCGTGGCAGGGCCGCCACTGTTGGGGGCAGGTGGGAGATGCCACAGTTGCTGAGGCTCAGCGACATGAGGCTGGTGAGGTTGGCCAGCACTGCAGCAGGGGGCGGCGGGGTTGAGCATGCGATCGACACGTAAGCTGACCGTCCCGGTGGGGGGACCTTTGAAGGGCTGCGAGATCAGCCATTAAGCTCACAGCCGCCACGCTGGCAAGCCACTGTCACTGCCACGGCATATGCCCCGCCGGCCAGCCCGTGTCACTCGCTCGCGCTCCGGCCCACCGAACCATCCCGGCGCTCGCAGCCCCCTCCCACCTGTCCAGACCGCCAGGTGTGCATGCTGTGCCTCCAGCATGATGCAGCCATCAAATGACAGCACCCGCAGCCGTGTGAGCAGCGACAGCTCCGACGGCAGGCCGTCTGCGCGGGGCAAGGCGGGCAGCAAAGGAGCAGAAGCAGGCAGGGGCGGGTCAGGACAAGTAAGCGGGTTGAGTGTTTGAGGATGGCACAGCCAACGAGGCAGCGGAGCCTGCCTGCACACACCACCCCCGACCGTCAGGTCAAACAAAGCAGCTCTGCACCAACACCGACCCACAACCGCCCTCCGAGCACAGTGTAAAGCCAGGGAGCCCAGCGGTGCAGGCCACCCAAGCCTACAGCTCCCGCCAGGGCAGCGCACAAGATGGCCCACCTGGCAGTTCGCACTTGTCCAGGGCCAGGGAGGTGAGCCCCGTCAGGCGGGGCATCGCGGCGGCCAGGTGAACCCCCTGAAACCACGACTCTGCAGCAGCAGCAGCGGCGGCGGCAACTTGCAGAGATGTTGAGCAACACGCCGCTCGTGTGCAGGCCCCGCTTGCCAGCGCCTACAGCGGATGAGGGGGACTCGCAAACACAACCAAGGCAGGTCCCCATCCTGCTCTCCTGGCTGCCCCCACGACGAGAGGGTCTGATCGAGGCAGCCTCACTGCTGCACCCCCTCCCGTTCAAGTCCCATCTTGCAGCCTCTCTGCCTGCGAGCAAGCTGCTTGCAGGCAACGCATTCCTGCCCCGAGCACAGCCACCCCAAGCCACCCCAAGCCACCCTGGGCCATAACACCAAACTCACATGACCCAAGAGCCTGCCCAACACATCGAGGCAGTGTACATGCTGCCCCATTGGCTCACCTGAGACGTCGAGGTACTGCAGGTGCGGCAGTGCCAGCAGCTGGTCGGGCAGCTGTGAGGTCACTGGCCCCAGCTCCTGGTCCTCTGCCAGCTCACCCGGGGCGGGCACGCAGCACAAGCGGGTGATACTGGGGGGAAGGCACCCCGGCTCAAGCAGCGGCCCGTCGTCTGTGGGGTGGGGTGGGGAGCAAGGGCACGAGGCACGGGGCGCACGGAGGTTGGAGGGCTGGGGCGGGCACCTCTGCAAGCATGTCTGCCTAGCGGGAATCGCGCGTGCGCCCGTAGCAGCCCTCTGCATGCTGGGCACGTCCAGGATTCCCTGGCAAGCAACACCCACCCCCACATCCAGGATTCCCTGGCAAGCAACACCCACCCGCAGCCCTGCCATCACCCACCCGCCCACCCACCCGACAGCGTGGACAGCTCCAGGTGTGCCAGGCTGGTGAGGGCACACAGGTGGCTGCTCAGCGTGATGCCGTGACCGCTGCGGGGCGGTACGGAAGGCGGCAGGGGCGGGAGGCAGGGTGGCTTGAGGTGCCAAAGGTGGGGCATGCACTGAGCAGAGAGTGGCCCAGGCAGAGAGAAGCGGAACAGAAGGGTGGCAGGAAGCACATGTGCAGGGCAGCGGGCACAGGTGCACAGGGCACGAACAGCGGGTGCGCTGGCAGGTAAGGAGACCGCTGCATGCCAGCACACCAGGCAAGGGCCTCCCTCTACAAAGAGCCCCGGTCTGCGCCGGTCTGGCAGGCCTGTGGCGCCCTGCCAACGCCGGTCTGGCAGGCCACACCACCGCCTGCCGCACCTCAGAGCCAAGCAGGTGAGCGAGGTGGCGGCGGCAATCCACTCCCCCACCACCAGCTGCTGCCCGCCCCAGCGCAGCCGCAGGTATTCACAGCTCGCCAGGCAGCCTGCAAAAGTGGGCAGGGCAGCGCGTGCACAGGGGCAGGCAGTGAGCAAGCGGACCCACAAGCGTGATGGTCACGCCACGCAGCTCCTGCCCAGACAGTGGCGACATAGCAGCAGCATGGGCAGCCCAAGCCTGCCACCGCCGCAGCACGCACAAGCAGTCCACCGTGCCCAGGCTACCGCCTGTGCTCCCCCCTTCTCTACCCCAACAAGAGTCTTCTATCCACTCAGCAGCAGTGGACTCAGTCGCCGTTCCCCGAGTGGTGAGAGTTCCAGCACCAGCAGCACCAGCAGCACATCCGCCTGACGAGCCTCAGCTTACGCAGGCGTCCTCGCCTGCCAACCCTGATGCATGCCGGCATCCAGGCCCACAGTAGCACCAACTCACCGCTCAGCGTCTCCTCCACTAGCTCCCCCAGCGCAGCCGGCAGCAGCGCCGGCACCATCACGCTGCTCCACATGTCCAGCTCTATGATTTTTGACAGGCTGCCGTGGCGTGACAGCCAGGCCAGGAAGTTGGCTGCCCGCTCTGGCTGGCCGGGGCGCGAGAGGTCCAGCTCAAGAGAGATGCCCCGCCAGAGGCAGGCGCTGGGGCCGGCAAGCAGGTGGCGGAAGGTGCGGCACACCAGCGGCAGCACCGCGCTTCTGCATCAGAAGGCGGGGTTGACAACGTCAGCGGCAGCCGGCGGCACAGGCAGGCGGCAGATGCCGGCAGCAGGTGGGAGTGGATGGGCGGCAGTGGCAGCAGGCGGCGGCGGCGGCCCAGTGTGGCAGCAACAAAGTAGCGCATGCAGCTGCGTCCGCATCGTGCGCCACATCTCCCTGCACTCATACGCAGCACCAATCACCTCGTGCTTTGGCAGCATTTCGCAAACACGGCCTCCAGCAGGCTCTCAGGCAGGCTCAGCAGACCGCGCCCTCTGTGCGGCATGCTGTGCGGCTAGAGAGCACCAACAGAAGGAACAGAAGAGAATGGGGAGAGAGCGATGACAGCATGGCGGCAGGGCGCAAGTTGCAGACTACCCCTGGAGATTGTTTCTGCAGACCTGGTTTCTGACCGGGAAATCGAGTCTACAGTCGGTTTTACCGGTCGGACCCGAGTGCGACGAAGCTTGCACCAGCTGGGGTGATGCTCAAGCCTACCTGGAGTGCCGTGGCGGCGCTGGCGGCGCGGCATGCGCAATGCACGTATGGTGCTCCCGCGGGCTGCTGCAAGGTTCTATGACTTTCCATGGACTTGGCACCATAAGTGTTATGCCTATATGCCGATGTGTGCCGCGTGTAGGTCTGCTGGGCCCGTCGATTTGAGGGTGCAG
>JTEE01000023.1:0-42178 GCA_002896455.3 Chlorella sp. ArM0029B | reverse complement strand
AATGCTCACATACTCACACACATTATAACATGCGCATAGTCAACTTTTAGCTGTGTAAGTGGCAATTTCGACTCGTTGTTACGTGTGTGAATTAACATGTGTACATAAGAATTTGGCGCGGAACAAAACGTGTGTAAACCCGACTCGAACTACTAGTGGTTGCTGCTGCGAGGATCCACTGGTCCAGACCTGGCTGGGCCATGCACTGCAATGGGCGCATGGATTACAAGTGATGACAACTGCACCTTGGCCCCGGAAATACTGGAGCTGATGCTCAGCCGGCTCAGCACTTGGAGTGTTGAAATGGTTTCACAGCACAGGGCCCCCCCCCACATCACTGGGACGTCAGGTTGGGGACGTCAGCTGTAGGGCCATACACCCGACTTACATTTGAGCACTTCGTGTGCTGCCCTACTCCCTTCCTGCACTTTCCTGGATGTGTGTGCAGCACAATTGGTGTACCCACACCCCAAATCAGCCCCTGAAACAGCCCCAAACGTCCACACGGCCGTTGACGTGACGTCCTGTGCGGTCCCGCCCATTGGGCGCATGCTCCCCAAGTCTTCCACCCGTACTGCCGAAGCAACCTGTCAGCGGGGAGCATACGTTTACCTGCGCTACCTCTTGGCCGCGATCTCGCAAGACATCTGTATGAAGTGCCCGGCAGCCAACGGGCGCAGCAACGCCTGCAGGCTTCGCAGGGATCCAGAATCAGGGTATGAGCCGGCATCAACGAATGCAGCCGCCGCCGCCTGCTGCGTCACGCCGCCGCCCACCAGCAGGCCCTGCAGAGCCAGCATCTTTCCTGCCCGCTCTGGTGGGAATTCTGCCCGAAACTGGCTGCAGTCCAGCACCTGCACCACCTTGGTGGTCCGGTGGCAGCAAGGCAAGCAGCTGCCGTTGATAGCTGACAACGCCAGAGCCGCCAGGAAGTTGTAGCGTGCCTCCTGCGATCCCAGGGCACCGCGGTGGAAGGTGATCAGCCACCGCCCGCTTTCAGAAGCGATAAGGGGTCCCTCATGTAGTCGGGGCAGTGTCAAGAGCGCAGGGAGTGGGCGGTCGGGGGAGGGTGTTAGTTCTACAAGTTGTAAACTGCAATGTATCCGTTATGCAGGGCAACGTTGCAATACCCTTGTTAACTAGGGTATTGGGCGGAGTTGAGCATGGTGAGTGGTGCACACACACCCTGTTTGCGGTTATTTCACTGCCTCCACCTTGTTGGGCCTACTATGCGGGTTTATTGCAACTCACACCTTGCTGTGTTGCCCGCCCACCATAACACCCGACGCACCTCCTCCTTCTCAGCATCTGTCTCGTCCGTGCCGCCACCAGGCGATGCGTGGTCCTCCTGCAGCCGGCAGTGCGAGTAGTGTCAGGACCGGCCACGACGCGTTATGGCCATGTGGTTGCATGGTGGGCAATTTCATTCCGTGACACAACGCTGCAGCTTCACCCGCGTCGCTGATTTGTAGCTCGCCCGCTGCGATTGTGAGGTCGTCCAAAGCCTCGTCGAGCGGCAGCAGCTGGCCGCCCCAGCCTGCCTGTGCCAGCCCGCAGGCCCAACAGACGTTTGCCATCATGATGATCAGGTTTGAGCCTGATCAGGTTGGAGCCCTTGCCAAGCTGCAGGCATTCCCATAGTTGCATTGTGCCCTCCATGTTTTTTAAATGTAGTAGCTAGCTAGTCCCCGGATGACAAGGGTCCCAAATGCCCAAATGGACCCCGTTGCAGTTCATGTGCAGCAGCAAGCGTAATGGCTATGGGGTGCATGCACCGCATGCAACTCACCACCAGCCGTCCAACCGGCTACATCGTCAGCGTCCAGCTCCATGTCCACATCAAAATCCGAGGCGTCTGAGAGGGAAAAAAAGGGGCTGAGCACGCTCATTGAACAGCAACCTCTCTAACAAGCCAAATGTACCTCGTCCACTCTCCATCGTCCCAGTCATATGCGTCCTTAGCGTCAAACCAAACTTCCTGCTCCAAAGCGGGCGCAGCAACGGGCACAGCAGCGGGCGCAGCAGCGGGCGCAACAACGCCCCCAGGTGCATATGCTGCGTTCGCAGCGAAAACCTCGTCTAGTTCCTCATCGGTCCCGCCTTCCAGCAGTGCGCTTGCTGCAGGGCAGAGGGCCCTCAAGCAAATACCCTCTTCCGAAACCCAATGCAAACGACATTTCCGGCCTCCGCGGCGTCAATCGGGCATCATTTCGCCCGCTGTTTGGTGTTCTGACATCTCCAATAGTCTGAGAAGTCTACTGTGACAGCAGCACGCAGTGTAGCGAGCAATTGTGGGTTGCCAACATGTCAGCTGCATGTTGACGGCCTTCCCGGAGAGCATGCTTCGCGTTCATTGTGGCCCTGCAACCTGCCTGAGCGGAATGCTGCGCTTAGAACGCGAAACGAGGGCAACACCAAATCCCGGGCGCCGCCTTTCTATCCGAGCCTGCCTTGACCCCAAACTCATTGCCAGTCGCACCATTCTTCCCCGCGCSTTGCTTATGACACTCCTGCTGCATCGCAACAGGTCTCAGGCTGTCAGYAGCTCTGGCAGCGAGCTACGGAGCGGCTGGTGTGTGCAGCCAGCAAGCGCAGCCAGCATCGCGTTCTGTGCTCTTCACATCCATCTAAAACATGCACTTGATGCTTTGCGCTCGCCCGCGAGCTCTCGCAAGCCCGCCGCTCAGCTGCCATGTGCCATGGCCCTTCCTAGCCGGGCTTGCTTTTCGCCGTTGCACCTGCGCATTCTGCTCTWTGTCTGCTAGAGAACAAACGGCTGCAGCGCCGCGCGCTCAGTAGGCCCAGCGAGGCTGATTTTGTGAATCAAAGGCACGGGGAGGAGAGTCAATACCAAAACGAAGCAGAGGGGTAAGCGACCGGCGAAATGCACCGCTTCACAGGCAACGCTTCCCGCTGATGCGCAAACCTGTGCGCTTGCGCTGGGCAGCCCGACAGGCGCCGCTGAAGTGCCAGTACTACTGAGTAGCGCGTGCAGTGCGCCGCTGAGGTGCTCGCGGCCACGGTTGCAGCTTGTGAAGTGGTCCTCGTCGGCCGTGCCGCCCACGCATCGATTAGGAAGCGGTAGGAATGAGAGGCGGCATGCGACGCGCGCAAAATTAAATGTGCCTGCTGTGCGTGACAGGCAGCTCGGCGATCAGCGAGTCCAACCTTCAGAAACACTATCAATCACCCATGGAACTGCTAGACATCGCCTTCAAGCCCAAGGCAACAGCGCGGGGGCTGTGCGAGCTCCAACATTGTGCCTGCGGGCGCCGCCGCGCTGCAAGTGCTTGATGCCAGCCTTTCTTGCGTGCTGGAGTCTGTGCGGCTCGTGAGCGGGGAGCCCGCGGGCGCGGGGTGCAGCTTTCGCTCAACTTCAACTGCCGCACGCGCGGTCGTTGGACCCAATCGGCCTGCAGCGCATCCTGGCCGCCAGCGCCGACCTTATCAACGCCAGAGACACCGATCGACGCCTTCGAGTGCGACAGGTCGCACTTGGTGGTCTGGTATGACTTCTTGCCGCCGCCGCCGCCGCCCGAACAGGTAGGCGCCTCCTTACGTGCCGCCGCTTGCCTCCTCACGCCCCCCCTGCTGTCGTGGCATGCAAGCCTGAAAGTTGGCTGCCTAATCGTGATGGCGTGAGCTGCGCTTGCGCAAGCCATTACCTCACACTGTAGCCACACCCACCGCCGTTGTTCTTGGCGTCGTGCGTGCCACACCGCGGAGGCGCAGTCGTGCCCACTTTGTGACTCATTTGTGCCCGCTCTGTGTCCTTATCGCAGACTCCTGCCCGCACGCATACGACTGCCATCCCCGCATCTGACGGTACGTAGCGCAGAGGTGCGAGCGGTGCGCCTGAGAACCCGTTTGCCCGCAATGGCACCTCGCCGCCCAAGTGGCTTTCAGGTGCTGCCCGCAAGGAGGCCGATGAGGCCCAGCTCCCTGACGGCCAGCGGAACACTCAGGTGGGTTGCACGCATAGGGAGTGTTCTTTTGTGTCAGTAGGCCAGCCATATCTAAAACGGGGTTGAGTGTATTGTATTGCTATTGAGTATGGCAGTCTATGGACAATGGTGCAGAGCATGCATTCTGGCAAAGGGTGGAGGAGTTTGCACTCAGCTTGGCGTGGGTGTTCAGTGTGGAGTGAGGCAGGTTGGTTGGACGGGGTGGGCGGCACACTAGGTGCATGCACCCCGTTTCAATGCATGTGTAGCAGCAAGCGTGATGGCTATGGGGTGCATGCAATGCCAGAATGTGACCCTACTGCCCACCCGGCCCCTTGTGTGCAGGAATGCAGTACATGCGTATGTAGCACGAGTGCATGCAACAACGTGCACGTTACCTGAATGCAAAATTGGCATCTGAGAGCAAGGAACGTCTAAGCAGGGGCAACTAGCGGGCACAGGGACGTCTGGGTAGGGGCAACAGGGGACAACCAGGGGCAGCAGGGGACGTCTGGGCAGGGGACAACCAGGGGACGTCCTGGCAGGGGACAACCAAGGGCAGCAAGGGACGTATGGGCAGGGGACAGCATGGGATTTCCATAGGACGTCTCGTCCAGGAGTGCAATGGGGGTGACCCGGGAAGGGACGTCCCTATTGGGGAGGGCCTGGGACGTCCATAGGGCCCCCTGTGCAGTTCAGGCGTGGCCAGGGGTCCATAGCTGCCGCTCTGTTGCTGTCAGGCCGTTCGTGGCTATCCCATTGGCATGTGCACCGCCACCCACATTTACGAGTTGATCACGACGTGGCGGCGATGGCGGAGGTGCGACGGAGATGCGTGGCCACCGTCGGTCGGCCGCCTTGGAAGAGACCCCTATCTTGGAAGAGACCCCTACCGAACCGCCGAGTTTGTATTCGTGATCCCTCGCAATTTTCATCGCTCGCGTGGGCGAACACCTCTGCGCTCGCGTGGGCGAACACCTCTGCGCAGACCGAGTGCCGATGTGGACGCGTCCGTACGGGTACCGCTATGCTTACAAAACGCCGATACGCCGATATCGGCATACGCTCGGCCAGGCACTCAATCCTTGTCCGCTGAGTACTTTGCGAGAACAAATCGGACACCATGCGCGCGACGTGAGTGTTAAACAGCAAGCCATGCGGTCAATTGAAACTCTATCGGGCCGGCAGCTGCAGGGAGTGCTGCAGGGGGTGCAACCACATGTGTCTGCTTGCCACAAAGATGGGACGTCACAAGCTTGACCTTGCGCTCTGACCCCTTAAAGAGGGTCTGGGGTGTGCAGTGTGCTTCCAGCCACCCGGACTCGTTCACCCAGCGGCCTGTCCGGCGTACTGCACTTTTTGCAGGCGATCCCCCTCACCACCCTCACCGCCCCGGGCTTTCGCTTGCCCCTCCTCCTGCATGTGTTCAGACTGCACGCACTGCTCTTTTGAAATATGCAATTGTTCAAGTCAAAACCGTTCTCCGCCCTCGCCGCGCCCTTCTTG
Organism: Chlorella sp. ArM0029B; assembly: GCA_002896455.3. Lineage (NCBI taxonomy): Eukaryota > Viridiplantae > Chlorophyta > Trebouxiophyceae > Chlorellales > Chlorellaceae > Chlorella > Chlorella sp. ArM0029B. The sequence continues at coordinate 36,728 of JTEE01000023.1, read as the reverse complement.
CCCCTCCTGCAGCCTAGTCCTCCTGGCCCTCGCCGCCCTCTGCGCCACCGCCATGGCTGGCCCCTACAACAGCATGGCCGGCTGCCACAAGGATGATGACGTCCCCCGCTACAAGATCACTGGATTCACGGTGAGGCGCGATAAGGAATAGGATGGGGATAAGTGGGGTTACGGCAGCGTCAGGGATGGGTTGTCCGGTTTGTACTAAATGTACAAACCTGAGTGTTGATGGGGCATTGATGGGGCATTGATGGGGCATTTGCTGGCTTGTGCTCCAGCCACTGCCTAGCAAGCCATACACTGACATTGCCTTCTTCCCCGCCTGCCGTTCCCACCCCACTCCACTGTTGCAGTTCACCGACCATGTCAAGGTGAGCTGAGCTGGCACGTCTGCGCCGCCTTAGCCACTTGCTTGCAACATCCGGTCCATCCACGTGCTGTCCGCCCTGCTTGGCCGCCAGCGTGACTGCCTGCACGCCCGCTGGCCGCAGACACCGCCCCCACCCCCAGCGCGCAGCACCATCCATGGATGGTTGGCCAACCACAGACCCGATCACATGTCTTCCCTGCAGGTGCCTGTGGCTTAATTTCCTGTCGGTTTCCTCAACACCACGCCCTTGGGCTGTTATCTTCTTCTTCTTCTTCTTCCCTGCAGGGCCAGTTCGTGAAGCAGGCCTTCGTGCAGGCCAAGGCCCGCATGAGGTGAGCGCACGCATGGTTTCGGTTCTGTGCCATGCATCAGCTGAGCTTGCGCTGTGCGTCAAGTCAGGGAGCCAATGTCCGGGGACGTGGCTGACCCAAATGGGTCGGGCGGCGGTGGTTATTGGCACAATGCACACAGCACACCCATCCCCATGCAATCCCACCACCCCACCCCCACCTGCCTGCAAGAAGCTGGCTGAGACCTCCCCCTTGGCCCAGGGCTGCGACTTCAACGGCATCGAGCCCGTCCGTGGCTGCTACAACTCCCGCCTCCCCGGCTGGGTGGGCCCCCCTCAGGTGTGCAGGCCAGCGCCAGGTGGTACAGATAGGCGGACGGGGCGGCAAAGCAGAGCAGGTTTTGCATTAGTGGAGGGCAGCTGCCGTGTATTTACCCCGGCAAGCAGGTTACGGGTGTCAAAACAACCAAAGCACACCATGCGCCTGTCCCAATCCACAGGTTCTACTCTGCAGGGTGATTGCAACACACACCATGCCTTGCTTGTGTGCTTGTTGCCACAATACCAGTTGTAATCAGCCATCCCTGCGCCACTGGTCGGGGCCGAGCTGCACGTGATGCTTGTGCCGTGACTGCTTCCTGCAATTCGTGGCGCAATGCGATGCGATGCAATGCAATGCAATGCGATGCCGTCACCCATGCTTGCTTCTCAATCATGATCCTCTCTCGCCCCTTTTGCCTGCCCTCTGCCCACCTACCCCCTCGTCCTGCAGCGTTCCAACCGCCTTGGGAGGCCCTCCTTCTGGGGCAACCAAAAGATGGTCGTCTGTGAGCTCTGAAGCTCAAGCGCAGGGGCAAGGCCTCACCATGCACCGCTTGTGAATGGGTGGTGACCTGGGTCAGTGCCCATTGGAAGCGGCAGCTTGGCCACCGGCTGGCCCCGCCGTGATCTTCCGTTCCGGCGGAGCCACCGCCCTAAAAAATATATATATATATATGTATATATGTATATAAAATGTAAAGCACTCAAAAGCAAAGCCTCGCAGGCTCGAGCTCCGTCCCGTATTCTACAGATCCGTCACTGCTTGACCTGCGGGTCCCTAACACCCAGGCCCCCCTGTATTTGCCCCGTTCCCCTTCAACGATGCACCATCGACCAATCCCCCTGATCTCTGATGCCTGTGCCTATGACAAACACTGTCCCTCTCGGCACATTGGCCATGACCTCCATTGCCACTAGTGGATCCGACCCAGAAACCCGACATTGTTCCCGACGTTCCCTGCAGGCGGAGAATCCATTTCCCCACCTTTATAATCCCAAAGTACTTTGCCACTATCCAGACCAAAAAAGTGATACTCCCGACATAGTTGTGTCGGGAACTTGAGTGGGAAAGAACTCCGGAAATGACAACGTCGGGAAACCATGTCTGTCGGGAAGTTCGTGGGATGAAGGGCGGGATTACTTTGCCTACTTGTTCGCCTATTATGGGTTTTGTTCAGGAAAAAAGTCCCTTGCTTTTCCCCACAGCACTGCCAAGGTTGGGAATAATTTGGGGAGTTGGTGTGGGAACCAAATTCACACATACATGTAAATCCGTTTTGGTAGTGCTAAACAGCACTGTTCATGCCTTGAACTCGAGTATGCTTGCACCAGAAGTGAATGAAAGCCAGCCTGCACAAGCGCTGCAGGAGAGGACCGTGAAGCAAGTGGGTGATGGCGGCCACCACCGCGCACGCTTCGAGCACCCGCGGCGGCACCGGCAAGCTCAAATGTTGCTGCCCACCACAAAGGTTTCAGTCCTTCAGGGAGACCTCTGCCCAGGTCCGCACTGCGCAATCACAGCCCTAAGGTGCGGTGCCATGACTGCAGCCACGGCACCTGCAGCTCAATGGCGGCGGCAGCACGGCGGCGGCGGTGGCAGCTGTTGAGCTGCCATCTGCCAGCACTTTCAGGCACGCCTCACCAGCACAGAATAATATTGATCGAAGCCGGACAAATCCAAAACCGCCGGCGCGGAGCTCTTTCGCTGCGCGCCCGTTGCAAGTAATATCGACCTGCAGGCAACAGGCGCGGGAGACTCGCCGCCGCCGGTCGGCGCTCACATGTAGGACCAGAGATGCTTGAGCACTGCGGCGCAGCAGCAACAAAATAGTGGAGGCTTGCGCCGGGCAGCTGTTGTCTCACCATGTGCGTCGCTAAGCCGGGCGACTGTAGATAATAACCCGTTTATGTGTGGAGTAAAGGAAGAGAATGSATKCCCAAGCAGCGCCGATTTTYKAAAAGGCGGGGCCAACTGTCGGGCGCAGCACGCCGTGCAGGCCTGCATGAGAGTCCCCTCTGGTCTAGTGTGTTCCCACCGTTTCCGGCTTGCTTTTTCATCTTAGGGCGATGCAAAAGACCTCCCGGCACAGCCCGCAAGGCGTTCCTTGCAAGCAGGAGGAGCCAGGCTGAACGTGGGGATTTGGAATCCCACAAGCTTGCAGTGGGGATTTGGAAACCCAGTAGCTCGCGCTTGTGACATCCCCGTGTTTTCCCACAACTTGTGACCTTTCAACTTGTTGTGGATGCTGATTCACTAGTTGTTCCCCAGGTTCTGTATCCCGGGAGCGGGCCCGCACTTGATCCCCACAAAGCTCTCCCAAGTTGGGGATAGTCAACTTCCCCAAGCAAGGAACCAAGGGATATTGTTTCACCCAAGTACTGGCCACAAGGAAGGTGGGGATTTTGAGAACCCGGGCTTAGAATGTCGGGAACTAATGAGGGAGAACCAGTCGGATCTACCGGTGTGCACTCTCCCCACAACTCTCCCCTTGAACCCTGGTCAGTGGTGTGGCGTGCACACTCCGTGCCTCTCGCCTGCCTGTCTTGAGTAATGCCGCTGAAAACATGTGGCATCACCCCCTCCTCCCCCGCATTTAAGGCTGGTTCCACTACTCAGTGGACCAGAGCCAAGCAAAAAAAGTGAAATAGCCTCTCCTGCTCTTGATTGGTGTCCATTTTCTTATCTGAAAGTTTCTTTGGATTCTATAGGGTCGATAACCTGGGTTCCCCGCGATCAGCGCTGGCAAAACTGGCATGCACAGAGCGCTGGGCCCCGCCGCCCTGTGACGGGGGCGTCCGCGTCCGGCACCTGCCGTCATTTGGCATGCTTCCTTGCCCTCCCTTCCCCCGTATATTCTCCAATAACATTTATAAACTCATTGAAAGGGCCTGGGACACCGCACTGCATGCGCTGGCAGGCGCATCTGGATGGGCCCCCGGCACCGCCGGCGGCAGGCGGCGCCACTGGCGTCAGGCAGGTTGGAGTGCCACCCGCACTGTCTGGCCGCCCCGCACCCGCCCAAACCCTTCCTGCCAGCCTACAAAGTAAATTGGAGCCCAGTGGGGGCTCATATCGGGCCTGTGGCGCGGCCCAGCACTCTCGAAGCCCCAAATGCGGCCAAATCCGGCGGGAACCGAGACCCCTTTCCGGCGATTACGCCGCCAAGCGCTGCCCTTTCTCCTTGCGGAGGCTGCAAGTGGTTTCGAGACTCCCCCCGACCTCGGCTAGGGGGCCCCCGCCAGGTCAGCTAAGCGTTACCCCTGCCAAACTGCGACAGAGTGTGGTCCCCAGGCCTCAATTCTGCACCAAACGCCCCGCTGCAAGTCCCTGCCGCTTCCTTATACTCCAAATCAGTCGGGCAGCGCAGCGCCAGGGCCCTGCAAGCGATCTGACAGTAGCTCAGAGGGGTGGTAACGCTTGCGGCTGCCCGTAAGCGTTACCCACAGCCAGCGATCGAGGCCTCCGCGCGCTGCCTAGCTGGCGTCCGCTGGACAAGTCTTCTCACAAGCATCCCCAAGGCTCGTGAAGAGCCCTGCCAGCCTCCCTGAGCTTGTGTGGTAGGCGGCCGGGGAGCATGGCAGCCATGTGCGGCAGTGCCAGCCTCCGCCCGACTGGAGCGCTTGCCGGGCGCCTGTGGCCGCTTGCAGAGGCCCTGGTGTGTTATTAGTATGGCATGAGGGGTGCGGAGGTAGCGGCAAGCTTGCTAGGGGTACGTGGACCATGTGCGGGGCGGCGGCCCCGCCCCGCCCGTCACGCCTGTGCCGCAAGTGCTGCAGCCCCCTTTGTGGGGTGCACACGCTTGCCAATGCCACCCATGCAGGTCCAATTGTATGTAAGGAGGTACCATGGGTGGTTGGGAAAGCAGATGGGCACTAGGGAGGGCTGCGCGGTGGTCACGGTGCGGAGTTGTGACGGCGGCAACGGCGGCTTGCTGCCCACCTGCCTACAGCCTCTGCCATTCTCAATTGGTTCCACCCCGGCCTCAGATACACCACCAATATACATGTGAAGTGATTGGGTAAGCTCTAGCAGGGAGGATGCTCCCTGCCATGGCTGCACAAAGTGTGCCAGCCCAGCAGCCCCTCGCCGCCTGCCGCCAGGGTGGCAGATGGCAGGCTGGTGGGCAAACCCATAACCGCTCCCAGCGCGCCGCCCGCTTGCCCAGTCGTCTTTAGATGTCTTACGAATGTGCTGGAGGATTGGGAGACCGGGCCGAGCCCAACCTCGCCCGTCCCCAAATGGCATCGCGCTAAACTGCCGACAACCCGCCTGCCACGTCTTCAAACCATCATGTTATACACACTGGGCGATAATTAGAACGCGGGATCGCGCGCAGCGGTGCAGGATCTGGTCCGAAATGCCACCTTGTCGCTCGAATGCTGGGCTGACCTCGGCTAGGGCGCCTCGGCGCGCTGGCCGCTGCTCGCACTGCATTTGCCATGTCACTGCTGCCTGGCTCTAAGGGAACTAGAGTGTTTCCCGGCCAATCGAGGCAAATTTTTAACTGGGACCACTTGCATAGAACCCTACGGGCATGCGAGCCAGGCAAGGGACCTGCACCCATTGGGCAATTCGGCTTGAAGACCTGCCTATTTCGGTCTGGTGGTCCATCGAGTGGTGGAACCAGCCTTAAGAAAAGCACTCTGCTGAGTGAGCACCCTGGCAAGGAGGCTGGGTCCAACCGACAAGTTGTTGCTTGGTTCTGATGGCCTGTGACACGGCAGCGGGGTGCATGACGACACGTGTGCACATGCGGCAAGCCTTCAGAGCATGGTCAAACCATCAAAGCTAGCTAGCGTCGCTTGCCATGCACTGCCTCATGCTGCTGTGCTGCTGCGAAGCGCTGCACTGCGCAGGTCAGGACATTCTTGCGACCTCCCAAACCGCCCATACACCTGAGAGAGCAGGTGGACTGCCATTCTGTCACGTTCTGTCACAGGAGGGAAGACGTGCAGGAAGGTAGAGGCAGGCAGGAAGACGAAACGGAAGGGGGGGAGGAAGCAGCAAAATGGAGGCACGGTCGGTGGGCGCATGCATCTAGCGTGACCGTCCGTGGCACGGCGCGCCATGCACACAGTGGAATATGAATTAAGTGCTGGGTGACATCATGTTATGATAGCGGCACGACGGAGCGCATCGGCACCTAGCTTTGTCGTGTTGAGTTGATTAAGGGAGCGGTGCAGGGGCTGAAAATACCGCAGGGCGCCGGTGCCTCACCGACCGCTCTGCACAAAGTGGTCTGCCGCGCTGCTGCGCCCGCTAGCCACACGCGACAGCCGGTCCAAAGGCACGCGCAGCAGCCGTTCCTGCCCGTGCCCGCTCCCCTCCTGGCTGCTGGCCGGTGCGCTGCTAACATCGCCTGCTGCTGGTCCCTGCTCAGTTAAGGCAGGGGCTGGCGTGCGCACCAGGCGGTGCTGCCAGGGCATAATGCGCCTGCAGCGGGGGGAGGGCGGAAGGCACCAGGGTGCTGTGGTTGAGGCAGTGCGCTTGCTGACACGCCGCATGTGCTTGTTGCAGCAACGCAAAGCAGGGGACGGGAGCAGGTTTCATCGAGGCATCACAGACACAAAGTGAAAGAGCAATGGTGGCAGCTCACAGCGCTGCTACCTTGCCAGTGCCTAATGACCGCAACCACGAGTGTGCCCCAAAGCCGCGCCTCCCTTCCCCGTTCCCCCGCCAACCTCCACCCCTCTGCCACTCACAAGAGGCCAGAGGCGCGCTGCGCAGGCAGCGAGGGCAGGCGCTTTGTGCTCGGCTGCTCAGCAGAGGCCGCACTGCCCCTGCCTCCACTTCCCGAGGCTGCAGCATCCAGCCGCTGTGACGCATCACGGCCCATGACATCAAGCGACTTGAGCGCAGCAGCCGTGTCTCTGGCCGCCGCCGCCTGCCGCCTCTCCTCTGCCGCCCAGGACTGCGCCTCGCTCACGCCCGCCGGCATCTCCCCGTCCTCGCCCAGGCACACCAGCAGCAGCGCGCCCTCTGCACCCGCCACCCACTCCTCCGCCGTCGCAAGCTTGGTGCCTGCGCCCGCGGCAGCATTGCAGCGGAAGCGGCCGCTCCAAAGCCATGGCAGGATGCAGGGTGCTTCAGGCGACGCCAGCGCAGCTTCTGAGGCCGCAATGGCCGCTGCCCAGCCGGGCCGCCCAGCTGCCTCGTCCCGCTCTGTGCCGGCCAGGCTCACACGCTGCAGCGCAGGCGCTCCACTGCCGTCTGCTTGTCCCTTGCCCGCTGCCGCCCCTGCGTTGGCGCTGGCGGTGTGTCCGTGGTGCGCCGAGGCTCGTGGGCTGACGGGGGGTGACAGCGCAGTGGGCTGTGCCGCATGCAGCTGGCCGCGCAGCAGCACGGCGTGTGTGGTCTGGTGGAAGGGCGCCCCGGCAGGCAGCTCGAGCAGCACTAAGGTGGGCAGGCCGCGCTTGACGTCGGCCAGAACTGCCAGGCGGGGGGCGGGGTGGGAGGCAGAACGGGGAGGGCAGGTGAATGGGAGGGGAACATGGGCAGGCACGCAGAGGCAGCAGCAGTAGTCAGAAGCAGCAATACACGTAAAAGACTCCCTTAAGGGCAGCCTGCGCTGCCTGCTCATCTGCTGCCTCTGCCTGCCCTCCCCAGGCTGGGAGACACGCTGCAGGCTGGCCAGCGCCGCAGCTACCGCCTGCTGCAAAGCCTTGCTGGGGCTGTTCTGCTGCAGCTGCTGCAGGGTCGTGATGCCGCCTGCGGCTGCAATGGCAGCTGCACAGTCTAGGCTGTGATGGCCTGGCTGCCCAGCAAAACTGGTGCTGCCACGAGTGCTCGCTCCATACCGCCAGGCACAAAGAACACCACTGCCCGCCCTTCGGCTACCCACCTTCCGCCGCGTACTGCGGCGCGCGATGGACGTCAGTCTTGATGCGGTTGCGTAGTGCGCGCGCTGCCCGCCCCGCGTATGCGCCCGCCCTGCCACTCGGCGCCTGCTCCTGCCCGCCGGAGCCCTGCCCTCCGCTGCTGGCGTGGTGCGGCGTGTAGCCGTTGCCGGCCGCCTGGGCTGTTGCTGCGCCAGCCGCCATGCCGGGCAGGTCTGCTGTGCTGCCTGCCGCCAGCGAGGTGCCCCTGGAGGTTGGGTCCTCCCCCTCCTCCTCCTCCTCCTCCAACTTCACAAGGGTGGCGCACACAGGGCGTTTGGGTGTGGGGCACCTTGGAAGCATCAGGCAGGGGGTGCCTGGCTTAGGTGTGGAGCATAGCGGGCACAACCTTGAAGCTTGTGTGGCATAGAAGCAGGCGGCGATGCAGCCAGAGGGTGCGCATCAACCCCTGCACGCAACAGCAGGTGCGGATTGCCCGCACCCTGCCCCACCTTCTCCATGTGCTGTGAAGCAGACCCTCCCAGCTCCTCAAACTCCTCCTGAGCAATTTGCTGCGGGGGGCCAGGGTCAGCGGGGGAAGGAGGGTAAGGCCGTGTCCCTGGTGATTTGCATGCGGCTCATGCCTGTCCTGGGCATACCGGTGCATTGCAGTGTGAAGGCAATGACATCCACATGCCGTGTGGCCCCACCGCCTTCTCCACATCCCACTCCCAACAGACCTCCCCCGCACTGCCGCCGCCCCCCGGCCACCCACCTGCATCAGCTCCGCCAGGTGCCCCCCAAAGCTCTTGCTGTGGCGCAGGCCCAGCCCAGAGGGCGCGGGGCTCAACTGCTGCTGCAGCTGCAGCTTGCAAGACGCCTGCCCCTCATCCGCCTCGCCCACCAGAGCGGCTGCCTGGCGGTGGTACGAGGTGCTGCGGCGCAGGACCGGGCCTGCAGCTGCCGGCAGCTGCGTCCCTGCAGCACCCTCCTCCCCGGCACTCCCGTCGGAGTCGGCAGCAAACAGGTGGGCGAGGCCAGAGGCGGCACGCGGGCTGGCGCCGTCCACGGCGCTGACGTGGCCGCTGCCGTGCCGCCGGTCGTGCCGCCGCTGCGAGAGCGAGCGCTTTGCCCTGCACCAGTGGCGCCAGCGGGAGGTGAGAGGAATGGCCAGCTGGGGAGGGAGCAGTGGCATGCATCAAGTGCAGGGCAGCAGTGCTGTGGACAGAGGCAAGGGGCAGGGCAAGCAGGGGAGAGGCAGGGGGCCACGGAAGCCTGGCACTGACTTTGCAGAGGCCAGGACCACGAGGTGGTGCTGCATCGCCTCCAAAACATCTGCAGCTCAGGGGGCAGGCAGGGAGAGCGAGATGAGTCCCAACCAGCACCGGTTCAGCAACGATGGGTGATCGCGTAGCCTAGCGCAGCACAAGGCGTGCAATGCTCGCAAGTCCCCTGCCCTTCCAGCACACGCCCACTGCTGCCTGCAGCCCACCTGATTCGCAGCTCTCCACCACAAACGCGCCCGCCAAGCGCATCAGCTGCTTCCGCAGCAGCAGGGCCCCCTGGTCCCCCGCCTCCGCCCGCTGCAGCAGCTCGTGCACAGCTCTCTGCACACCCGGGCAGGCAGGCAGCGGGGAGGGTTTGGGTTTTAGGTTGAGCTCATGTGGGGAGGCAGCAGATCAAGTAGATCTGCCGGCTGGCAGCAGAAGCGTTTCAGACGTGCACATGCGGCGGCACGTCCTGCTGGCAGCAGCGCAGCCCTGCCATGGGAAATGTGACTCCCTGGCTCCAGTACACCCCCTCCCATGCAGCGATGCACTGCAGCAGCACACCTGGGGCAGGTGGAACAGCACGGGCCCTTTGCCCAAAGAGTTGCCCTCGGCCACCGCTGCGTCGCTGCCGCGCAGGCGGGTGCCTGCAGGGGCAGATGAGCGCAGGCCGGAGGAGCGGTGAGGTGGCAGCCCAGGGGCAGCGCAGCAGCGGGGTGAGGTAGCGCTTGCGATGACGCCAAGGCCTTAGTTTGTTGAGATAGTTGGCAGCATCCGCGACCACACAGAGCTGGTATGCAGCACGTGGACCACACAAACAAGGTTGAGAGCGAGCAGGAGGAACCGGCTGCAGCCCTGCCTGCCCCACCTGTGAGCGCCATCAGTGAGCCCACCACGCCGCCGACGCCCTGGAAGTACTCCTGCAGGACAGGCGGGGCAGTACAGGTTCAACTTGCAGCATGTACAGCCACTTCCTTACCATCAAAAGCCCCCTTGCTGCCCCACACCGCTTCTCGCCCACCCCAGCTGTCTTCCTCCCCTCTTTCCTCCCGCCCACCTTGGTGGTGCCCTCTGGCCGCACGTGCTGCCGGCGGATGACGCCCGACAGAACCACAAAGGTGCCGGGGCCGCTCTCGCCGTGGCTGCGCCGCACCACGTCTGTGCCAGACCAGAAGGCATGCCCCGTGCGGTACTCTGCAGGGGGGGAGGGAGGGGGAGGAACAGGGTGGGGTGGTGGGGGGAAGCGCGGGGCCACGGGCCCAAGAAACAGGGAGGCAACACCTGCCAGTGGATGACAAGTCCAAGGGGCACCACGGGTGGGGAGTGTTGGGTGCCCCCTGCCTCTCAGCAGCAGACACACGCAAAGCAGTTCGCCCCACCTTTATGCAGCCCGCCCGCTGCTCTGCCAAGCAGCATGCAGGGAAGCACAGGGCCAGCTTCGATGCAACCAACCCAAACTATTATTGGCTGCACGCGGCAGCCAGAAAACAAACAGACATGCTGCCAAGCAGACGCTGTGCCAGCTGCTCAAACGAATTATGTGGCCTCACCCTTGATGGTGCCCGCCCGCACAACCTGCTTGAACACTTCCTCGGGCAGGACCTGCATGAACGGCAGGCTGCGCAGCACGGCACGCGGACGTGGCGGCTTCCACACCGGGCCTGCGCAGCAGGGGTGTGAGGGGCAGGGGGGGAGGGGCAAAAGACCCGGTGAGCTGGCCAGGTAGCAGCGCTGGCAGGGCAGCAAAGCAGGCAGACATGCAGTAATTTGCGTGGGGAGGCCAGAAGGCACAGCACCGGGTGCTCCACAAAACACCTGTGCACACCGACACCGACACACACGCACGCCCTGCCCCACCCACCCGTGATCTCCAGGTGCCTCATGCGCTTGTCCAGCGGCGCCAGCATGTCGCCCTGCTCCCCATGGTCGACCATGCCTGGCGCGGGTAAGGGGCAGGGGGGCAGGTAGGGTCGGAAGGGTGGTAAGAGGGAGGACGGTGAGAGGCAGAGGGCAGGTTAGGTCGGACAGGGGATCAGAGGGAAGAGGGTGGGAGGGAGGGTGAAAACGGCGCCGGTATGCGCTCCTTCCCACCCTCTGAGACCATAACTGGTGAACTTAAGCCCTTTGTGAGCGGGGCTGGCAAAAGCCCACCAGACAGAGGCGCGATCACTGCAAGAGTGCAGTGCAGATCAAATGGGCGCAGCGCATGCGTATGGCAGATCATCGACATCATCTCTACACAAGGCAAAACGCTAGGAGAGGACCATGCTTGCCCCCTGGCTGTAAGTCAAGCCACACCTCAGTCCATCCAGGCAGGGCACCCACCTACATTAACTGCAGCCCTTAGAACACACCGTCCCACCCAGCCCACCCACCCGACTCGTACAGCTCGTGAACAAAAGTGAGTTGCTGGCGCAGCACGGCCATGGCGGCCCTGCAGGGAGGGGCACAGACCGGAGCAGAGGGGCCCGGGATGGTGAGCTACTGTAAAAGCGAGGGCAGGGACGATGAAACGGCGGGCGGGGCTGTGCGGGACCCGCTAGCGCAGGTGGCAGAACGGCGGGCGGCCTCATTCCTGCCCGCTTCCCCACCCACCCACCGGTACGATTGGATGGCTCCGAAGCGATCGGGGGCCTCAATCTCACGGTCAATGATGAAGCTACGGAAAAGATGTGGGAGGAGGGATGGGAGCGAGTGGGTCAGTGTGTCGGGAAGCTTGACTGGTGGGGTGAATAGTGGTTTTGTGGACCACCAGGTGCTGATGGTAGACTCCTGGTGGTCCACCAGGTGTCCACGGAGCAAGAGAGAAGCAAGCAGGATGCAGGATGATGTCCCACCCCTATCTAATCTGGTCCAGCCACCTCCCTGGCTCTACACCTGCGTTGCACCTCCTTGCGACCCAACATAGCCAGCCAGCCTCTCGGCCCTGCCCCTGCACCCCAGAACCAGCCCCAGCTGCCCCTGCCTCACCGGTAGGCTGCGTCCACCTCCCCCTCCACCTCCTCATGCAGCGGCCACGCCTCGTCTGACTGCTGCATCCATGAGATCTGCAGGGGAGGGGGCAGAGGAGGACGCCACCCAAAACTTGGTTAAGCCGCAGGCGCTGCGCCACCTTGGCCGCCCCGGCCCGGGTGACAAGCACCGGGTTCATGTGCATGCATCCTGTCACACACCCTTCCGACATCCATCTGCTGCCTACAAGGCAGCTGCCAGTCCAAATTCACACAAAGCGGGCAGCAGCGCTGCCACCCCACCTGCGGGAGTGCTGCGCATGGGGCACACTCCCGCACCTCCCAGGCACCTCAAAGCCACAGCCCCCCACCTCCCAAAGCAGCGCTGTGCCCTGTGCTGGCGCCCACCTGTGGTGAGTGCAGCATGGAGAGGTAGTACTCCACCGCCACCTCACACGACACAAGCATGCGCCGGCCCAGCAGGCTGCGCAGGAAGCCTGCGGGAGGGCGGGGCGGGGCGGGGCGGGGCGGGCCAATTCTTAGGGAGGGGGCCATGCTTGCAGACGGGAGGCAGCGGCGGGCAGGGGCAGCCAGGGGCGCCTAGAATGCTCACTAGTAAATTGACCTACTTGCCACACGCTCTCTGAAACTTGCGGCCTCTCAGGCCCCCACCGCACACCAACCTACTGTTTTGCTGGAACTCAACCCGCCCCGCCCGCCCCCGCACCTGACATCTTCTTCACCGGCCAGCTGGTGGCAGCCTGCAGCCAGCGGGGCGCCGCCCTCCAGGTGCGGGCCAGCAGCATGAGGCAGTGGGCCATGAACCGGGTGGTCAGGTTGCCCTGCAGGGCACGAGTGGGGGAGGGGAGCAGGAGGGTTGGTGGGAGCCAGCAACACGAGGTTGCCCAGGGAGGCAGCGGGTACGGGCGTCGAGTCGGGTTGCCATGCCACACGGGGGAGGTGAGATCAACATGTGAGAGTAAGAATTGCAGATGTGAGCAGCTGCCGCAGGCTGAGGAGCATATGCTTGTGCTCGCGTGCGCAGGCTAGGAGAGCACAGGTCGTCCACGCATACGGCCGCCACCTCCGGGCAGCACCGGCATGGACATGGGCCGCCTGCAGGCACAGCCCATTGCCACCTCCCCCTAACCTCACCACAGCACCAGTGCCAAACACCCACATGGCCATCCTCGCCCTTCCCGGCCTTCCAGCAGCTCCAGTGCCACAACCCCATATACTTGCCCCCCTCCCCCCCACCTTGACCTCCTTCTCCAGCAGCTCCCACAGCCCCAGCTTGTGGCCCGTGTGCTCGGCGGCGTGGTCGCAAGCATATTCCAGGATGCGCAGGCCCTGATGGTGGAATGAGGGCGGGGGGGAGGGAAGAGTGGGGTGGCATGGGGGCAGGGTGTGTGGATGTGTGGCAGGCGGTGCGGACAGAAAGCGGCCGCCTCCAGGGCGGGCAGGGAGGGTGAGCAAGCGCAGCACAGGGTGGGTGGTACGGTATGGGGCGGCAAGTTTCAGTGGGCACGCGGCAGGCAAGAAGGGCTGCCGGCAGGCGAGACCCCAGCGCCATGTCAGCGTCCCATGCCACATCAGCTGCGCCACGTCAGCGCATCACGCCGCACCAACCCGCCCCCCCGCCCCCCACCTGGCTCGACAGCAGCCCCTCCATGCGCTTGGAGTGGAAGTAGCGCTTGAGCCCCGCGATCAGGCGGCTGCGCATCTCGGAGAGGGCACCCGCCGACATTGTGCCGTCGGGTGCCAGGGTGCCGCCACCCAAGTTGCCAGGGCTGCGGGGGCCGTAAGTGGCAGAGGTGGAGGGGTTGGGTTGGGCGTAGATGAAGCAGGCAGCAGGCGGCGGGAAGGTGCATGCATGCCACCTAAGGACGGACACCTTACGGAGGCCACGTGCAGCACCAGTGCAAGTGCAAGGCACTGAGCAAGCACGGTACCAGCAGCAGCAGGGCAAAGCAGGCACGAGGCAGACCTGGCCAGGGCGTCAGCACCAGGCGAGCCGGCACCGGCGGCCTTCATGGCCATGGCAGCATACCCGCCACCACCATGCAAGCTGGCCTCGGGTGAGCCGACCTGCAAGGGGGAGCAGGGGGCAAGAGGCAGAGGGGGCACGCAGGCGTGAAAAGGCGGCTGAGAGGCAGAGGGGACATGCATGCGGCAGGGGGCAGCAGCATGCGGGCTATGGGCTGGGCGCAGGCCCAGCAAACACGGTACGCCCTAGGAAGACAGCATGACACAAGGGAGGTCAGTTACACCCGCTGCAGCCGCCTCCCCGCCTCACCGAGCCGCCCGTGCTGTAGCGCTGCAGTGCCCGGTGGCCCCGCGGCAAGGCGGTGCCCCCATGCTTGCCGTTGCCCAACGGGCTCACAGTTGGCCCGCTGTAGGTGCGGGACAGCAGGGTGGAGGCACCAGCGGCGCTGGCTGCTGCTGCAGCAGCGTCAGCAGCACCGCTGCCGCTAGAGTGCCGGGGGGAGAGGGCACCCCCGCCATCCTGAGACCCTGTCATCATCGAGGCGGCAATGTTGGCAGAGGCGTGGGCCAGGTGTATCCCTGCGCCGTGCCCCGTGCTGCGCACAGCCTTCAGCGGCTTGTGCTGCCACGACGTGTCTTTCGGGACGGGCCTGCCAGGGAGGCAGGAGACGCCAGCGTGATCAGTGATGGGCGGTGGGGCATGGTCAGTGATGACGACAGCAGTGCATCACGCAATTGACAGCACAGACACCAGCTGACTTGTGTGCAGCCGGGTGCGAGGCTCCAAGTGCACAGCAAGCAGGTGGGGAGACATGGTGTGCACAGGCGAGCGCGCTCACCAGCTGCCGCTGCGGCGCTGCAGTCGGTTGAACGCGTCCTCACGGCCCCCGCTGCCTGCAGCCGCCTGCACTTCGCTGACAGCTGCTGCCGCTGCCTCGGCTGTGCCCGCGCGTCGTGAGCTGCCCAGGGTGCGATCGCGCCGAATTTGGAGCTTTGCTGACACCGGGGTGGCGACCGGCAGCACCGACGCAGAATCCCTGCACCGCAGGTGGGGGGCAGTGCATGGCAGGCAGACAGTTGGCAACTCGGAGCAACCTTCTTCCCCTCCCTGCATTGACGAGAAGAAGCGTTAACCCTGCTGACTGTTGGCCCCATCATATCCGCATCTGCACCGGCCTCACTTCCCAATACATTCGAGCCTGCTCCCCACCGAGCAGCCATGTCCTGAGCAGTCCAAACCTCTGCACACCGCCAGCAAGCAGCACTCACCGGGAAGCTGGCGAGGGCCTGGCGTGAGCTGAGCCACGCGCCGACAGCTGCAGCGAGCGGAAGTAGTCGTCGCCGGTGCCAGGGCTGGGTGTGCTTGCAACAGCAGCAAACACAGAGGTATGGGCCACCTTGCGGCCCAACAAGTCACGCTGCGGCATCGCTGCGAGAGCGGCTGCGCTGCTGTGAGCGGCGGCATCAGCGCCAGCCGTGGTTGCTGCCTTGCGCTGTGCCAGCTGTCGCTTGAGCTCGGCAGCCAGGCTGGGGCCTGTGGAGAAGGGCCGGGGGTGGCACGGATGTATGGGCGGGCACGTTCGGGAGCAAAGGTACTGGATGGTACCGGGGAGGTTGTGAAGCACAGAAGAGGCATACTGTCTCCTGATGTTGCAGTCCTCTCCCAAACGCAGCCCTACCCTACAGGTAGCCAGGCCCACCCAAAGAGTAAACTGCTGCTCTCACCTGCGGTGCCCATCACGGTTGCATGGTACTCCTCCCACGCGGGTCGGTGCGCGCCCATGGGCGGCGCACGAATCGCACGGGGGGCGGGCCGCGGCGGCGCAGGGTGCACGCCTGCAGCCACTGCAGCTGCGGCTGGCTGGCTGCCCAGAGGCTCTGCAGGGGCGGGCAAGAAGCCAGGGGCAGCTGCTGAGACACATGGGTGGTGGGAGCGGGTGCCTTTGCATAAAGGCCAAATGCTGGCCCAGGGGGTGCCATGCCGGCCGGACACTTGGCAACCCAGATGGCCTGCTCAGCGGGGCACGGCACACACACTCCCCACACACCTGATGAGGAGGAGGGGGGTGCACCGCCCGGGGAGGGACGGGGTGGGCGCCGCGGGTCCCTGCCGCCGCCACGGCCAGACGCCGCAGCCGTGCCGCCCTTCCCGCTGCCCTCGCCCGCTGCCTCCTGCAGCGCCGCCGCCTGCTGCTGGTGCTGCTTCTGCAGCTCGGCGGCAAGCTCACGCTGCAGAGAGCGGCCGGTGGTGGCCGGCATGGTGCTGTAGTGGTCTGCGGCAGCTGCTGGCTTGGGGACGGAAACTGCAACAGTGACGGCAGCGCCGACTGCCACGGCGGCTGCCGTCTCCGCCGCAGTCTGCTGCTGCCGCTGCACCGCCGCCGCCAGCTCCTGCTGCAGCTGCCGCTGCAGGTTGCGTCCCGCGGCAGCAGGCAGGCTGCTGTAGTATCCTGCCGACGGCTCCGCATCGGGCGCAGGTGCCGTGGGGGCAGCTGCTGCTGCAGTCGGCTGCTCAGGAGTGGCGGCAGCAGCTGAGGCCCGCTCGCGCTGGAACTGCTCTGCCATGCGCCGCCCCACAGCAGCGGGCACGCTGCTGTAGTAGTCTGCTGCTGCTGCCGTCGCAATGCGAGGGGAAGCGGGGGCGGGGGACTCCGGCTCGGGGATGCCACCTGCACCCGCCCCTGCTGCCGCCGCTGCCGCAGCCAGCTCCTGCTGCAACTGGCGCTGCAGGTGGCGGCCCACGGCAGCGGGCACAGACGAGTAGTAGCCACCGACAGAGGAGAATTCTGTGGCGAGCGGCGACCCGTCAGCCGTATCCGTGCCAGGCTGTGCCTTCTCTGGCAGTGCTGCCAGGCCACCCGTGGTGCTAGCAGTGCCAGGGGCACCGGGCACCAGGCTGTGCTGCGGGGTGACCATCAGCTCCTTCCGCAGCTGCTGCTGCATGCGGCGGCCCACCGCTGCCGGCACGCTGCTGTAATACAGCTCTTCCGTTGAGGAGGTGTGGGCGTGAGACACCGCCACCCCAGGAGGGCTGCCACGGCTGCCACCGGCGGCGGCTGCGGCGGCTGCACCAGCCGTGGGCCCTGCTGGCGTCGCCGCGTCGCCAGGAGACGCACCTGCCGCCAACTGCTGCCTGAGCTGCTTCTGCATCTGGCGGCCAAGGGCAGCGGGGACGGAGGAATAATACAAGTCCTCTCCGCCGGCATCCTCGCTGGCTGTTGATCCTGGCGCCCCCGGCACCTGGTGCCAACCCTGCTGCTGCTGCGCCAGCTCTGACGCCTGCGGGCGGTGCTCCGTGATCGTCTGCAGCTGCGTGTAGCTGCCGGGCCGGCGGAAGGCGGTGCCGGGAGCTGCCGTGATGCCGCTTGCGGTGCCACCTGCCGGTTCTTGCTGCACAGGCGAGGCCTGCTCGCTGTCTGACTGGGGGCCAAACAGGGCTCCCAGGGCGGGGCGGTGCTGCGACTGCTGCCGCTGCCGCGCCTGCACCTGCCGCATGAAGGCCAGCTCTTCGGCCGACATGCCCTCCCGTTCCCCGCTGCCCTCATCTGTGCCAGCGGCCTGCTTGGGGGCAGCGCCTGCTGCGGCCGGGGCGGGCGCGTCTTTGCGAGCGGCACTTGCTGCTGCAGCTGCGGTAGCTGCGCCCACGGCGGCAGCGGCTGCCTTGGCGCCTGAGCTGGCCCCGCCAGGCGGGCGCAGCCCCAGCTCAATATCCGCCCCCTCCTGCTGCCGCTGCTGCTGCTGCTGCGCCCGTGGAGGGGCGGGATCAGGGTGCTCCTGCGGGAGGCGAGGGGCGCATGCAGGCAGAGGCGTGTCAACGGGCTGGGCTTCAAGCCTCAGCGCCAATTGATGCCACGGATCCAGGCTGCCTCAGCGTCGGGCAGGTGGCACCTGGCCTGCCCCAGGCCCCCATACACTGCAGGGCACACCCCACCAGCTCCCCATGCCCGAAAGCAAAGCATTCCCCAGGCCTGAACCAGCGCCGGCGCACCTCTGAGGGAGCGTCGGAGCTCAAGCTGCGGCGGCTGCTGCGCCGCGCAACCTCCCGCCCCCGCTTGCCCCCGTCATCAATGAAGGGGCACTCCTCCACCACCTCCCCCAGCATCAGGCCCGCGCTCCCCCCGCTGCCGTACGCGTCGCTGCTGTGCCCGCTGCCCAGGCCGGAGGAAGCGTCAGAGTCGTCCTCTGCAGGGCAGGGGCGGCAGGCGGGGGGCATAGGGATGGGGAGTGAGTGGCGGTGGTTGTGGCGGCAGCAGAGGTGGGGCAAGTGGGTAGGGGAGAGGGGCAGGTGGGCAGGGGAGAGGGGCAGGGGTATTGGGGACAAAGTCAGGGGGGCTGAGGCCGGTATGAAGCAGGCGTAGCAACAATGGCAGCATGACCATGGTCCGGTGGGTGGGTAGGAAGCGGGTAGGAGAGGAAAGGCTGCAACAGGAGAGCACCGGCCAGGGAGCGCAGCCAAAGCAAGAGTGCAGACACTGGCCGAGGTCCTCTTTCAGCTCACAACCAAAAGCCCTCCCCTGTGCAGCGCAGCGCCCACAGCCCTCCTCCCACACCCCTGCATTGCCCGCCTCACCGCTGCCGCTCTCGCTGTCTGTGGCATACCCGCTCTTCCGGCTGCGATGCGAACGGTCACCACGGCTGGGCTTGCGCTCAAGCCGGCCCCGGCTGGACTTGCGGCCCAACCGCCGCTCCTTGGCCTTTGCATGCTTCGGCCCAGCTGCCCCTCCACCCAGCGCCAGCTGGTGGAAGGAGGCTGAGCGCAGCAGGCCGCCCAGCAGGCCGCCGCCCGCAGCAGGCAAAGCAGCGGGACCAACCACACCGCTACCGCCCATGGCTGCAAGCGCCGGCGCTGCGCCCGCCTCTGCGGCTGCTGCTGCATCGCCTGCTGCCGCATGCTTGGGTCCAGCCCCTGTGGAGGTCATGTAGCCAGCGGCAGCCATGAAGGGGGAGAGGAGCATCTGGCCCATCGACTTGGGGAGCTCAGCTGCAGGGTGAAGCAGCAGGCAGGCAGGCAGAGGGGCATATGTGTCAGCACATTACTACAGCAGTGACCAGGCAGGGCCCGTGTGGGGGGCTTGAAACAATGCAAAGCCTGGTGAGAGCAGAGGCATGAAGGGAACGGTGGTGGCAGGCAAGAGGCAAATATGGCAGGACAGCAGGCACGACAGCAGGTATGTAGGCAGCCTCGGGCAGGCGGGCGGCCAGGCAGGCGCTTGCCTGCCACCTCCATCGCCGCCTCAGTTGACACCGTCTTCTTCAAGACCTCCTTGTCCTGGGTGGCAGAACCTGCTGGCCGGCCTCCAGCCGCTGCAGCCGCCCCGCCAGCTGGCGGGGGCGGCGGGGGGTCAAACTTCTTGAGGGCCCCGCTGACATCGACATAGGCGGCCACCGCCTCCCAGTTGGCACCTGCAGGGCAGGTTGCACAGGGGTACACAGCTCTCGATTTGAGAGGCGAGACGCAGGCAGCAATGACACAACGTTCATCTGCAACACCCCTATTTGCAACAATCTCCCCAAGCAGCCCTTTCCAGCCCACCTCGCCACTTTCCCCTCACCCTTCAGGGACGATGATCATACAGCACAGCACAGCGCAGCCTGGAACACCACAGCAAACAGCCTCACGCTCTGAAAACTCCGCTCCGTCTTCCCGCAGCACAGCACGGAATGGAACATAGACATCACGTCACAGCCCAGCCCAGCTAGCACAGCACGCTCCTCACCCTTCAGGGGCGCATGCCATCAGCGCACAGCACAGCGCAGGCACGGCACAGCACAGCACACAGCACACCAGACACAGCGCGGCACAGCATGGCACCCAGCCTCACCCTCCAGAAACTCCTCCCCGTCCTCGCGCAGCGTGTCGATGGCAGCCCCCGTGAAGCGAATCAGTGCACGCTTCGCCTTGGCACGCATCGCCTGCCAATGAGAGGGGCACACATTGGAGGATCGCGATCAGGCAAGTGGTTGTGGAGGGAGGAGGCAGGCGCTGCTCACTCCACCGTGGTATGTTGTCGACCAGGGCAGCAAGCCAGGGGCAGAAGGGGACGAGACATGTGTAGGGATGCAGATGTGCAGGCACCACGGAACGCAGATGCCCGGCCCGCAGGATGGCAGCAAAAAGCAGGGCACCACGCACGTTCCCACATCGTGCAATGCTGTGCTTGGGGCCACCCCGCTCCACATCCAGCGCTGTGCCTGCCACCCTCACCTGCTTCTCTGGCGGGATGCGGTCCAGGTGCAGCCAGTGCATGACTTGGCTGCACAGGGGGAGAGGGAGGCGGAGGGAAGGGACATCAGGGGTGGGACGGGTCAAGAGGGCGCCAGGCCAAGGTGCGGCCCCGGAACTGTTGCCGCCCCAAGCACTCGGGCACAAGCTTTCACACAGGCGAGGCACACGCACAGCGCCGGCCCGACAGCCCTGCCGCTTGAACAAGCTTGCCTGATGGATGGCGCGTTGATGAGTAGGGTGAGCAGCACAAAGGCGGCGGTCCACAGGGCAATGTCGCTGTTCACGCGGTCTGGGCAGGGTGGGGGTGGGGGCGGGGAGCAGGCAGGGTTGCGAGTGCAAGCTAATGGCATCCGCATACCAGGTAGCCTGTAGCGCATGCCGATGTAGCGCAAGGGCTTCAGAGGGCGGCTGTACGGTTTGCCCCTCCTGGAAAGCTCTGCATTCCACTAACGGCCCGCTGACCTTAACCACCCAGGCTACCCATCCCAGCCCCCCCGTGTTCCATGCAGATGTTGGTTGCACCCAGCTGTTGCACGCGGCGAGAGACCCACCCAGCTGCTGGTTCTTTTCGTAGTCGGGGTCGTTGGGGTCTGTGCTCTGAAGGAAGGCGCTGCAGGTGGGCGGGGAGAGGGGACAGGAGGGGCAGGGCGGGCGAAGGCACTGGGGTCAGCAAAGAGATTTTCGAAATGGGGCAACGAGCCAGGCAGCGGGCCAAGGCGGTCCCAGGCAGTTGAAAACATCTCCCCACCACAGCGAAAGGTGTGAGATAGCTGTCACCCACCCACCCACGAAATGCCCCTCCCCCAGGCCCCCCAGCCCACCTGTGTGCAATGAAGTCTGCGGTCATGATGAGTGAGATGGCGCCACGCAGGCCTCCCCACCCGGTGAACACAACCTCAGCCCAGGTCAGGCCTGCGGGGGGCAGAAAGGGGGGGCAGACGGGGGCGGCGGTAGGGCATATGGTGCTTCAAAGGCACTCAGTGGATTAAGGGAGGTGCCCTGGGGTCACAGCCACGCAGCGTGGCTCTGTGCACTGCCCGCTGCCCCCCTGCCCCCATCCAGCACCCCCCACTCACGCTCGCGAACCCAGCGGAACACTGTCAAGTTGAAGAGGGCGAGGCAGGCTGTGCGGATGAGCATCATGAAGATGTAGATGAGGGGGATGGCCACGTAGCTCCAGGCGGTGGTCTTCAAAATGTTCACAGACCTGCGGGAGGGAGAGAGATGGGGGGGCAAGCACAGTGTTACCTAATCTGCTGTCGATTGGTTCACACACACGTGAGACGGCAGGGCAGCGTAGCCCCAGGTGAAGGCCTGTTCCTTGATGCGGAGGCATCACAGGATGGACCACATTCCTCAAGAGAACCCCCATGGGCCTCCCCGGGTGGGGAGGTCGGAGAACCGGGCTTGGCAGGAGAGACCCCACCCCCTTTCCCGTGCGCCTCTCGAGGCAAGCTGCCAGGCACGCCACGCAGCCGCCCCACGCCCAGGCAAGGATGCACCCGCGGTGCGCCTCCATCTGAGTGCACGGCCCACCCTCCCAACAACCAATCGGCATCCCGCCCCCCGCCCCCACCTGAGGAAGTAGTTCATGGAGGCGATGCCGGCCCAGAAGAAGACGAGGCCGTTGGAGGCAAAGGACAGGGTGTCCCAGACTGATGGGTGGGAGGCAGAGGGGAGGGGCGGGGAGGGGTGAGCACATGGTTGGCAGGGAAGAGGCAGCAACAAGACCAGCAGGTCCCATGCCGCGCCCCCGACCCATGCCCTGCCTGCCCCCTCTTAGAGGTGCCGTCCATGTGGCCCGCAAGCCTGCGCCCCTGCCCCCGCCCCACTCACATGCATCAAAGGCACCGCTTTCCTCTGTAGACGCCAGCATGCCCCACTTGGAGGTGTAGTTTCCCCACAGGCCGTACACCACGACAGAAATGACGCCGGAGCCCTGGGGCAGGGGTGAGGGCGCAGGAGGGGTGTGCGAAGAATGGAGTGAGGCAGCAGGGCCCAGAGGGGCAGCACGTGGGCGGCTTGCGGGGGGGCACACACAGAGCACCATCAGTCAGCCGGTGGCCTCTGAAAGACCACCGCTGCTGGCCCCTCGGCAGGTCGGAGGCCAGCACTTGGTGAGGACCTTGGTGAGGCACACGTCCATTCGACTGCCAGCCCCGCCCCCTTCCACCCCGCCACCTTTGCTGGGCTCTGCCCCACGTAGAAGGAGAGGTAGGCCACGGCCAGGATGATGGTGATCTCAACGGGGGGGCGGGCGCCGCGCCAGCGCACCCAGCTGCGGGGGGCGGCAGGGTGTGTGGGGCAGGCCATGGGTAAGCAGTGCTGGCGTGCAACGGAAGGCAGGGTGCGATCAATAGAGGCGGCTTTGTATGCAGCACGTGCTGGCGCGTGTGCTGGCCGGTAGATGCTCCTTTTTACTGCAGCAGATGCTGCTTTGCGCGGTGCTGCACTGCCACACACACACTGCCCTGCCCCCACTCAGCCACCCACCGCAGCAGGTATCCGGTCACAATGCTCATGGCCAGGCCCACGCCGCCGCCGATGCTGGCCAGCCTGCAGGATGGGCAGGCAGCCAAAGGGGTGGGTGGCATCATACGCCAACGGGGCTGGGCTGCCTTGCTGGAACAGGCGGGTGCTGTGGTCGCGGCACAAAGGTGTTCCCCATGCAGAGCACAGCACGCGCGGCACAAGTGCGTGCAGCACCCTGCCCAACCGCGCCTGCTGGCTTTACGCCCGAGTGCGCTCCCCCACCACACACACCGCATACTGCCGCACGCCTCCCCCCCTCACTTGAGCGTTTCCTTGATGATGATGGGGATCTCCTCCCACACGGTGGGGGTGGGCCCCGATGCCTCCAGGATGTGCATGAACACCTCAAACAGGGTGATGGCTGCAGGAAGGATGGGAGCCGGGACGTGGGCACAACAACATAGTATAGGGTGGGGAGGCGGGAGGGGGCGGGTGTTGTGCCTCCATAGCCAGCACATGAAACCGGGTGAGGGGTGCAGCGACGAGATGGGCGTGGGCGGGATGTCGGGCGGGCTGCCCATGCGACTCGTGCCACACAAAAAGGGCCTCAGCCTGCGCCTCTCTGCCAGGACATATATAGCCCAAAATATAGCCCATCCAGTGAAGCGCCACTCAGTAACCCACCCACTCCTGGGCCACCCACCCGAGGCGTCGTTCAGCAGCGCCTCCCCTTCCATCAGCACCACCAGCTTCTCGGGGCCGCCACCTGGCGGGGGCACGAGGGGCAGCGGGAGGGGAGGGAAGACGGGTTGAGATACATTGGCTTTGCACATTTGCCCCCTCCACGAGCATCAAGCATGGGCGGCTTCTCAGGGCCGCAGCCATCAGGCCCCGCCATTGGAGGCGAGGTCAAGCCAGGCAGGCGAGCGCCAAACAGACAGCAGTGTGCCTGCCCTGCTGCAGGCGAGCGCCAAACAGACAGCAGTGTGCCTGCCCTGCTGCAGGAACCTTGAAGTAGTCGCAACGGCTAAGCCACGCCCTGCGCTAGCCGCCACTCCTAGAGCCTACCCATCCAGTGACCCACCCTGCTTGAGAATGGCCGTGGCTGCCAGGGCATCTGTGGAGGCAATCATGGAGGCAATGAGGGCGCCGTGCACCCAGGTGAAGCCTTGGTCCGCAAATCCCAGCACAAACAGGATCACTGCAGGCATTGGGGGGAGGCAGCGGGGCAGTGTGAGGGTTGGGTGAAGAAGACAGTGCAGGGTGTCAAAGTCAAGGGCAAACTGCCAGCGCACAAAAGTGCGGCGGACAGGCAAAAGGGTTGTGCACGCAAGCATGTCCGTGCAGCTGCGACCTCCTATGCCAGCCTACAGGTAGCGAGACAGGCGGCTAGGCGGGCAGGCAGATGGCAGCGGGCGTGGGCGCGCGCTGTCGGCATGCGCACGTGGTGTGAGGATGACGGAGGTGAGCACGACCATGACAAATGCCATGAGGACAATGTGCACCCACAGCTGCGCGGGGGAAGGGAGCGGGAGGGGCATGGGTGGGGCAGGCGGTGTGGGGTGTATGTAGGTGCGGGCATAAGGAAGCGCAGGCAAGCAGGCGGTCGGTCGGGCAGGCAGGCGGGCAGGCAGGTGTGCAGTGGACACCGCTTGCCAGACGTGAAACTCGAGTTGTTGAGTGCACATACACACATGCCAGCACACGGTTTCCACACCATCCATCCCTCGAGTGCGGCCCACCTTTGAGAACATGAAGAAGTCTATTCGTATGGCGCTGTCCACCAGCAGCGGAGGCAGGAACTGCACGCACAGGCGGTGGTGAGGGGGCAAGGGAAAGGGGGCGTGAGCAGCCGGGTGAGCATGGGCGGGCATACGGCAGCAGCAAATACGCATGCATGCATGTGTGCATGGCGCGCACACACACACGCTGCTCAACGGCCCACCCCTCCTCCTCCCCCGCTTCCCTCCGCCCGTCAGCGCACTGCAAAGAAGAAGAGGTCGGGCGGGGAGATGCCAAGCCAGATGGCGATGGCGTTGGACACATGCAGCAGGTTGAGGTAGTTGTTGACGCAGCCCACCACGCCGCCTGCAGGCAGCAGTCGCAGAGCAGCAAGACTTAGGGCGACGCCAGCAGTTGGGCAGTGAATGCAGTTGCCAGTGCCGTCAGCCCAGCAGGCAGCCTGTGGGGGGAGGGCCATGGGTGCACATAGAGATGCGGGGCTGCCAGAATTCGTGCAAAGGCAGCATGCAGAGATCACAAGCCAGTGTTCCACGGATATTTGGCACCAGGCCTGCCTGCCGCACCAGCAAAGCCGGGCACAGGGCCCCTACGCCTCCCTGCCCCGCCCCCTGCTCCGTTAGCACACCCCGCCCCGCTATCCTCCTGCCGCCCGCCCTCCACGGCGACCTGCACCCCCCTGCATTCTGCTTCTCTCCCACTACATACCTGCAATGAGCACCCACACCGCCGACAGCTTGCCAAAGAGGCAGCCGGCGCAGATGAGGGCCAGGGACACAAAGAGGAAGGCATCCGACCCCGCCAGCGGCACGCTGCACCAGTTGAAGTTGTCTGCAAGCGGGGTGGGAGGTGAGGAAGAGTGAGAGTCAGAAGGGGCGGTCAAAGTGTGAGGCTGGGGCGGGCTGGGGCTTTCGGGCACAAAATCAAGCAACACACAGGCTGGCAGAGTGCAGTGCGTGCAGAAAGAGACCCCCCAGCTGATTTGGGGCAAGTCGCCGCCCTCGAAACGCAGCGGACGAGGCCAGCCAACCGTTCGGCCTTTCCCCGGCTGCGCGCTTCATGTCCGGTGTGGCATTACACCTGACCATTGCTAACAACTGCTACAGCACCCCCGGCAGCCTTACGGCCAGTGCACCTCAGCACCCCCTGGCCCGCTTCTCCACTATCTGCAAAGCTGTGCGAGAGCTGCGGCCTCACCCGGTATGTTGACGCGCTGCTCATACGTGACGTTGGCCAGCATGCAGGCAATGGGCTCCCACAGGAAGGGGTAGTGCTCAAAGTCATAGTCGCTGCAAGGGGAACAACACCAATTCGATTGTCGATTGTCAGAGTGCAGAAAGTAACCAGGTGCCGGCGAGGTTGCTGCCCGACAGGTAGGCAGCAGGCAGCGGTGGGGTGGAGAGGGCGCATTGTGCCTGCGATGCCACCAACTGAGGTGCAACTACGCCTGCTGGCATGCTGCATGCTGGTAGCCATGCAGAAGAAGCAGGCAAACCGTCGCCGCTGTGCGGCTCCTGAGCCTGAAGGTCGGCCGCCGCCTGCCCTAGTGGGTGCCGCCTGCTGCCGCCGGTGCTGGGCTGCTGTCCGCCTGCAGCTCCACTAACGTCTGGTATCGCACCTGCGCGGGTCTGTGATGTTGAGGTGCTGCGCGGAGCAGGCGACCTGCTCCGCTGCCGTGAAACTGGGCGTGAAGCAGACGGAAGCATTTTCGTAGGTCGTGCCCATCAGCTGGATGTCCAGAGGCATGGTGTCGAGCTCACAAGCTCAGGGCCGGTAGGATTAGGGATATCGGCCGGCGGCGCGCCGCACTCTGCGCGCCTGCCTCCAGGTTCCCAGGCTCGCCGCTAGAAGCGGTCCATACTGCTGCTCACGAGTTCAAAAGCTACTCGGACAGTAATGCGCAGTGCCGGAAACGATGGAAGTGCCTGAGCAGCCTTAGTGTAGCGGTGGCGGCATGCTGCGGCGCCACGGTGGCGTGGGTGCGGCCACATTCCAAGCGGGCCACCTGTAGGCTTGACCACTGGGGATGTTTGTACACATGTGCACTGCAACGACATCCTGTCATGAATGTTGAGCTGCGGCAAATGGGAGATATGTGTCTTTATCGGGCACTGCCTGCACCTGAGCTGGGGATGGGCCTCCGTCCACTAGGGTTTATTTTGCACCAGGCACAGCTGCGAAGGGCGTGCAGGGCAAAGGGTGTAAAGTGGCATCTAACGCTCAGAAACCTGCACTGTTTGTGTCACCTCTGTTTCACGTATGTCGCCACATGCTTGTAAGGTCATAATTTGAATGCCGCCACTTACGAGCGCAGAGCCCTACATTGGTTAGGGACTGCTCGCGGTGGCAGACCACCCGTCTGCGACGATGCCGCTGACTACGCCAAATGTTACCAACCGTAGCATAAAGAGCTGCCAGCTGCAGTGCGCATGAGGCGCATGGTTAACTCTGTTGCACTGGAGTGGCTCCTGGCAATGTGGTGGTTCTCGCACAGAAAGTGCGAAGGGTTGGAGCATGCATTAAACACTGTGCAATCAAGTCAGGGACATGATGCAGGGACGTGATGCAGGGGCACACATTTGTAGTGTTGCGGCGGCGCTGTATATCATAATAATCATTTTTAAGTGAATGAATGCAGGGACGTGGGACCCAGCGTAGCACGGGCGCTTTGCCCTGCGTCGGTTGGCGTCGGTTGCGGGGCCACACCAGGCCTGCCAGCACAGTGTGGGCCAGGCGGCTGCCAGCAGCTCTTGGCAAGAATTTTCCCGGTCCGCTTCTCAGATGGACACTGGAAGGTGACATTTCGGTGTGCGCGGCTTGCACCCACGCTTGCACCCGCACTGCCGCCAGCCTTGCCGCCGTCCTTGCTGGCATCACAACAGGGTGGCGCCTCGTGCTCTGTGGACTGAGAAGTTTTAAGGTGGGACTTGAGAGCAACCAGGCAAGGCGCGCCCGTTTGAAACGCAACCCGATCATTCGTTTCGGAGCGAACTCACGTTCTGCAGACCTGCACCGCGCTGTCAGCTGCCGGATCGCCGCCTTGTCTCGATGTCGCGCAAGCCGGGCGCCAAGGGCGTCCCCAAGCCGGAGGACCTTGGGCCCGAGGCGGTCGAAAGCAGACGCTTGACGGAGCGCGGCTTCGACCTGGGGGTGAGATGAACGTATATGGCAAGGACGATATGGGGCCGCCTGCGGAGGGATTGCTGCACATGGCGGCTGGCGGCAGAGGGCGGCGGCGGAGCCTGCTGCTGCTTGACCCCCGTCTTGCTCCCCCGCACGTTTTGCGTGTGCTGCAGGTCCTGTCTCGCACGAGGCGCATGTGCACCAATTCGCTGCCGCCTACCAAGGGTGCGCAGCAGGCAGCTGCGCTTCCGCTCAATCGCCCGCCTACGCGTCGTCTCGCCCTCGCCAGCCTGCCACCCGCCCGCCTGGCCTGTTGCGCTCTGCCAGCCGGCATTTGTAACAGGGACGCTGTGAAATTGAGTATGGCATTGAGCTTATGTAAACTGCTGCCGTTCACGCACCCCTCCTCCCCCGCTCTGCCCTGCCCTGCAATAACAGGCAGCAGTACCGACCTTGTGCACGAGTGTGGTAACAGTCCGCTCTCCACTCTGCCCGTTTTGCGTCACGTGCAGCCATGGCGCGTGCATGCGGCAAGGACATTGTGAAGAAGAGCAACACACGCAAGGGGCGCTACCTGCTGGCATTCAACTTCCAGCTGGCGCCCGCAGCCGCCGGGAAGCTGGTGAGGCGGAAGAGGGGCGGGGCTAAGAGGGGTATGGGGTGGGCTGCTCCAGCTGTGGATGTCCTGAGCAATGGGATGAAATGAAAGCTGCTTGCACTCATCCACAAGAGCCGCTGCCAATAACTCTTGGCGGGCCTGCCGGGCGTTGCCTGCATGCATTGGCCGCACCCCCCATCTGTCTCCTTACCCACTGCCCGCCTCCACCCTGCCCTGCGCCTCCTTGCCCTCAGGGCACGCTGGCGGCTCTGGACACCAAGAACCCGATCATGTACCTCGAGTTCCCGCAGGGGCGGTACAAGCTGTTTGGTGAGGCCAAGTTGGGGCAGGGGGCAGCATGGGCAAGGGCATTCTGTGCAGGAAGCTGGTGTTGCGGAGCATGCCTGCTGTGTGCGCTGCCGCTGCCGGGGCCCTGCCTGCCCTCCTGCCTCCTCCCTTCTTCCTCCCCACCTGCTCTTCCTCGCTTCCTTCTTTTCATCCGATGCCGTCCTCCCTGTAATCACCCTCTTCCCCTGTCCCTGCCCCCAGGCACCCCGGCGTCCCTGTAATCAAGAGCTGCACGCTGCACGAACTGAATCCGGATTGCAACCTGCCACGCCTCCAGCTCACCAGACCCCTCCCTCCCCCCCTGCTTTCACCACACTGCAGGCACCCTGGTGTTCCCCAAGAACAAGTACTGCGTGCTGCGCATGGGGCAGCGGGAGGTGCTGTGTGAAGACGTGCTGGAGGCGGTGGTGAGCTCAGCGCACAAGGGGTGGCTCGTCTTGATTGCTTTGGGACGGAGGGGGGTGGCTTGTCTTGCTTCGGGCTGGTCCACAACAATGCAGCTGTGGGGGGTCAAACGCATTTGTTCAGCGACAATGGCTGGAGGCGGTGGTTAACTCGGGCAGGGGTGTGGCCTGGACGGAGAGAGGGTGGGGCAGGGCGTGTGAAAGTTGTGGCTGCTGGCTGCGCAAGCAAAGGCATGCAGCGGCGCTTGTGGTGGTCGGCGCACCTGGGGGTGAACCCACCTCCCCCCTTGCCTCGACCTTTGCCCTCTTCCTCCCCTGCCGCTGCCCCACCCCCGCGCAGATCGTGTTTAGCGAGGGGTGGTGGGTGGGCACTGCCGAGGAGAACTCCCAGGAGAAGCGGCTGCCAGAGCCTGACTGGCTGGCACAGCCGGCGCTGCACGAAAAGTTCGACTTTAGCGGGCGGGTGCAGCCTCCGGGTGAGCTGAGGCAGTGTTGTGGGGGGCGCTAGTGATTGATTGTGCATGCAAGCATGCTTGGGGTGAACAGCAACAGGCATGGAGCATGATTCCAGCGGGGCGGGTGCCGCAGTAGGGTGGGTGCGTTGGGTGGGGAGAGGCGAGGCCATTTGGAAACAGTGGCGGCGGCGCGACGGGTGCTAGGACGGTGGGGTGGCAGATGGGGCGGGCGGCGGTTGCCGGTGGGCTGGTGGGACGCAGGGTTCCGACTGACTCGTGCCCTGCCCGGCCCTGCCCTCCCAGCAGCTGCTGCAGGCGCCGCTGCCGGCAAGGAGGCGGAGGCTGCAGAGGTGGTGGATGAGGATGAGGAGGGGGAGGAGCCGGCATCACAGGTGCGCCTGTGGTTGTGCGGGGGAGCAGTGGGGAGTGCGTGAGCAGCCAGGAACAAGGGGGAGAGTAGAGCTGAAGAGGCGGTGCCTGTGACGGGACCCCCACACACAACGGGCCCGCCCCGCTTCCTGGGCACCCCTGCTCCCCTGCAGCGCCCGCAACGGCGTGCCAGCCGTGCTGGGGAGGGCAACAAGCGGCTGCGGTACAACGAGGACAGCGGTGGCGGGGAGGACAGCGAAGAGGAGGGTAAGGCGGCAGTGGAGGGGAGGGGCCAGGGAGTGAGTTGCCTGCTGGCTGGCAGCAGTGTTGAGGGTCCAGCTCTGCGGCCTGCCAGCCCATGCGTGCGTGGTGTGTTGTCACGGCAGAGCAGTCTTGACGGCAGCGTACCTGCCTCCCCTTGCCCCTGCCCCTCTGTGCAGCGTGCAACCTCTCGATTGCACCATGCATTGCTCTTGGCGTCCTTTCTTCTGACTATAACCCACGCCCTGCCCTGCAGCCGACTCGGATGCCGCTGACGAGGCTCCCCGCAAGCTGCCGCGGCTGGGCAGCCTTGGGCAGCGGCAGCAGCGCAAGGCGCAGGCCAAGCAGCAGCCAGAGTCGCAGCCCATGTGAGGCGTGGGTGGGAGCAAGGCGGGGGCAGGGGTGGCAGCAGATGAGGGGAACAGACAGGAAGTGCCGGGTTGCGCACACGACAAGGAGGGCTACGATGAGTGGTTCTGACGCAGCGTGCGTGTGGACAGTGCCGCCTTGGCAGGGAGCGCCGGCAAGCAAGAGGGCTGCAGGCAGGCACCTGATGTGGCCTTTGAACGTCACCGTCCTGAATGTACCCCTGCAGAGATTTAGCGGGCGACGACGACGACGGCAGCGAGGAAGGCGATGAGGGTCGGGCGGCGGAGGCAGCAGGGCGGTCAACGGCACAGGGCACACTCGACGCCTTTGTCAGCCGGAAAGCGGGGGCCAAGCAGCAGCGGCAGCCGGCATCTGCAGGCAAGGGCAAGGCGGCGGCAGCAGCAGCCAAGCCAAAGCCTGCAGGTGCGGTGGAGCCGGCGATGCTGGGGCATGTTGTGTGTCGGCGGCATACCTGCGTGATGCCCGCATAAAGCCGCAGCTGGTTGTGGTGCTGGCGCTGGTAGTGGTGCCGGAAGCAGCCTGCCACCACGCCAGCTGCTTAGGGTTCCAGGTGTCCCAGCGCGCCTGCCACCCAGCCATCCACATGCTGCCCCCACCCTGCACCTGCAGCCAAGAGCGCCGCCACCAAGAAGGCGAAGAAGAAGCGAGCAGCCTCAGAGTCAGGTGCGCCCCTGGGGGAAAGCACAGTACGTTGATCGGCAGCAGGCCTGCCTGCCTCCTTGCAGGCCCTGCCTTCTGTGCAAGCATCCATGCCGGCCCGCACTCTTTGCCCCAGCCTTTCTGCACTGGCCCCGACGCCTGCAGATTGCATGCATTCATGGCTGGTGGGATGGCGGTCCTCGCCAGCCCACCGCCTCTTTGTGGTACTCTGCACGTGCCTGTTCCTGTGCTCGTGCAGGCAGGGATTAGGTTGGGTTGAACCTGTTCCTTGCCTTGCCATGCCTGACCCTCTTCCTTTCCTTTTCTGTGTGCCCTGCTCCTCCTCAACTTGGCTTGCAGAGGAGGAGGAGGAGGAGATGGTCGACCTTGCGGGCAGCAGTGACAGCGATGGGGAGGCGGCAGCAGAGGAAGACGCTCCTCCCTCGGTGAGCCGGATAGGGCAGTACAACCTGGCACAACGCACCTTAGCAGGGCATGGGGAGGGCCATGCTGTGCTGCAGCTTGCCTGCAGCGATGTAGGCAACTTGTGTCGTATCTCTCAAATCGAGGCGTGTGTGCTGTTTCTCTGTGTTACATTCCTTCCACTAACTTCTCCTGCCCTCCTGCCCCTGTGCTCCCGTGCAGAGCGCGCGACCGCGCAGCCAGCGCAAGGCCGCGGGGGCAGCCGCCAAGAAGCTGCGAGTCGTGGATGACGATGATGGGGACGATGAGGAGGAGGAGGAGGAGGAGGGGGCTGGGGAAGAGGCGGTTGATGTTGCTTCAGGTGTGTGATGGATGCCGTCGGGTGTAGGGGAGGAGGCAATGGGCAAACAAGGGTCGGTGTATCGATGTTACAAAACATGTGGACATCAACAGGGCAGCATGTGCTCATGCCACGCACCCGCTGCAGGACCAGGTGGCGCCCCGACACGCCAGGTCTGCATGCCTGCCTCCTGCTCGCATGACCAGGTATCTGCTCTCCCAACCTGGCCTGACCCGCTGTTTCACCCCTTGCCTGCCATCCCCGCAGATGAGGAGGGCGATGAGGAGGCAGGCAGCGCAGGCAGCAGCAGCGGCGAGGAGGGGGAGGATGAGGAGGATGAGATAGAAGAGGCGAGCGAGGAGGAGGGATCAGATTATGCACCCTCTGAGTGACTGCAGCACTGGATATGATTGCGGCATTTCAGATGCTGTAAGACACACGTGGGCAGCTGCTGAGCCACATGCATGGGTGGTCGAAGTTGAGAAGTGGAGAGGAGCGGCAAGCCTGCCTGCGTGCCTCCACCTCTGCATGGAAAGGCATCAGCCACAATGCCGGGACTCCGAAAGCCGCAGTTCCCCGTGCAGACAGAAGCAGTCCTGGAATGCTGTATGCCGTGTATACGCGTATGTTTTTGAGCTGTCTTGGCAGCCGCGTTGTTGCCGGCGCTGCGGCCGCCGCCACCTTGCCGCCGACCTGCATGCCCTGTTGCTTGCTGTGTCCAAATCCGCGCATTTTGCGTGAAGAATCTATTTATGCGCAAGAGACCATCAAGAGAGGTTTACAGGTGGTGCCTTCGGCATTGGTCGCTCGAGTCCCAAGTCCCAAGTCAGTAGGCGATTTAATCTCACGCAGGCCTGCTAGTAAGCGCAATGCGAGCCTTCGCCCTGCGCGCCCTGGTGCTCCCCTGTCCCTCGTCCACCGCTCTGCGCAACCTGCTGCCCACACCGACCTCACACATTCAGCGCTCCGCCTCACCCAGCAGCGCCGGCGCTAGCGGCAGGATGGGCCAGTTGCTGTCGCTGCTGCCGCTGCCTGGGCAGGGGCAGCGGCGCGAACTGGCGGCCAAGGCTGCCGCCAAGGGCCGGGCCGCCGTCGACCGCCCAGAAGACGAAGACCCCGATCTCTGGTGCGTGCATTGCATACAGGTGCCGCATTACCTTGACTCTCAGTGAGCACTCATCCTGTGCCTGTGGCGCTTCTGCAGTTGCTGCCGGTGCCCGCCCGCACGCCGCTGCATGCACAGTGCCGCCCGTGCCCGCCGCCGCCCCTGGTTGCAGGATGATTTGTGGGCTGGGCAACCCTGGGCCCCGGTATGAGGACACACGTCACAACGTTGGCTTCATGGCTGTCGATGCGCTGGCACGGCGGGAGGGGATCGCAGTGGACCGCCTGCAGGCGAGTGTTCGTAATGACTTATCGAGTTTCAGTAGAAAGAAGGAGGGGTGGGTGGTTCTGCCCTGGCAGGAGGCCACGGTGTGGGGGAGCGAGTGCTCTCAGGGTGGCTCGTTGGCTGGCAGACGGAGCGGGCAGGCGGGCAGGCGAGGCGAGGCAACCTGCCTGGGAAGGCTGGTGCCAGCAGCAAACCGTGGGTGAGCACAAGCTTTCTGTGTTCTCACGTGACGCCCGCCCTAAGCGATATGCCCCACCAGCAATGCTCATGCCTGCCCTCCACCCCTTGGCAGGAGACTGCTTTGGTGGGCCGCGGTCGCTTCTGCGGCAAGAAGGTTGTGCTGGTGAAGCCCATGACGTGAGCTGGGCTGGGATGGGATGAGGGCTGAGGCTGCGAGGTTGAGGAGCGGCATACCGGTGCTGGGGTGGCCACGACGGGTTGGGGGTGGAGAGTTGATTGCTGGCAACGCTCGTGGGCGTGCTGCAAGATGTTTGGATGCATCGGTGGTGGCTGCATAGGTGGCTGATTGATAAACCAAGTGACTGGGTTGGGCCTGGCCAGGGGAGGGCTTGCAAGGCTCGGTGCATCTGTTCGCAGCAGGGTGCGCACGCTTGCCTGCCTTGCCCGTCAGTGCCAGTGCAGCCAGCAGGAGCCGCAGGGGTGCGCTCCCTCCGCGACACTAGCTGGGGCCCTCCTCCCCTGCGTGCATCTACTACTCGTGTCCACTTGGGCCCAGCTTTGCTTCCCCCCTTGCAGCTTCATGAACGTGTCTGGGGAGGCGGTGGGCAAGCTGTCGCGCTTCTACCGGGTGAGTTAGGGGGCGCTGTGCGGTGTTGAAGTTTGTTGGGGATCATGCCGGCCAGGCGTTGACGTCTAGGAATACGGCAAGGGAAGCAAAGTTATGAGGCAGGCAGGGCTTGTTCTTAATGAGCAGCCAGACGAGCGAGCACGCAGACGGGTGAATGCAAGCTGCACCCAATCCCCAAAATGGCACCCCACACCAGCCCACCACCCCATTCCGCTGCTACCGGCACCCTGCACATGTTCCACCCCACCACCAACCCCAGCATTGACTCACTACCTTCACCTCTGGCAATGTTACTGCGGTCTTACCCCACCCAAACCCTCTCGCTCCCGCAGATCCCCCCTTCCCGCGTGCTGGTCGTCTACGACGACCTCGACCTGGACACAGCACAGGTAGGGGCACACACACACACACACACACACCTCCAGGGGTGGGCACTGCATAGGGGGCACTGCGGGGGCAGTGGGGTGGCAAGCAGCGCGGCAGGCCTGGCCTGCGTGGCTTGATTGGAGTGAGTGTGGATGGGGGGGCGCCTTGCCTGGGGCATCATCTGTACAAAGGGCCCCTGGCTTGGTGATGGGTTGAGAGTTCGACCCTGCAGGCACGCCAGTCACAGCAATATGAGGCCGCGTGCCAGAGCGTCGTTTAATGAATGCATCGGTCGTCTCTCTGTCGTCGGACACTCTGACCCCACTGCCTTCCGAACTCCTGCCTGCCTGCCTGCCTGCCTGCCTTGCCAGCCTCTCCCTGCCAGCCACACTCGCGTGCGCCTCCCCTTTGCGCCTGCAGGTGCGGCTGCGTGCCAAGGGCGGACACGGCGGGCACAACGGCATGAAGAGCATCTCATGTGAGCCACCTCACTTCTTCAGCCACAAGTGCTGGGCAGGACCAGCCTGCGCTGCTGACTGCGGCAGGAGGCTGGTGCGACTGCCAAAGTAGAATACAGCGCGCCTCCACCGCCCAAAGCCTTTGGCCACTCACTAGTCGTCTGTGCTTCCTGCTCTGCCTGCTCCCCCGTCTTTGCCCCCTGCAGCCCACCTGCAAGGCACCAAAGACTTCCCCCGCATCCGCGTCGGCATCGGGCGCCCGCCCGGCAGCCAGCCAGTGGTCTCGTGGGTGCTGCAGGTGGGTCTGGGGCGGACAGTGGGGTGAGGCCAAGGTCGAGTGAGGTGGGCAGGCATCTACAGTGGTTGAGTTGCAGTGCTAAAGGATGGCAGCATAGCGGGCAATGAGGTCGTGGGCAGGCGCGCCCTGCCAGCACTGCCCGTGGATGGAAAACGGGCCCGCCGCACGCCGCCTGTCAGCCTCCCGGCCCCTGCTGCCTGGCTTTAAAGTATCGCTTGCTGGCTCTTTACTTATGTGCCTGCTGCACTGCCCCACCGCCCACAAGAGATCACTGCAGCCCACATGAACAGGACTTCTGCAGGACTTGTATGGCCCTCTCAGTTGCCCTCCCACCTGTCTGCCTGCTCAGCTGCCCCGCTTGCGAGCCTGCCCCCACCCTTGCTCCTGCAGGACTTCAGCAAGGCAGAGCGGGAGGATGTGGATGTAGCGCTGCAGGTGTGCCGGGGGGCCTTGGTACCGGGCAGTCGGGCGGCTGGGCGTGCGGGACCTGCGCTTGGCTGGTTGGGCATACTGCTTTTGTGTCTCGAGCTTTATGGTTTCTGTTTAGGGGCACCTGACCCACACCTGTTGCAGGGTGTGCGGTTGCTACTGTTCTGCAGGTCAGCCGCACCGCCGCAACACCTTCGCACCTTGTGCGCTCGCATTCACCTGAGCTCGTGCCCTGACGTTCGCCTGCGCTTGCCTGTGGCAGGAATGCATCGACCTGCTGCGTGCCGTGCTGATTGTGGGCATGGAGCGGGCGGTGAGCGGCACCCGCGTGGATCGGGATGGCCGACCCATCAAGCCGCTGCACAGCAACGGCAAGGCGGGCGACAAGCAGCAGGAGCAGAAGGGCAGGCAGCAGGGCAAGCAGCCAAAGCAGGCCAAGCATGCCAAGGCGCAGGCAGAGCAGCAGGGAGGGGAGGAGCAGCATGAGCAGCAACCGGCGCTGAAGCGGCAGAAACAGGGCGGGGCTGAG
Organism: Chlorella sp. ArM0029B; assembly: GCA_002896455.3. Lineage (NCBI taxonomy): Eukaryota > Viridiplantae > Chlorophyta > Trebouxiophyceae > Chlorellales > Chlorellaceae > Chlorella > Chlorella sp. ArM0029B. The sequence continues at coordinate 661 of JTEE01000023.1, read as the reverse complement.
GACGCAACGGCGCTTGCGGTGGCAGCTGCCAAGGAACAGCAGCAGCAGCAGCAGCCGCATGAAGCCGCCGAGGCAGTGCAACACTCTTTTGCTGAGGCCCCGATGTGAAGTGTTTGTGCGAGCCCTGTGGTCCTCTTCAAATGCAATGTTATAAAATCAATCAATCAATCAATCAATCAATCAATTGTATTATAAGTCTGGGCGGGAGCCAGCAATGGTCTCATGGGACAGGGTGGTGAGTGACTGTATCAGAGTAAAGTTTGTAGCACATTATAAGAAAGCAGCCGCCAGCCACGCCGAGGCGTTGTAAATTGAGGGTGGGAACAATGTGATTTGTGAGCGAAGGGTGGAGTGGAGGTGCCAGTGCTTATCACAGTGTGCCACGTATATACATGCCGCCAGCGAACGGCACACAAGAGAGGGCCCCCATGAGCAGCGGTAGGGGGGTGAACGAGTGCCAGCGCTTCACAGCCAGCATAACTAGGCCGCCTAAGAAGAATTGGCAACAGCCACACGAACTTCACCCCCCTAGATCTCAGCTTGCAACAGCGCCTCCGTCTGCCATGCCGCCAGCGAACGGCACACAAGAGAGGGTCCCCAGGAGCAGCGGTAGGGGGTTGAACGAGTTCCAGCGCTTCACAGCCAGCATAAATAGGCCTCC
>JTEE01000220.1:250692-273486 GCA_002896455.3 Chlorella sp. ArM0029B | reverse complement strand
CCGACGTGGTCCGCAACCCCCTCAGATGCTACAGCGGACAGGCGCAACAACGGCGAAAACAAAGGGGCAGTAGCACCCAGCGCTCCTTGGACCGCGCTCCTAATTTTGGCTACCCAGATGTCAAGCGTGAGGCCCTCCCAAGCCCTTCAAGCATTCAAGGTGCTTTGCGTGCTGACGACAACTCGAACCTGGCAACGAGACAGGAAGACGTCACACCGTAATTCGACAAGAACAACTCAAGCGCCCACACTGGCCGAGCTTCTTCACCCCAGGGTTGGGTGAGCACAAACGGACCAACCTCACGAGGGTGACATAAGCACCTAACGCAACCCTGCCGCTACCTCGCATTGCGCCTACCTCGATCACAGTTGCAATTTCGGTTGTCGTCGCTAGCAGCCTCCGCCGGCAGTCTTGGTGCGGCAGCTGCAGCATGGGAGTCCGCCAGGCTCTTCCCCCCAAAGGCTTGCCGTCCTTGGCGTCCTTCCTGCTGCTCCTGGTGCTGACGAAGCAGAGCGCAGCGGCCCAAGGGACGGAGGCCGACGGCACCGTCTGGCCAGCAGGTGGCACCCGCGGTGACGGAGCGGCGGTGCCTGCACGCGCCGGTCCGCCAGCTGCGCACCAGTCACCCCAGCAGACGAAGCAGGCGTATGCGTCGTTGCTATACGGAGACACCTTCTTACTGGGCATGCGGGTGCTGGGGCAGTCGCTGCGTGAGACGGGGACCGACAGGTGCGGTGAGGAATGCTCTGCCACGCCGATCCGTCAGCAGAGCTTACGATTGCAGCCGCTCACGGCCCCCGCGCCCAGCACGAGGGGGTCACCAATACTTTGACGCTGTGCCCGCCCCCGCTTCCCCCCCGCTTGCTCCCTTCCTTCCGCATACCTGCTGTGCCAGCTCAGCGCTGCTGTGGTCCCCTGCTTTGACAGCTCAGCTTCTCTGCGTGGGTTGAGCGGGTGGGGCGAGGTGCGGCAGGGCAGCAGGCCGACCCCCCAGAGCAGCAGGCCGCTGTGTGCGCTGCGACTGCCAATCTCTGTGTCACCCGGCGCCTGCCTGCAGGGATTTGGTGGCTTTGGTGACTCGGGATGTGAGCGAGCGAGCGGCGGCCACGCTGGCATCAGGTGGGCCTGCTTACAACCACGTGCCTAAGTTGCATCTTTGAACCTGCCTATGGGTCCAAATCACGGAACCTTCACCCGAATCTACTCAAGCAAGCACCATGGGTGAGGGTGGGCAAGTAAGGTGGGCAAGTAGGTGGGTAGGTAGGCTCGATCAGCGGGGCGCAAGCGCAAGTTGCAGGCTTGGTGAGCATTCCACGCACCTCCCGAATAATGTTCATGAATGTACTGCTCGCTGACCTGTTGCTCAGCCCAACCATGGCATACATGCACGCATGTGTGCGGTGTGGATTGCAGAGCCTGCAATTTTCTTGCCAAGGGTGAAGAGAGCTTGGGATGCTAGTGAGCATACACGTGTGTGGTGCAGCTTGAAAGCCACCCAGTTGGGTGGGCTGCCTCATTGCCTCACTCCCATCCATTGGGCCCGCCTTCAACGGTACCCGCTCCCCCGACCCGCCGCTCTTCACGCTGAGCATGCTGCCTCCTGCCTCCCTGCCTCCTGCCTCCTGCCTGCCTCCCTCCCTGCTGCCTCCCTCCCTGTCTCCCTCCCTGCTTGCCTGCCCCCCTGCCTGTCTGCCTACCTCCCTGTCTCCCTCCCTGCTTGCCTGCCCCCTGCCTGCCTGTCTGCCTGCCTCCCTGCTTGCCTGCCTGCCTGCCGGTCCTCCTGCCTGCCTGCCTGCCTGCCTGCCTGCCTGCCTGCCTCCCTGCCTCCCTGCCTGCCTGCCTGCCTGCCTCCTGGCTGGTAGTCACTGGCAGTGACGGGCAGGCGCAATCTTACGCGAAGCTGCCCACCTGCCCCGCCTTGCTGAAGCGGTGCCACCCCTCTCCTGTTATGCATGGTAGCTGACTGGTGCCTTTGGCCTACTTTCCTGCCGGTTTCCTCAACCCCATGCCCCCGGGCTGTACTCTTTTTCTTTTTCTTCTTCTTCCCCTGTATCGCAGATGGGTGGAAGGTGCAGCGAGTGGACATGGTTGATAATCCGGGCAGGTGGACTCAAAGCGCCTCCCAGGTGTGCCGCTCATGCTTTGTGACACACACTTTGTGATTGTTTGCTACGAGCTTCGTTCCGACGCACTCTCCCTGCACCCTGTCCCATGTGAGACCGCTGCTGGCCTCCCATCGGACTTGAAATGTCAGTGCCTGGATGAACGGTCAGCAAAGCCGGACGATCACAGCTGGGAGGAAGGTGGTTGGTGTGGGAGAGGTGGGCAGGTGGGCTACGCGGCGAGCATGTGGGTCGTGCAGTGAGCAGGTGGGTTTCTAAAGGGTGCCTTGAGTGGCACGGCAGAGGCACAGCGTGGCTTGGCACAGCGCAGCACAGCGCACATCCCTCCGTGGCCTCCCCTCCCAGCGCAGCCCAGCGCGCATCCCACCAGACACAATGCCGCCATCCCCTCCCCCCCGCCCCCCACTCCTGCTCCTCCCCTCCGCCTTCGTGTCGCCGGTCCTGCCCGCAGAAGTTCCCTTCCCGCTTCCGAGGGGTGTACACCAAGCTCCTCCTGTTCAACCTGACCCAGTACGAGCGGGGTGAGGGGGAGCGCACGACTGCGCTTGGCCTGCCGCATCCGACGCCGACAGCGTGGCAGTGCTGCCCCTCGCTGATGCTCTCGACGGCTTTAGTTGCAGGCATGCTTTGGTGCTGCATGGCTGCAAGCTCTTCTGGACCCAAACAGGGGGTGATCCCACCCCTCATTCCTAAACAAAAAAAAAAAACACAAAAAAACTCGTATTTGCAAGATAAGACACTGCGGGCACCGTGGCCGCCTGTTGACCACCTCGGGCGTTGTATGTGTGAAAGCAGCGCCGGAGCCCACCCGACCCCTTTCCCCCCCACCCCCCGGCCCCACAAGTCCTGCAGTCGTGTATTTGGACGCCGACACCGTGGCGGTTCGCCCGCTGGATGAACTTTTCTTGTGCGACGGCCTGTGCGGGGTGATGCGACACTCGGAGCGCATCAACACAGGTGCGGGTGGTGGGGCGACTCTTCCTCGGACGCTGCTCGCCTCATCTGCTGCCGGTCTTCAACCCCTCTGCCCTCTGCATGCCATGCCATGCCATGCCATGCCATGCCATGCCCGCTTCAGTGAAGACAGGCATGCAGAGTGCAAGTCCAGATATTTGACCGCTGCTCGCCTCGCCCTGCATGCGTGCTTGCGTCATCTCTTGCAAGACGTGCCGGTCCCCGCCTACCCCACTTTTGCCTTCCCCTTGCGGGCGGGCCAGTGCTCACCCCCTCGGCCCGCCTCATTTGAAACACCCGATTCCAGCTCTTTGACTGCAAACTGCTCTGCTCGCCTCGTCCCCTTCAGGCGTGCTGGTCCCCACCCAACCACACTTTGGCACGCAGTTCCGCCGTCCTCATGCAGGCGTGCTTGTGCTTTGCTTCTTCGGGCTTACAGTCTGTTTATCCGCAAAGAAACAGTGCTCACGTCCTCGGCAGCCCCCGCCTCATCGAGGGCACGCAGAGTGCAATTGCAGCTCTTCGACCGCTGCCTGCCTGGCCTCACCTCCTGCAGGTGTGCTGGTGCTCACCCCCTCTGCCTCCCTGCTGGGCGACATGCTGAGAGCGGCTGCCACCACTCCCTCCTACACCGGCGGCGACCAGGGCTTTATCAACGCGTATTTTGAGGGTGAGCCGACTGGCTGGCGACTGCCAGCAATTTGCATCCCCCCAGAGAGAGATCAGGTCAACTGTCCCTCCTAGCTGGTGCCTTTGGCTTCATCTCCCGCCGGCTTCCTCAACCCCACGCCTCGGCCTGTGAAGAAGCAATTTGCCTCTTGTTTGAGGGTGAGCCCGGCCCGGCCCGGCCCGGCCTTCCTTCCTTCCTTCCTTCCTTCCTTCCTTCCTTCCTTCCTTCCTTCCTGTCACACCGTGTACCTCCCAAAGACTGAAGATGACTGCTCGCTGACTGACCAGTGTCTTCGACTGGATCTCCCGTCGGCTTCCTCAACCCCGCGCCTCGGGCTGTAGTTTTTCTTCTTATTTGAGGGTGACCCCTGCCTGGAGCCTGTACTCAACTCAAGTGCTGTGCTGGGCGGGTGGTTTTCTCCCTGGTGTGGCTCTGCAAATCTTGCTCCACTTGTGTGGCCTGGCCCCCCTTGCACTCCTTTCGGTGCTTGCCTGTTTTGGCTCCCAGTCTGTTTTATCCCGCAATAAAACCTGCGACACAGTCCCCCAAGAGACAGCCTGGGGCTGCTTGCAAAGCGGCATGCCAAAGGAAAGCAAGTGCTTGTGTGGTCCCCGCCCCGTTATCAACAGAACCCACTTTCCTGCCTGCCTGCCTTCCCGCCCGCCCGCCCTCCCTCCTTCCCCTGCAGACTTTGCGGCCGCCCCCCTGTTCGACCCCCGCCGTGGGCAGCTGCTCAGCGAGGCGTCCCGCTGGCGCAGCGCACGCGCCGGCCTGCCGGTGAGACCGCCATTCCTCCCTTCTTCCTTGTTGTCCATCAGGTGCCATACACCGTGTCAACTGCTGCAACTCTGAGGTGCTCCTCCACGCATCTGCAGCGCACGCCCATGTGCCGCTGCACCGCTGCCAAAAAGAAGAAGAAGAAGAAGAAACATTGTGTGCGACTCAACGTAGCATTGTAGCACTGCTGCTCCACTGTTTAAGGCAGAGTGCCCCTATAACAAACTGCATACCTCAAAGGACCCCCTTGCACCCTGCCCCCTCAGCTGGGCCGTCTGCCCACCCTTTACAATGCCGGTCCAGGCCTGTCAATGCCCCCGTCCCTCAAAGGATGAATGCCCTCCCTCCTGCCACCCTGCCTCCTCAGCTGGGCCGTCTGCCCACCCCCACCCTTTACAATGCCGACCTTGGACTGTCCATGCCCCCATCCCTCAAAGGATGTATGCCATCCCTCCTGCCACCCTGCCCCCACAGCTGGGCCGGCTGCCCACCCTTTACAATGCCGGTCCAGGCCTGTCAATGCCCCCATCCCTCGAAGAAGAATGCCATCCCTCCTGCCAACCTGCCCCCACAGCTGGGCCGGCTGCCCACCCTTTACAATGCCGGTCCAGGCCTGTCAATGCCCCCATCCCTCAAAGGATGAATGCCATCCCTCCTTCCACCCTGCCCCCACAGCTGGGCCGGCTGCCCACCCTTTACAATGCCGACCTTGGACTGTTTGTGATGAACAGCAACCGGTGGACCACGGCACCCGAGGAGATCCGGTGCGTGTTGTGCCTTGGGTGCGCTCTGGGGCGAAGCCTGCCCTGCATGCTGTGTGTGTGAAGCAGCGGAGAGACACGGTGCGTCTTGTGCCTTGGGTGCACTGTGGGGTGAAGCCTGGCCTACGTGTGGTGTGGTTACACCCGAGAAGAGCACGGTGCGTGTGCCTGCTGCGCGCTGCGGGGTAATGCCTGGCCCACTCGGCGTAGTACGTGTGGAGTGTGCATGTGTGTGGGTTGGTGGTGGTCACTGACTCAGTGACTGGCAGCACTGGGGGTGGCCGAGGGGTGGTCTCGGAACTTAGGAAAGAACAGCTGAAGAGGTGGATGCCTCTTGAGAAACCGAATTGGCCGAGCGCCGCCCCCCCCCTTGTCCTCGTTGTGTGGTGCAGCGTGCTGCACTATACCCTGGGCGAGTTCAAGCCCTGGGTCTGGTGGGCTGGCTGGCTCATGGGCGACTCGGCGACCCGCTGGCAGGTGCGCTTCAAAATATAGGGTGTGGTTTAGTTTCTTTAGACCCTTTCTGAAAACCCTTTGGGAAAACCCTATCTGTCGAACAGCGTAGTCAGGCTGTCGCAGTGTTTGGGATGGGGGCAGTGTGCTGTTGCCGGCCTCCGGCTGTCACAGTGTCTTGGGGCTGGGTGCAGTCACTGTGTGCTGGTGCAGGTCTTTTGTTAGCACAGCGGGCATGGCATGGCAGGGCATGTCTTGGCTTCAAACTCGCGAGCGTGTCGTGGATTGCTGGATGGCAGGCAGCCGCTGCCTGCCCACCGCTCGGCCTGCCCCCCAGCCGCGCGTGCCCCCTCACCTTCCCCTGCAGGAGCTGCGTGCCCGCTTGCCTCCCTCGCCCGACGGCCGCACCCACGGGCGCACAGCACAGCAGCAGATGGCCCGCCTTGTGCTGCTGCCCTTGCCGCTCCTGCTGGCCGTGCTTCTAGTACGCTGCTGCCTGGGGCAGCAGGGCCCGGCCGCTTGCCTGCACAGCCTGCGCCTGCACTTGCGCCTGGCAGCCTCGGCCCCCGCGACGCTGCTCCCTGCCACCACCGCTACCGCTGCCGGCCGCCCAACCGGTCGTATCGGCAGCGGCCTCAGCAGCACCAACGGCAGTCCCACAGGCCCAAACCTGCGCCCTCTTGCCGGCAAAGCAGACTTGCAGCTGCTGCTGCCGTCGTTTGATGGCGTGGGCCTTTTGGGGGGAGCAGTACAGTGCGGTGCACATGTGCTGTCAGCGCCCGCCTGGCTGGCGGCTGCAGCGGCTGCGGCCGGGCTGGCAGCTGCGCTGACAGCGCTGGGCTGGTCGGTCCTCCTCCTTATCCCCCGCCAGGCAAGCCTTGCATGGCAGCTGAGCTGCCTGGCGGTCGGCGGTAGCGCTGGCGCTGCAGTGGCTACCTGCCTGTGTGTTCAACCAGCCAGTTGGCACCCAAATGACCAGCCTCAACAACTCCTCACAGACTTTCTAGCCTCGCTCTCAACACTGGTCGCTTGCTACCGTGCTGCCCCTGCCTGCCCTGCCTCCTGCCCGCCCTTTCCGTCCTGCCTCCTGACCCTCCTTCCTTACCCCGCCCACCCCGCCCCGTCTGCCGTGCTGCCCTGCATGCCCCGACTTCTGACCAGCCGCCTGGTAGCCCCGCCTCCTGCCCAGCCGCCTGCCTGCCCTGCCACCTGCCCACCCTGCGTCCGGCACTGCTCAACCCTGCCCCGTTTAACTGCCCACCCTGCCTGCCCCACCCTGCCCCACTCACCTGCCCACCCTGCTTGCCCCACCCCTGCCCTCCCCCGCAGGTTGAGCCCGCACTGGGATGGGTGCTAGCCTACGAATGGACCGCCCTCTCCTTCACCCTCCTCTTCTCCCCCTTCCTGCAAGCCTGCCGCTGGCACGGCCGGCGCAGCTGCGCGGCAGCTGCCGGCTCGGCAGTGCCGGGCGGGGTGGGGCGGCCCTGGGGCCTCACCTGCCTCTTGCTGGCAGCGGTTGTGACAACCCTGGGGATGGTGCCTTGGTGGGCAGACATACTCGGGTGAGTGGAGTGAGTGGAGTGAGTGAGTGATTGAGGGACTGAGTGAATGAGTAGGACATCCTTGGGCGAGCGGCTGACTGAGTGTGACGCTCCTGCTGATATGATTGTTGGTCTGGCCCAACAAGGTGTTCAAAGCACTTTGCTGGCCACTATTCTTCGAGCTGCTGCTCAACTTTCTTGCTGTTGTTTTGCTGCGCTGTGCTGTGCTGTGCTGCGCTGCGCTGTGCTGCGCCGTGCTGTGCTGTGCTGTGCTGTGTTGTGCTGTGCTGTGCCTGCCGTCCGCTCCACAGCTTAATTCGCACGCAGCGCCGGTCCTGTGCACCCTTTCCTCATGCCCGCCAGCCTCCTCGTGCCTGCCAGCCTTCCGCTGCCCATCTGGCCGACGCCCTACCTGCCTGCCCCTGCCCTCCCCGCAGGGTGCGCACTTTCGTGGGGAAAGCGCTGACGACCATAGCGGTTGGGGTGCTGTCCGTGTCAGTCTGCACCCAGTGCTTCGCCTCCCTTGCTGCGCTCTGGTTTGCATGCGGCGTCGTGGAGGGGACGGCGCCGGGGGACGCGCACCCCCGCTTGCGTGCTGAGAGCAAGGAAGAGGCGTGAGGTGTCGCACTAGGGCAGCATGATCAGGCATCATGGCAACCCTGGGAAGCAGTGCACCTTTCAACTTGCCCTCTGCGTTGAGTGTCCATAACATGTGTACAGCCTAGTACAGCAGCCTGCATCCTGAATGATTCACGAGTTGGTCCCGCTCTCACCCTGGGTGCGCTGATGTGCTCACCGATTTCCTCTACACCCCACCAGCCTCTGTACACCAAACTCTTTTGCACCAACCAGCTTCTGAACCATAAATTCCTCTGCACCCACCAGCCTCTGTAGCATTAACATTCCTCTGCACCCACCAGCCTTCGTGCACCCACCAGCCTTTGTGCGTCCTAACAGTCGGTGTGCACTTTTAAACTTCTTCAGCGCGCGCATCTCGATTTTGCGTAGCTTGTGCTTGAGGGGCGTGTCAGGCTCGTGCAGATGGGTCGCCTGCTGCTGCCGCTGCCGCAGCTGCCCCTGCGGTCCTGCCTTAAGGACAAGCTTGTGGGCACTAGAGGCCTCTAAAGGCACCAGAGGCCCGAGGGCGGGCGGGCATGCATGCCTGCATGCATGTACTTGAGTGATGAACCTGCTGCTGCCTCTCAACAAACCCTAGAGGCCTCTGGGCGCCCAACCAACTGCCACAAGTGCGCTCGGCAGAGCCTGCAGCTAGCCCAACAGGTAGGCAAAATTTGAGGTGCAGCAAGTGCTGGCGACTTGTGTCACGAGCCTGGCATGATGTGCATGATGTGCATGATGTGCATGATATGATGTGCATGATGCGGGATGCGGGATGCAGCGCCGCCCTCACAGCTGTGCAGCTGCAGCATGCATGCACACAGGTACCCGCGCCTGTGGGGGACAGTGGCATGGCACTTCGGGAGACTAAGCGGGAGGGGCCCATCCAGCATGTTGACTGTTTTCGCTGTCAGCGGCGGGGCCAGCACCAGCTGCAGCAGCTACAACAGCGGCTGCATTTTTTAAAATAATATTACTCTAAAAGAAATGGTCTGAACACTATAGCCATGGCAACGGCACGCGGTCAGCGCTTGCTTGCATAGTCCACGATGGTGTGTACGTTGCCGTGAGCGAGAATGGTGGTGTCGGCTGTGCAGGCCACGGTGGAGCCAGGGGCAGTTGCTGTGGCGCCAGCTGCTGCGCGTGCTGCTGGGCATGCTGTGGTGCCTGCAGCGCCCACTCCTCAAATGCTGCCGCTGCCTGCAGCGCCCACACTTCAAGTGCTGCTGCTGCCTGCAGCACCGCATGAGCTGGCACGGGCAGGGGGCTGGCAGCTGCAGCCGGATAAGGTTTGGCAGGCCCTGCCATAGTCTGCGCCCCTACTTGGGCTCCTGCGTCAGGTACGTGGGCGGAGGCACCGGGGGGTGCTGCTGCGATGGGTGCACCTGTGGCTGAGATGTAAAGCAAGTGGCGGCTGTGCCAGCTGCAGGAGCAACTGCATCTTTGGCTGCTGCTGAAAGGGCAGCGCGACGATACGTAGGGTGCGGCTGCTAGGGTTCGTACCTGTGCACTGCCACACACAGGCGTGCCTGATACCCACATGGGTACCCACATGCTTTCCTGCATGCGCACCCCCTCTGCCTGCAGGCGGGCGCTCCAGGTGCCGCCTCGCCGCCTTCCTGTTGGCGCCTCCCGCCACCACCTACCCACCTGGGGTGTGCGAACTGCACGGCAGCAACCACAACCACAATGTGGCCCCACTGGGCCAGATGAGGCGCTCTGAGCTCTGCTGCTGGCAAGTGGCCAATGGCATGTCATTGCCCCATGTGGTTGGCCCTGCAGGGGGGGCGACCGTCGTAGTACTCATGACGTGACTTGGAGCGTGCTGGGTGACTGCGTGTCGGCGGCCCACGGTTGCTGGCAGCTGGCGGAGCTCCAGTGCCCATGATTGACCACACACTGCATTTGTTGGAGGGATGGCCTGGCTCCAGAGCCTGAATAGCAGCCTCTGGGGTCCATCAGCTACCTGGCCCCCAGGCCTGGTATGGTATTTTCAGGGGCCAGGCCGAACGCATGGTCGTGCTCACTCTCGTTCCCAGGAGGGCTGTATAGCTACAAAACATGAAATTGTGGCATCAGCAGCTGGCCGGGGCCATGGGCCATGGGCCGGGGCTCTCGCCAGCTGGCCGCTGGCCGCTGCGGAGCGGAGGGAATCCCACGTGCCATGAGCGCCTGAATACGGTGCGAACCGCCTGACCTACGTCTTACACTTTCACCAACTAGCACTGGGCGCCCTTGCCGTTTGAGCAACCTGCGGGGCCCCCCGCCCTAAAAGTGAAGGTCCCTCCCACAGCCCTTTTGCGCGGCCGTCTTCGGTTACACTACGTCCACACCCATTGGAACACAGCCATGGGCCTGCAGTGCCCATTTGTGCTGGCGACGACATGGCCGGACCGACCGACAGACCGCCGGGCGGCCCTTGACCTCCTGTGTGCAACACGGGCCCTGCCGCGCCGCGTGATGCGTGACGGCGTGCTCACACAGCTGCTGAGGTGCGCGCAAGCAGTGGGCGGGACTACTCGCCAATACCCTGACGGCTGCCCGCCGCCCGGCGGGGTGCCCAGTCCCACCCCCGGCACCCCGCGGCTTAAGTGGGCCTCCACGCATTCAGCCCTGCCGGGTTACCGACAGCAAGCCCCCGAACATCTGCCCTGCAGACTGGAACACCTGCCGCAGCGGGCGCGCGACGCCGCCCTGTGGGAAAGCCTGCGGTGGCGCTGGGAAGGGATGGCTCCGACGGCAGCGGGGCCTGCGGCACGTGCAACCGCAGCAGCGCCCGCGCCGACAGCTTCTGCAGGCGGTGCCAGCTGCCACCACGCCAGAGGCCGTCACCTGACAGCGGCGGCACCCCAGGCGCAAAGGGCGCCCTCAGAATGGTGGGTCGCCAGCTGGCGCAGTGGAACAGGCATGCATGCTGTTGGCCGCTGTGGCCGCTGTGGCAGGCGGGGCACACCAAAGTGCGGCACTGCAGGTGCAAACCAAAGTGCGGCACTGCCCAGAGCGGCTGCAGCTGTTGCTGTATCCCTGGCACAACGCCGCAGCAGTGTGCCCGGCTCACCAAGCAGTGCTTGCCCGCCCACCCACCCCCCGTCCCACTGAGCAGGCTTGGTGAGCCCCAGGTGGTGCCGCGCCCGCAGGTGGCGGCGACTCACAAGCCCACGCAGGCAGGGCGTCTGCCTGCAGCGGTGGGTGCCGAACTGAGCCCTCAGGATGGCAGTGCACAGCTGGCGCCCGCCATGTCCCTGCCCACCGGCTTCACGACCGTGTGGGACTGCTACGCTCAGGTAGGCCTGGGTGCACTCTGGGTGCCTGAGTCAGCTCGACCGCTCTGTGCACGGTGCCCCACGCCAGCGCATGCGCACCGCAACAGCGGGGGGAGCATTCCGCCACCGGTGCTGCTGCTAGCCGCTGCAGCTTGACCGCTTGCGGCACGGTACACCGCAGCAGCTGGGGGAGCATTCCACAGCAGCGGGGGGAGCATTCCGCCACCGGTGCTGCTGCTAGCCGCTGCTGGCACGCGCTGTTGGCAACAAGCGCTGCGCACGAGGGCCGCCACTGCCTGCGGCTGCGCCATGCTGTGCTGTGCTGTGCTGTGCTGTGCTGTGCTGCACCCTGGCCTGGCAGGCCCTGCTGACGAGTCCCTCAACCGCACACCCCTCCCCCGCCTGCCCGCCTGCTTGCCTGCCCGCAGGCCACGCTGCGTCGGCGTGCCTGCTTCAGCCTGTGCCTGCTCACTGTCATGGCGGAGATGCTGTGCTGCCTGGTCATGACACTGCCGGTGAGCGGGCCACACACCCTCGCTGGCCCGTCTTTGAAGCAGGCAGATTGCCTGCCTGCATACTGCACTTGCCTGCTTGCCTGCTTGCCTGCCTGCATATGCACTTGCCTGCTTGCCTGCCTGCACACTGCACTTGCCTGTTGCCTGCCTGCATACGCACTTGCCTGCTTGCGTGCCCGCTCAGCTGCTTGGCCCTCCGCCCGCACGGAGGGGCACAAGCCGCTAGCAGGCTAGCGCTTCTGCAGTGCCCACCCAGTGCCACACTCCACCCATGCCCTGGCCTGCCATGTGCCTACCTGCACGCGTGTGTGTGTATATGTGCCTGTGTGTGTGCCTCCCCCCCCCGTCGGCGTGCGTTTTGTGTGCGTGGTGATAGGTTGATAGGTGCAGATGCTGCTGTGGCCTGCCCTCTCACCTCATCCCTCTCCCTGCCCTGCCCCCTGCCCTGTCCCGCCCTGGCTGCCCTGCAGACCCGCACCATCGGCTGGGGATGCTGGGGCGCCACCGATGCCGCGCTGCTGGTGGTGCTGGGGGTGGCGGGAGCGGTGGCAACAGCAGAGCTGGAGGGGCGGCTGAGCGTTGATGATGACGATGATGCGGCTGCTGCTGGGCGGCCAAGCGCCAGGTCAGCACAGCAGCTGGCCCAGTGCGTCCCAGTGCGGGCCACCGCCGGGCCGGCTGCCGCGCCTGACCCTTGCATGCCAGCCTAGAAGCACACGCACGCGAAGCACACGAACTAAACGAAGCACCTCGCTGATTTCATCGCTGCACGTGCATGACGAGCACGCTCCTTGGCTGGGCGGTGGACCAGTTCCCCCCCAGTGTCCCCGCCGTGGATGCCCCCCTTTCATTCCCGCGACTCTCGCGCATGAGCCATGTCGCCCGGCAAGCATAGCGCCTTCCTCACGCCATCCATGACTACCTCCCCCCCTCCCCCTCCCCCTCCCCCTCCCCCTCATGTCACGCCTCCCCATGCCCCCTTCTTCACCCCTTCACCCTCGCATTGTTCCTTGCCACCCCGCAAGCCGTCCTCATCCCTTTGCCTACTACCTCCCATCCTCACCCGCCCCTCATGTCACGCCTCCCCACGCCCCTTTCTTCAACCCCTTCGCCTCGCCTCCCTCCTCACCACCCCGCAAGCCGTCATCACCCCATTGATCACTACCCTCAATCACTACCCTCAATCGCCCCCCCATGTCAAAGGCCCCCATTCCTTGTTCCTCAACCCTCCTTGTCGACCCCTCCTCGCCACCCTCGGCCATCCTGCCTGCCATCCTGTGCCATCTCCTGCCCCTGTTTTATTTCGAGCACTTCCTCACTGCGCTTGCTCCCTTTTCCGCCCCCGCCCGTACCGGCCCGGATATAGCTGGACAGGTCCCCTGCCCGTGTCATCATGTGTGTGATCCATAAACGAGCCCGGGCCCCATCTTTTCCCATTCGAGTTGATTTTCTGGGTGTGGTGCTGGCTGGTAGCACCGCCGCATACCCCACGCGCTTCGTAGCGCCTCTGCTCACAAGCCAATCGCTTGCGGGATGTGCAGGTGCCCCCCTCACTCCCTGGGGCCTGCTGCCCGCCACTGGCTGCCTGTTTCCAACTCCCTCCATCCTCCCCTCCTTGTCAGCTTCGTGCACATCCTCAGCCCACGTGGCACCGCCGCCAAAGGCCGGTCATCCTCTTGGTTTCAAGCACTGGCAACCAAACAAGCATCGCAAAGCCTTTCCCCGGCACCTGAAATATGCCACTCCGAATCCGATCCCTGCCAACACAGCCAGTCCCTGGCTCACTCACTGCTGCCTCACCAGCTGTTACGCAGCCCCTACTACTGTTATTGTGGGCACCGCCCTCCATGTCGATAAGAACGCCTAGTGTCCTTGGGTGAACGGTATGGGTGGTATGACACCTCATTGCGCCCTGTAGTGCATTTTGCACGCTCGTCTGGCTATGGCTGCGGGGCAGCATAGCAGAAACCCCTTTAACCAGCGGCGCTGTGGGCTTAACGTCACCCTACACACTTCCCCTCGCCCGTCATGAAGGCGCCCTACCAAAGTTCAGCGCCCGCCCAATGATGACATCCTACATGCAGTTTCTGGCGCAGTTGACGGCACTGCACTGCACCCTGCAACTGGCCATTGAGGGGAGGCCTTCGACAGCTCACTGGACTGGTGTCAGCTGTGGCACGGACTGGTGTCAGCTGCTGCACTGCACCCTGCAACTGGCCATTGAGGGGAGGCCTTCGACAGCTCACTGGACTGGTGTCAGCTGTGGCACGATGCCCTACCATACAGACGGGTGAGTGTAAAGCCTCAATGGAGGTAAGAGGTGAACCCTACCTCTCTAGCTGGTGGCTTAACATGCCACGTCAACGGAGTGCCACACGTCGATGGATCCTTGGGAGGATGTCCACATTTCTCATTAGAGGGCGCATCGGCTGTGATAGATGGGAAGCCGGCCGCCGGGGAGGGCGGGGCAGCCGGGAGCGGCCGCGCAGCGAGATGAGCTGATGCGGTCGGCGGACTTTATTATGACCTTCGGGAAGGTGAGTGGGAGCTCATCTGAGCGGCACGGATCGGGCGGGGCGACGCCGTGGGACCCTTGCACCGAGGACGCTTGCACCGAAGAGCCTTGCCTGCCGCACTGGGAAGCACACTAGCAGTGCAGAGGGTCCCACAAGGCGGTACAGCCTGGGCCCCGCGGCCACGAGCACCCCTGCTGCGCCGTTCGCGGCGGCGGGACGTCAGCAGTGGGTCACTCATGCCCAGGTTTCGCAGACGACCTCCAGCTGCCAAGCGTCCCCTGTTCCTCCTCTCTGCCCGCAGGTCATCCCATGCGGCAAGGCCTACCCCCACGACTGGTCGCGCTGCCCCTTTGCACACCCAACAGAGGCGGCGCGCCGGCGCGACCCCCGCCTGCACCCCCACACCGGCATCGCCTGCCCCCGCCTCAAGCAGGCACGCGCGCCCGCCGCTGGCACTGCTTTGGCCTGTGCCCTACCTGCTGCCACCCCGCCAGTGCCATTCAGTGAGGCGGCAAGGCTGTTTTGCACATCTGCCTTTCCTCAGCCCCAGTTTACCACCCTCCGCTGCCTGTCTGTGTGTGCAGGAGGGGCGGTGCGAGCTGGGCGATTCGTGCCCCTTTGCCCATTCAGTGTTTGAATACTGGCTGCACCCCACCCGGTGAGCTTGCTTGGTGGGGCAGCGGGCGGTGCTCGGGGTGGAGGCGGTGCAGCAGGGCCGCCAAGGGGCGCCTGTGGCAGTGCACACACACAAAGCGGGCCTGTTTGGGTGTGTGTACCCCCAAGCAACGAGCCGGCGGGTATGATGCCCATCCCCGGACCCTCGCATCTCCCACCGCGCACCCACCCTGACCTGCCCTACCCTGCCCTGCCCTGCCTTACAATCTCGGCCCTGCCCTGCCCTGCCCTGCCTTCGTGCAGGTACCGGACCCAGCTCTGCAAGGAGGGCGCCGCCTGCCGCCGCTGGCTCTGCTTCTTTGCGCACAAGTGAGCGGGCGGGGAGGGGTGCGCGGGGGCTGGTGTGCACGGCAGCGCGTGCAACATGCCACAGCTCGCACAGGTGGCGTCCACCTTCCGCCCCTAGAGCAGGCCACGCAGCAACACTAGCCCAGCAAAACAGGGCATCTACATAGAAACCGGGCAATGTAGGTAGGGAGGCACAAATGATGACCTGGCGTCCCGCAGGTCGGAATTGAGGTGGATTGAGGTGGAAGCCCAGCGTGTCGTGCCATGCCCACGCCGCTGTCACTTTGCTGTGGGGCCTTGCAGCCTGAAGCCCGCCCACCCGCAAATTGTTGCCACACAGACCCTTGCACCTGCCGCAACACCGTCGCTTCTGCTGAGACGCACACGGTGTGGAAGGACCTGCTGCTGATGCTGTTGCTGCCATTTCACTCCAGCCACAAGGCGAGGGATGGGTGACGTGGCAGGCATGAGAGGGGTGCGACTTCGCAGTGCAGGGGGTGAGGTACGATCATCAACAACCGGTCTGCAGAGACTCAGCCCAGCTTGAGTGGGAGTGGGAGGGGGGGGGGGGGGGGGGACCTTGTGCCCATCCCATCCCATGTCCTGCCCTGTTTCACCAACTTTGCAGTGCAACAATGCTCAGCGCTTTTGCTGTGCAGCCCAAAGGTCCCCCGAGGTGCTCACCTCCCCCACCCCCCCTTGCCCATTTCACTCCATACCTTCATTCTATGCGACTGACGGTCTGCCCTCAAGGCTGTGTCACCCTGCAGCTGCCCTTCCCACCACCAAGCTTGCTCTGCCAGCTGAGAGTGCCAAGAATGCCCGCCGCACATGACCACGCCTGGCCTCTCAAAGGCCCCCCACTCCCAACGTCCTCCCCCCCTGTTGAATGGCCCGCAGCTCCGAGGAGATCCGGGTACCGGAATGCAAGCCCTACATCCCTTCGGAGACGCTCGTGGGCGCGGCAGCGGCCTTGGCGGCAGAGACACCTGCAGCCCCGGGTGTGTGGCTGGGACGGCGGTGGGGTGGGCTGGTGTGTGTGCAGAGGGCCAGCAGCCAACAGGCAGCTGAAGGGGAGAAGTCAGGGGCAGGATGGACAGAGCAGAGGGGGCCCGTGCGGGAGCAAGTGGAAGGTTTAGCGGGGACCGATAGCGGCCAGCGGTGGGTTGGGGGTGTAGGGCCGGAGCTGGCCGGCAGCTGGCGGATGGGGATAAATGGGATTGCCACTCCTAGTGCTGGTGGCGGCGATGGTCTAGATGTGTGTGATTGGCGGGGAGCAGGTGGCAGCCAGCAGAGAGGGGCTGATGCGTGGGGGAGATGATCAGGCGCCCCACCCGCCTCGAGGGGGTCCGTGCGCTTGCTGTGGCACGTGTCACCCTGCGGTGGGCCAGCCTCATCCTTAGCTTGGACTTGAAATGTGCTTTTATGAGTGAGTAAGTGACCGAGCGATCTCCGCCTGGCCTAGAGTGCACCACACGTGTTTTGGTCTGGTGTGACCGGCTTCGTGCCAAGTGCGCCCCTCCTGCCTGCCTGTGCCTGAAGCCTCAAAGTCGGCAAGCCCTCTAGGGCTACGCGTGGCTGATGCGGGGGTACACCGAGGGTCTGGCCAGGCCTCCGATTGCCTCGTGCCACGTGCTTTCAATATGTCATCGGGACAAGCCTTTGTGAGATGAATTTCAAACAGTGAACCCGCACACTTCACGCGCCGCCTCCTCTGCTCCCTTGCCTGCTGCGCCCGCAGGCGGCGGCACGCACTTGCAGGCGCAGCCTGGCAGCGGCAGGGGCGGCCTGCACCCCCTGCAGCAGGCACAGCAGGCCTTCCCCCAGCAGGTGCAGCAGGGGGAGGGCCTGGGCGGGGCAGCGGCGCAGCAGCTGTCACAGGTGTGCAAGCGCCCGCTTGGTTAGGCATTCGCCGTGGTGCCATGCGTGCAGCTTTCCCTCACATGCTCTGCCTGCCTGTGCACCGCCCCCCCGGGAGCCCCAACACGACTGCTGAACTGTTGCAATGTGGGGCTCTGCCGCCCACAGTCTGCCGCCCACAGCAGTGCAGGAAGACGCGCCAGTGCTTGCCAGCGGGGCCCGTGCTGCCTCGCCCGTCAGCCGCACGGGCGCATCTGGCTGCAGAACCTGCCTGCCATGCCGGGTGCCCCAGCCGATGACGAAAGAAATAAGCGGCACGTGCCGGATACCTCGTTTTCAGGCCCGGCCACCCCACTCATAGCACCCTCCCACACGCCCCTAAACACACACCTGAGCCCGCCCTCCCTCTTCTCACGTGACGGCCTGCCAGCTGCCCCTGAACCCACTGATCTGCCCACCCCCCTCCCTCTTCTCGCACGGCGGCCTGCCAGCTGCAGGGTCGGATCGACCTGGCCTCCCTGGTGGTTCGCATGATGGAGCGGGGGGAGGTGGGGGCGGAGCAGGCGGCGGGCATACTGGAGCAGCTGCTGCCGCCCGGGGAGCTGGGGAGCCTGCAGGTGCGGGGGGGGGGCTGGGGAGGGCTGGGGCAGAGGTGGAGTCAGCGCCAGGCCAGCAGGCCCTGCCTTTTGCAGCACTGCGATTTTTCCTGCCCTGGGCTAGGGAGGGGAGGCGAGGGCGGCACGGCTGGCTCCGGCAAAATGCTTTGTGCCACGCTGGGATGGCGGTATGGGGCGGGGACGCCCTGGTGGCTGCATGCATCCTCACCCCACCCATCCCTCCACCGCGATGTGAAGAGCTCAGGGGTGCCTGCCGTGCCTGCTCTACTTCCAGGGCACTCCCCCCCGGTCCCTGCACGCCAAGGTGCGGCACAGACCCCCCCGCCTTGCCTCGCCACTGCCTGCAGGCGCAACTGGCCAGCCGGCAGGGCGGCGCGTGGGAGAGGATGCAAGAGGGGTACAGGTGCGGGGCAGAGTTTGTGCTTGGGCCTGCCTGCGATGGCACGCGATTGCAGCGGTTTGATTTGAGGAGGGGCCCTTGTCAACCCTTGTGGCTGCTGTTGAATCAATCAATCAATCAATCAATCAATCAATCAATCAATCAATCAATCAGTTACATTTCAAGTCCAGGCGGGAGCCAGCAATGGTCTTGTGGGACAGGGTTCATGAACCTGATCAGCGTGCTCTGGCAGGCAGAGGGCAGAGCGCAGCGAGGGTGTGGCACCAAACAGGGCACGATGGGTGACCAAAGCAGGTGGGCAGATGAGGCGAGCACGGCCCCTTTTTTCCGCCTGTGCACCATGCCCCCCACCAGCCTCACACAGCCACCCAGCCGCCCCGCTGCCCGCTGCTGTGCTGGCCACGCGTCACACTCGTGGCCTCCCATCACAGCAACCACTCCACCAACACATCACCCTCACAGCCCATCGCCCCGCCGCGCTGCGCTGCCACTGGCAACACTCACTGCCTGCAGCGCTCCGTTGGGCCCGCTGGCGAGCCGGGGGCAGGCAGACACCTCGCACCAGGAGGGCAGCAGCAGCTTTGGCAGGGCAGCAGGTGGGCTGGGGGAGGCAGGGGCGCAGGAGGCGGCAAAAGAAGGCGGAGGAAAGGCGGGGCGGAAGGCAGGGGGGCGGCGGAGGGGGAGGCAGCGGGGAGGCAAAGGGAGGTGGAGGAAGAGGCAGGGAGCAGGCAATGGGAGGTGGAGGAAGGCGGGGCGAAGGCAGCAGGGAGCCGGAGGGGCAGCGGGGGAGGCAGCGGGAGGCCGGAGGCAGCGGGGGAGGCGGAGGGGAGGCAGAGGGGAGGCAGGGAAGGAGGGAGGGTGACAGCGCATGGTGTGCTGTCCTGTATGGTTGCAAGTGCCGTGCAACCTGCTACGAACTGCAACGTGTGGCTTTCACGCATCCAACAAGACTTGTCCCGCTTGTACTGTGCATGGTGGCACATGCGGTGCCCTGCCTGGGTCCCTGGCCTGACCTGCCTGCCCGCCCGCCCCCTGCCCACTGCCGGTGCAGCCGGCAGCAGCCAGATGTGGGCCTCTGCCCGGAGGGGCTCGCTTTCTGGTGAGCCGCAGCTGGGGGAGGCAGCCCAAGACGCGTCACACGCAGGACAGCTGGCAGCGCTGCAGGCACAAATAGAGGAGCTGAGCATGCAGCAGGCGCAGCAGGCGCGGCAGCCGCAGGGCTTAAGCGAGCAGCTGCAGGCACAGTGCATGGGCATGCAGCAGGGTCAGCAACCACGACTGCGAGGCTTGCAGCAGGCACAGCAGGTGCAGCAGGCACGATTGCAAGGCTTGCAGCAAGCACAGCAGGCACAGCAGGTGCAGCAGGCACGATTGCAAGGCTTGCAGCAGGCACAGCAGGCACAGCAGGTGCAGCAGGCACGATTGCAAGGCTTNGGCACGATTGCAAGGCTTGCAGCAGGCACAGCAGGCACAGCAGGTGCAGCAGGCACGATTGCAAGGCTTGCAGCAGGCACAGCAGGCACAGCAGGCGCAGCAGGCGCAACTGCAAGGCATGCGACAGGCACAGCAGGCGCGGCGGGCACAGCCGCGCGGCTTGCAGCAGGCGCAGCAGGCGCAGCAGGCAGCACAGCAGCAGGTCGTGGCTGTCATGTCACGGGCGCACGCCGTGCTGGCACCCCCTGCTGATGAGGTGGCGCCAGCCGGAGTGCGCAGGAGCCCCAGCGCCAGCTTTGTCACAGCAGGTGCGATCCTGGGTGCGGGGCGCCCTGCCTTCCACAGCTGGCCCCTGCCAACCAATTACTTGGCTCTAGAAGGCTTGGTGATACCAGGCACTCTGCTTTAGACAGGTGTCTGTTGGCTTGGACATACCAGGCGCTCTGCTCTAGAAAGGTGTCTGTTGGCTTGGACTAGGATGCAATCCGTCCCAGTTTGGGTGCTCGCCCCTGTGCATGCGCCTCAATGATCTGGCATCTCCCCGCCCTCCAACCCTGCCTGCCTGCCTGCCTGCAGAGCGTGCCAGCTGGGAGGCAGAGGCCGGCGCTGCCACCCCGTGCAGCACACTGAATCCAGCTGCCACGCTGCCCGGTGAGCTCCCATCCCAAGCCCCGCCTGCCTGCCTGCCTGCCTTCTCACGCCGTGCGGTTTCAGGGAGCAACTTGTGGTCCTGCCGCGCAGCTGGGTATGCGTCCCCGCAGCTGCATGTGCCTGGCACATCGGCTGCCCCCGCCTCTGCCCCTGCCATGCCGTTTCCTCTCACCAGGATTTGGTTCGAGGATGTCCACTTGATGCTTCTAAAGCCAGAAGAGCTGATCCCGCAATAACTGGAACCCCATCACCCGGAAATCCACATGTATATCTAATGCATGACCCCTGCCCCTTCCAACTGCTGTTCCCCCGCTGCAGTGCGCACCAGCTGGGACGGGGCCGCCGCATCAGCTGCCAGACCATCTGGCAGGTGCCCCCCCGCAGCTGCTGCTGCTGCCGCTGCTGCCGCCACGTCGCCAGCAGCTGCAGGCAGCCTTGCCGAGGCGCCCGCATCAGCGCCACACAAACAGCTGCCCCCGAGATGACACAACCGGCCCAGCTGGCATGTATGTGGGCAGGGCAAAGCACACCCCCCCGCCGGTTGAAAGGCACCCCTCCACGCTGTGTGCGCAGCAGACCGTGCAGGCTGGGCGTCTGCTTGGCGCTGCAGGTGCAGCAGGCGCCGCAGCCGCGGCAGCAGCTGACGTGCTGTTGCCTCCCCCAGGCCGGGCTGGCGCCCGGCGGCGCCTTCCAGGACGCCTTCCCCCTTCCCGCCAACCATCTGTTCTCCCTTCCCTGCTGAGCTGCACCTTGCCTCCTGGGGCTTTCACGGACTGCCTTGCAACGCATGCACAAGCTGTCCTGTTTCCCCTTCAAACCCCACTTCTTCTTTGCACCTGTTGACTCCACTTCTTTGCACCGGTTGAGGGCTCACCACTCGTATCCTTTTGCCTTTTCAAAACCCAGCACTGTGTGCACGCATGGTGTGCACCCCGCAGCACTTGCCGGCACCGGCAGCACCGGCACTCTCCCGCGTGCATCACCAGCCGTTGCCCACCTCCTGTTTAGTGGCCAGCCTACACCTGCTGGCTCTTCTCCATCCGCTCAAACTGCGCCGCACTTGCTCTCCCTCTTGCACCATGCCATCTTCCACCGCCACCATCCCTTCCCAACAAGCAATGCGCTTCAAGAAGTTCTTCCATTGGCCCAGTTAACCAACACAACACCACCTGCCACGGCGTTCCCTGCATGCCGCCCTTCCAAGCACCCCCACCGCCGTCAGCATCGCAACTTTTCCGCTGCCAATCAGACGGCATGGTCATCTTGGAGCCCAGCCATATCTTTGCTGGCTAGGGCCGCCCAGAGCAGCCAGCCTGCCACACAGCCCGCCGCCTGCTCACAGGGAGCAAAGTCGGCACTGGTACCGCTGCCATGACTAGCGCCCTTTGCCACGATGTGTTGCTGCCTGTGAATCAAAACCTGCCCTTGCAAGCGATTCAGCGGTGGGTACAGTCCACGGGGTTGCCTTGGCTGAACTGGGCAGCGGGTGCGGCCGGGGCCGAGGCTCAGCGCTGCCTGCCGCCGCCGCATTGTCTCGAGATCTTCATGCAATTAGGCATGTCTTCATGCATTTATCCATGAAGATCTCGTTGATTTCACGCACATTGCGCTGCCGCCCGCATTGGTTCGACAGTTTGGGACGATAATAACACCCGGACAATCGCTGAGAATCACTTTGGCTGCTTCGCCGTGCTGCGGGCCTTGCGTTTCGGAAACAGCCGTGCAAGGCGGCCACTTCGCCCCTCTGCACTTGTGGGGCTCACATTATCGGTTGCCAGCGTTTGTGGGGCCTCGCCGCCGCAAGCATGGCCACCTGCTTTCACTCCTTCCTCACGCTTCCCGGCACGCTTCCGTTCGATGCGAGCTTCATAGATACCGGTGAGCAAGGGGTGATGGGTACAGCGGCCACCCTGCAGGCCACGGCACGGGTGCAAAGTGACGATATAACAGCCCCTCGCTTGCTGCCCTCCCCGCAGATGACCTGCTCATGGTGGTGCCGCAGCACTGCAGCGAGCTGCAGGAGTTCATTTCCCCGCAAAGCAGCTTGGAGCTGACCGACCTGCTGGTGCCCGATTTCGACCTGGGCATTCCCACTCCCAAGGTGCGGCCCGCCGGCTTCTTACTCTGCATACCGACAATGTGGGCAAAATCCGTCGCACGGCGCCCCCCCTGCGTGCCCTGACCGCGCTGCCCCGCCTCCCCCGCCCCTGCCGGCAGGCTTGCACCTCGCTCAGCCCCGCGCTCTCTTCCGACCTTGAGGCAGACCTTGAGGCCAGCTCCCGCCCGCCGCCCCAGCTCACCCAGCCTCAGGAGTCCAGCTGGCAGCAGGTGAGGCTAGGTTGCAGGCGCCAGCAGGCCGCTGGCATGGGCCAGGTTGTCCACTCCCCCGGCGGGCTCGCTGCTGTTGAGCCACCAGCGTGTGCTCCCCCACCCAGCTCCCCACGCGCCCCCTTCACCCCACCCTCTTGTTCCACCCACGCCCAAACCTTTCCCCACCCTTGTCCTTTACCCCCCGCCCTCCCTCTGCAGGAAGCCAGCACCCAGCAGGGCGCCAGCACCCAGGCCGCTGCGCTGCCCCCGGGCCCCTGCTGCCTCGGCCTGCACCTCGACTTTGACTCCGTCATGTCTGCCTGGCACCGCCAGGGCCCCGCCTGCCACCCCTTCCAGCTGCACGGCGC
>JTEE01000220.1:211815-239101 GCA_002896455.3 Chlorella sp. ArM0029B | reverse complement strand
GGGGCGGGGTGTGAGTGAGCAGAGGCGCCGGGTGGGGCGCATCGAGTTGCGGCGGAACGGGGTCAGGTGCCGGAGCAGCGCGGGGCGTGTTGCCGCCGCTGCGCCATGGCTGGCGGCCCGCCGGCCCTGAGGCAAGTGCAGGGGGCGAGTTGAGCTGGCACGGCCCTGCCAGCACAGAGCATGCGCAGGGGTGTGTGCTGCGGTTGCGCCGCGCCGCCAATACACAGCGTAGCGGTTGCACCGCGCTGCCTGAAACAGTCAACAAGTGCAGGGCGGGGCAGGTGCCGGCCAGGTCAGCGCACCGAGGCGGCGGGGTCAGCGGTGACAGCTGGCCAGATGGGCAGGCCGTCGATGACCGTGCCTGCACCCTCTGGTGGTGCCGCCCCGCGCACCAGACCTGCGGCGAAGGAGCAGCAGGCGGGGTGGGGCCGGGCAGGGGGGCGGGCAGCCAGTGTGAGCCGGGCAGGCGGCTGGGAGCACAGGAGACAGCTGGCAGGCAGCCAGCTCCCCAACCGCACAGCCACCGCCAATCACAGCGTTGTGGCAAAGCCTCACTGCCACCCTGCAACCGACAAAATCTGGCAGCGGGAGCAGCCTCAGCATGCAGGCACGAGTGGTTGTGACTGGCCCCGCCCTGCGCCCGCCCGCACGCACCGCTTATGTTCAGGTTTGCCAGCACCAGCGTGCTGCCGGCCTGCACATTTAGCAGAAGGTGCACGCCCCCAAAGTCTAGAACTCGCGGTCCCTCGCCAGCTGCAAGCGAGGGGGGCGAAGGCTGAGGGGTATCGGTGGCGGCCCATTGGGCGGCAACGGTGGCGGCAGATGCCGCCTCCGCACCCCGCCACTCCGCGTACCCGATTGCAGCCACAGCGTCCGACCGCTTGGAAGCTGACATGGGAGGTCATAGCCTTCCGCTGTGCTTTCCGATAGCCAAATGTCGGCCTCCAACTCGATCGCTACCGCCGCCGCACTCTGGGACGCTTGAATGCTCTCAAGAGCGGCAATGAACTGGTCCGAGTTGCCCACGGCCACCACTTCGAGTGGCGCAACCTGTGCGCCGCACCGGCCGCACAACACCAGCAGCAGAGCTACACATGCCCGCTGCATGGCGGGGCATAGGGTCGCCAACTAGCGTAGAACAGAAGGAGATTTTGCGGGCTTGGGCCAACGCGCAACTTCTATGGTCTGGACAGCCTGGCGGTGGGCGCTGGCGCCTCGGCGTGTGGCCAAGGGAGTGGCAGAGCGCTCTCCCTGTTCCAAGAGACTAGTGGGTCCTGCCACCCGTGCGCTGTCTTTCTTAGCAGCCCCCGTTGTGGATGAGAAGGCACACGTAGCTGCACTCACATGCATGGACTGCTGAATGTCCCCAGGCACCGGCCGGGCGTTATGGTTGCATTTGAAGGCGAGAGGTTTGGGCTGCTGGCCAGAGCTGGCAGGGTGCCAGGCTAGAGCTCTCCTCTACACGGCACCGAACATCTCTGCAGGGCATGCGCTTGTGGTCCATGCACACCCATTCAGGCAGATGTGGGCAAATGTGGCCCCCTGAGCTACCCTGAGGCCCTTCCCCGTAGCAACACATCCCCGCACGCTCTGAGGATCTGTATATTGGCGGGTTGCCCAGCGTCTGTTGCCCAGTCTCTATCCTGAAGGAGAATGACACGGCAGCTACAGATCATGGTTGCGGGCTGCCGCCGGCGCCGCTAGCGCTGGCGTTGAGGGGTGCAGCTGGCGAGCAACGGAAGCATGCCATGATGGCGGTCAGCCAAAGCTGTACTCAGCGCCTGTCTGACTGGGCAGAGGCCAGCGGCACTGAGCAGCGGGCTGCTCATCCAACCACCAGCCCCCCTCCCCGCCTCGCCCCGCATGTGGCACGTTTACATGGTTTGGCTGATCATAAACAACTGGTCAAATATTTTGTCATCATCATATTCGTCGCAGTGCTGAAGTGCTGAAGAGAATGTAACGGATACTGCAGTGCTGGAGGGGCAGTGCTGGTCCTGGGAGGGTGGGCAGCGGCAGCCGGTGGGCATACACGCGGGTGAGTGGGTGGCTGGGGGGAGCCCGCGAGTGGCAGACGCGGCAGGGGTTTGTGGGAGGGCACGCGGCTGCACAGGCTGAAACACGTATGCCCCGCGTGCTGGTCATGCGCCGCCCTCACCGCCCAGCAGGCGCAAGCGCTGCATGACGTCCTGTGCCGAGGGGCGTGCTGTGGGGTCCAGGCTCAGCATTTGCATCATCAGGTCTGCCACTGCCTGGGGGCACTCCTCGGGGACGCGGGGCGAACGCAGGTGCCCCCGGACCGGCTTCTCCCCGGTGATGATCTGCAGGGGGGAGGATGGGGAAGGGGCGCAGGCGTGGCATGGCATGGCATGGGTGATGGTATGTGGCATGGCATGGGTGAGGGTGCATGGCGTGGCGTGGCATGGCATGGGTGATGGTACGTGGCGTGGCATGGGTGAGGGTGCATGGCGTGGCGTGGCATGGGTGCGTGGACTGTCTGGGAGTGGTAGGTGAACATGGTGGTGAGAAAGGGAGGGGAGGACAGCTGGGTGGGTGGGACAGCATGGGCGGGGTTAGAAAGAGTGGCTGGCTACATGCAAGGTAATGCTGTGCAGTCAGGGGCAGAGCAGGCAAGCACACCAGCGGCAGGGTGGGGCCAGCATGCCAGACAGATGCTGGCGCCCCGCCACTCCCCTCCGCAGCGCACAGCACCCCGCCACTCCCCCCCCAAGCGCACAGCACCCTGCCGCTCTCCCCGCTAGCGCACAGCACCCCGCCGCTCCCCTCCCAAGCGCACAGCACCCTGCCGCTCTCATTCCCAGCGCATCACACCCTGGCACTCTCCTCCCCAATGCGCCCTGCCGCTCCCCTCCCCAGCGCACAGCACCCCGCCGCTCCCCTCCCAAGCGCACAGCATCCTGCCGCTCTCATTCCCAGCGCATCACACCCTGGCACTCTCCTCCCCAATGCGCCCTGCCGCTCCCCTCCCCAGCGCACAGCACCCTGCCGCTCCCCTCCCCAGCGCATCGCACTCTGCCGCTGTGATCCCCAGCGCAATGCACCCTGCCACTCTTCCCCCCAGCGCAATGCGCCCTGTCGCTCTTCCCCCCAGCGCATCGCACCCTGCCGCTCTGCTCCCCAGCGCACAGCACCCTGCCCGGACCCCCACGCTCACCTCCCACGTGACCACGCCAAAGCTGTACACATCCACGGCGGACGTGCAGTTCTGGCCGCCCATCAGCACCTCTGCGCAGCAGCACGCAGGGCAAGAAGCAAAGTCGTGTCCAGTCCATGGCAAGCAGTGGGCAGTTGGCGGACCAGATGGTGTTGACCCCACAAGGCATTCCACAGCACGCCCACGGCAGAGGGCACAGCAGCGGGAGCGTTTGCTCACCCCACCAGCCACCCCTGCTCACGTACCCACCACCCAACAACCAAATCAGAGGGCGAGGCAGCAGCACGAGCACGGATGAATTTCCACCACAGCAGCGGGAGCGTTCGCTCACCCCCGCCAGCCACCTTTAATCACGTAGCCACCACCCAACAACCACAGCAGACTGTGGCAGCAAGCAGGGCTCACCTGGAGCGATCCATGCAAACGTGCCAATCTGTGGCAGATCTGAGAGGTACGTGCCGTGCTGGATACGGGCCAGCCCCACATCTGCCAGCTTGGCGGTACCGCTCCCCGTCAGCAACACGTTGCACGACTTGACTGCAGTGGACAGCGTGGCGGGAGCGGCGGGCGGGAGTGGCAAGGTCAGCAGACGGCTTTGCTGCATGGCAGTATGCCAAGCAGTAGCGGCAGTGTTGCCAGCGCTTGGCACAGGCCCAGTCAGGACATGCAGGGCGGAAGCAAGGGCAGCAGCAACAGCAACAGCATGGGAGCAAGGGCGGCAGCATCTGGAGAGCAGCGAGTGTCAAGCAGCATTGGCAGTTATTTTGCTTCTCGAGAGAGAGAGCGGGCACCCGGTGCTAAGCCCACCAAATGCCGCACCCCCTTCCAACATCACAAACAACACCTGAGAGCCTTCCGCAGCAGCAAGGAGTGCAGCAAGAGCGGCAATGACGGCGGGCCGTGATGCAGCGCGGGGCGGCGGGCAAGTCCAGAGCTGAGCACTGCTTTGCGCGGCCATCCCACTACCATCCTGCCCTGCCCTGCCCTGCTTCCCATTCCGCTCGTCCCTCGCCCTCCCGCATCCCCACGTACCGTCCAGGTGCACAATGCCCCGCGCATGCAGCACATTCAGCGCTTGGCAACTTCATAAGCGATGCGCCGACCGCGCCGGTGCCTGCACGGCATGGTAAGAGGAGCTGTGAGCAGGGCAGCACGCATACGATGCAATGCACAGGGCCGCGGATGGACCCGAGCAGGCAGCAGGGCACGCACAGGGAGGAGCCAAGGTAGCAGGCTGCGCCACCAACAACAGCGCGCCACGCGCCCCTGCATGCACCCGCCCATACCCCCCAACCAGAGTTGAAGCTGCTGCCCTCCCATCGAAGCGGGCAAGCACCCCACGCCATGGCGCCTTGCACCCCAGCAAAGAGGCCTGCTGACTCACCAGCTGAACAGCCGCTCCTGGCTGCCGCTGGCCTTGAGCTCCAGCGCCTTCATCAAATCCCTCCCCCCGCAGAACTCCTGGCAAGGGGAGCAGGGGCGCGGGGTGAGGCGCCGCACGGTGGTGGCCAGTGCGCAGGTGCAGACAGGGAGGTGCAGACAAGGAGGTACCACCAGGTGTTCAGGCCCACACAGCTGCCGACCCCCTGTGCACCCTAGCTCACATCCGTCCCACATCACATGTGCCGGAAAGGGGAGGGAAGCCGTGTGCCCCCGGGCGCCCCCGGGTCGCGTGGCCATGTGGGCGCCTCACCATGAGCAGTATGCCACGGGGGCCCGAAAGCGCCACCCCATACAGAGCCACAACGTTGGCATGCCGCAGGGAATGCAAGCGCTCCGCTTCCTGCGGGTCGATAAGGGTGTGGGGGGCCACGGGTGGGGGCCACGTCAGCGCCAGCTCAGCGAGGGTGTGTGCAAGGAGGTGTGCCCTGCAGGCGCGTCCCCACTCCGCCCCACCCCCAAAGGGTGCGCGGGCGTGCCACGCACCCAACCTGCCAGCGCAAACACACGCACCCACGCTTAGGTGTGGAGGAGTGGAAGAGCTTGAAGGGTGACACCCGGCAGCCGCTGTGCCGGCAGCCAGCAGCCGCTGCCCCCCTCCCCGCCCCCTCACCAGCACAAACGCCTTCTGTGAAGACGTGCTCCTCCCCAGGTCCACGTCTTTGCAGGCCACCACCTCACCCCGGAAAAGGCCCTTGTACACAACAGAACTGCAAGGCGGAGGGGGGTGGAGGAGGGAGGGAGGGAGGTGACGGGGAGGTGACGGGGAGGTAGGCAGGTAGCTGAAGGAGAGGGCGCAGGTCCGGAGTGGGAAGGTTCCTGCGTGCGCCCCCTTCCCGCCAGACACGAGGCCCTCACTAAGAACACATGCGCACCACACACAAACACACACACCTGGCGCCCCTGCCCAGCTCCTGCAGCGAGCCGTCAGGCCGTCGCAGCAGCGTGACCTCCGAAATGTCGACAATCCAGTCCTGCAGCGCCTGCGACAGCGACGCCGCCAGCAGCAGGCTGGGCTGCGCCGCCGGCTCAGCTAGGGCGCCGTGGCTCAGCCGGATAGAGTTGACCTGCTCAGCCTCACATGCCGCAATGTGCTGCACCAACTCCGGGAGGAGCGCCTCCTCACTGCCTGGGGCCCCACCCGAGGAGGAGGAGGCGGGGATGCCCGCCCCCCCGGTGGGCAGGCCCACGCCGCCGGGCAGGGCGCCGCTGTGCTGCTGGCTGCTGCCGCCGCCGCTGGGCGTGACGATTAGCGCCGCGCTGCCGCTGCTTTGGCACTCTGGCGCGCTGCCTGGGCTGGTGATGGTGCTCACGCTGCACAGCCCCGCCTCGTCAGCATGTATAAGACCCTGTGCCAGCACGCCACCAAAGCCGTCCTTACCCACGCCGAGTGTGCTGCCGCGCAGGCTGCGCCGCTTGTGCCGCTGCCGCAGCAGCAGCCAGGTGGCGAGGGCAAGGGTCGCCGCGCCCACAGCCACGCCGACCGCAATCCCAGCAATGGCGCCACCCGACAGGCCGCCGCCGCCTTGGTCTCGCGGCGGCGTTGTCGGGTCGCCCACCCCTCCCCCGGTGTCGCCGCTGCCGCTGTCAGTTTTGCTCAGGGTTGCCACGAGTGGCGACACAAACTCTTTCAGAGGGTCGGCTGCCGCTTCCAGCAGTGCCACTGGCTGGGAGCAGCCGTCGGTACCTGCAGGGCACCGCCGAGTGGGTGCGGGGTGTCAGTTCAACAGCGTCCCGCCGGCTTGCTTGCCAATGTTCGGCCGTTATGAGGCCGGCAGCGCGCTGGCTTGCGGCGTCGCCTCTCCCTACTCACCGCTCGGCCGCCGGCGTGCGCCGCTCCGCCGCCCGCACCTGGAAATGCCAGTACAAGAGGAACCACCTGTGTCACACCTCCAGCCCACCCCACCTTGCCTCCCGCCCGGCATCTGCACGAGCACCCCACCTGCCCCCCGACCCCCGCCCACACACCGTTTGGGTACACAACAATGCTTCGGCAGGCGCTGCGTGCATTGCAGGCCGCCGCCGCTGCCTCCACCGACGCAAAGGCGCACTTCCCGGGCAGCAAGGACTCTGGGCACTGCAGGTCAGCGCCCGCAACCCCCTGTGCCTCGACACCCACGAAGCCGGGTGTGGCGGGTGGCACGTAGCGCACCGGGAAGCCTGCGGGCAGGGGCCCGGCGGGCGGGCGGGCAGGCGTCAGGCACAATGGGTAGACAGCCAACAAGCAGTGGAGGGCACCAAACGTACCCAGGCACCCGGCTGGTAATGCAGCCCAGGCAAGGCCAGCCAGCCGTGTGTGCGGGGGCAGCTCGGCATGCTCCTTCCTTGCAGCCTGCGGGCTGCAACATCGTGTGCATGCCCCTTCCCTGCCTTGCCCTGCGGTGTGCCCACCTGCGGTGCGCTTGAGCCAACTGGCTGCAGCACCCACGAGGGGTATTGCGCTGGAGCAATCCAGGGCCAGCAGGCGGCATTCCTGGTACATTAGGAATGGACGTGTGCCATTGCACCCGCCCTGCAGGCAGTGTGGGGTGCGCACGCAAGCTTGCAACGGGCGGCAATGGGGGGCAACTGGAGGACAGTTGGGCACAGCTGCACACTGGTATAATTGCAACGCTGGAGGCACTGCCAGGGAAACGCTTCAGGTCCGTGCTCCCAACTTCCAGGCTTGTGCCAGCCCAGGGACCTCCCAGCGACGGCGGCGGCGGCGGCAGGGGCTGGTCAAGCAAAGGCCCTGGCGGCAGCACCTGGATGTCACAGTGGTTGAACAGCACGCACTGCGGCTCTGCCCTGCACTTCTCAGCGCAGTCTTGCACTTCCGCAGCAACGGCACTGTCCACAATGTGAGTCTCGGCCCAAGCAACGCTGGGAGCTAGTAACACCGTGCCGGTAGAGTCGGAGGTGACGAAAGAGTCCCCCGGCCGCAGAGGCGACGCAGCGGCAGCACAACGCGCGCCGCGAAGCGCGCCGTTGCACAGCAACAGGGCAACGAGCAGCGCCTTGCGACACACATCGGGCCACCTCATCTCCATCCGAGCACGCTACAGACACTTCCCAGCTGCACTTCAAACAACCCAGCGGAGACCTTTCAGGCAGGGGGGTACAGCTGCACTACATCCGGCTGGGCGAAATTTAGTGTCGGCTGCAAGGTCGCAAGGGGGAACTCAAGGACGGTGTGGCGGGGGACGGGGAGCCAACAGCCGTGTTGGCATCAACAGTCCCGCCGCCGCGGCGCCGATGCTCCACAGTACGGAGGTGCGTGCGGGCAAGCGGGGTGTGGTCATAGGGTGTACTGGCGGCAGCGCTAGCACGGTCTGCCGCAGCCTGGGCCCACCTCAGCCCAACCATACTTGTCATCGGTGCCCGCTGGGCTATCAGATATATTATCAACGCCTGCTGTGCTTCCAGGGCCACCTACCTGCCCCTGTTTCAAGTGCAGTTTATGCGTCACGCAGGCCCCTGTTGGGTGCTGGGCAGCCGCCTCCAGGTCTTGCCCAGCCAAGCAGCCACGTCAACGCCACCCGGAGCCACATGGCTTGCTGTGTGGTTGCATGGACTTGCCGGACTTGTGAATGTCACGGTGGGCACGTTTGGCGGGCACGGCCAGGGCCAGGCAGTTCGCCCGGTGCGGCACAGGCCTGGCCTGATCTGACTGATCCTACTCTGCATGAATGCCAAGCAACGCCACGGTGTGTGTATGGCCAGTGCGCGGCCAATCCCCGGAGCTGCACCTTGCTCAGGAGGGAGAGACACCTGCGTGCGCTCCCATAAAGTGCCCCTCCCCGGCCAGGTGGCGCTGGCGGCGGTGGTCTTGGTTCTTTGCTGACATGATGAGTAAGGGGTCTGCCGCCGGCGCATCTCCCCCAAAGTCACCCGCTGTGTGTCATATCTTCTTCTTCTTCTTCTGCACCACGGACGAGCTCATGGCTGGCGCCCTACTGCCTGCCGGGCTTGGACCTGCTGTGAATATCTCCAACTGTCAAGTTTTTCAACTCCCCTCTCCTCTCAATGCCTCTCCAATCACTTTGCGCAACCGCCTGCCACGTCGACAGTGACAGGGTGCACCGCGTCATGCATCAAGCTTGAAAACGAGGTGCGTCTGCCCTGGCTCAGCAGCAGCAGCGGCAGCAGCAGCACCGGCGCAGCCTGCCTTGCACAGCCATGCCAGCAAAGCAGGCGCCTGCAGGCCGCCGCCACCTGGCACCCGAGCGTGACCAGGGCATACGGGTGCTGTTTCATTCACGGCGCTTTGCGGCCCCCCCGTGCATGCAGGGCCCAGCAGCTGCCCCCAGTCAGCTAGCCCCTCCATCCTCTCAGCTGTGCCTCTGTACGAGCCTGCTAGTCGCAGCCGCCTTGGTCACATGGGCACAGCGCAGGCACCACGCAACCGACGGGGAGGATGAAGCAGCGAGCACCGCTGCCGAGGATGTTTGTTCATGCTTGATACTTTGCGGACCGTGATCTTGGGGAGTGGGCAGACACTTGATCCCGCTTCCGAAGGGTTGAGGAAAACCACGAGGGAGAATAGCCGCAAGGAAGATGGGCCAGGAGCTCACTTAAGCACTCCAGGGGGGAAGGGGGGCAAGCGGAAAGGACATCATGGCGGGGCAGTGGCAGAGGGAGAGAGAGAAGTAGATGCCTCACTGAGGTGGGGGCAGAGGGAGAGAGAGAAGTAGATGCCTCACTGAGGTGGGGGCAGAGGGAGAGAGAGAAGGGGCGCTGCCTGCTTATTCTTGAGGACACTGAGATGCAGCAATGGACTCAAGACGAGGGCATCGGTTTGGTGACGGGGCAGGGGGCACCCAAGGTGGGCAGAGTGTGATGGTGCAAAACGGGTGAAGACGATGGATCTTGCTGGTGGGAGGGGCGCACGGTGAGGCCGAAAAAGGCAGCGAGCAACACACCTGGGATGGGCGTGCTGTTGCAAGGATTGCAGATTCTGAAGGATGTAGAAAAAGTGAGGTTCTTGCAAGCCGGCGGGCAATTAAGGCACGTGAAGGGTACAAAAGGCCGGGGGAGGGAATGGCCGGTGATGCGGGCACTTTGCCACAGGGCGGGAGGGGCACCAGTGGTGGAGGAGTGCTCGGTCACAAGCGAGTGAGGCAAGTGGGATGAAGGAAGTGTGACAGTGAATCAGATTTTGAGAGCGCCGGCCCCGCTTCAGGCTTAAAGGTCACTGCGTAAGAGGGATAGGGATAGGGAGAGGCGGACCTCCTGCCAGAGGCACCCAAACAGACGGTGCATGTCGGTGCTCAGCATGGGCAGCACGGCAGACGGGGAGCAGTCACCCAGGTTGGCACCGAGAGCGACTGAATCTAGAAGGCATGACATGCCCAGCAGACTGATGTCCCCTGGCAGCAGCGACGGCAGCGCAGCCGTGGCATGTGGCTCTGGCGCCTGCGACAGGCGCCTAATTAATACCAATTGGTAGTTATAAGCAACGGCAGCGGTACAGCGGACTCTGCTGCAAAAGGGCTGGCGGCAGCAATGGTGGGCGGCCCAGCGGCAAATTGCAGCTGCACGCTGCCGACATTGAGATCTGCAGGGCAGGCGGACAGCGAAGACGTCACACTCTCTGCGGCCCGCAGGGCTGCTGCTGCAGGCAGCGATGGCGGCATGTGAGGCCCATCGTCTTGGCGGCGAGGCACCACACCACCCTGTGCCAGCTGAACATTTGGGTGCAAAGGCAGGATGCCGGCTGCCTGCAGCGCCGCCAGTGCCGCCTGCTGAGCGCTGGCTCCACCCTGCTGCTGCTGCGGGATCAACAAGTCTTGGATCATCAGAGGGGCGCCGTTGATGGTGCCAGGCTGAAACAGGGGGGGCTGCTGCTGATCCTGCCAGTGCAGCGCCTGCTGCTGAATCAGCAGCAGTAAGTCCCCCTGGTGCTGCTGCATCAGCTGCATGCGCTCCTCCTCCTGCGCCTGCTGCATGCTCTCCGCCTGCTGTGCCTGCTGCACGCGGTCCCCCTGCTGCGCCTGCTGCGTGCACTCCTCCTGCTGCGCCAGCTGCTGCTGTGTTGGCAGCAGCGCCTGCCTCTGCTCCAACAGCTGCATAGGCTGCGCCTGCACCTGCTGTTCTTCCTGCTGCATGCGCTGCTGCACATGGTGCTGCTGTGATGACAGCAGCTGCTGCTGCACCTGCTGCGCCTGCTGCGCCTGCTGAATGTGCTGCTGCACATGCTGCTCCTGCTGCCGTTGCGCCTGCTGCTGCCACTGCGCCTGCTGCTGCTGAGATGGCAGGTGCAGGCCAACCTAGCTTGGCAGCAGGTGACAGCCGCCGCCAGGAGCCTGCTGCAGCAGCGGCATACCCCCTGCCGCTGCCACATGGGGAAGCTGCATGAAGCCGGGCCAGACAGGCAGCTGTGCGTGGGCGTCTGACATCAGCAGAACCACCACGGAGGGGGTCGTCTGAAAAACAGTTGCGGGCCCAGGTGGGAGTGCCGGTGTGGGGCCGCGCTGCCGTGCCCTCTTGTTGCTGCCGCTCGCCACTTTCTGCTGCCCTCCGATGCTGCCCTTCTCCCAGTGCTCATCGCAGCTGCTGTACTGCTGCAGGGCAGCGGGCGCCCGGCGCTGCCGCTGGCTGGCCGGCCTCTTGTTGTCCTCTGCCTCTTGTGCATCCTGCCGCTCCTGCTGCTCCTGCTGCTCAGGAATCCAGCGCGCACTCAGCCCAACCGACTGCAGCAGCTTGCCACGCATCCAGCTTGCAATCCTGGCGTACACTTTCCAGGGGTCTTTGTCGCACTTCGTGTTTCGGAAACAAGACTGTAACTCTCCAAAAGCAAAAGCAAAGCTGCAACACATGAGTGCCAGCAGCAGCTCAGCGTTGTGTGCATGTGGCAGCGGCGCGAGCATGCTCTGCACATCACAGCACAAGCACGCACACGCGGCGGGCTGAGGCAGCACAACTCACTAGGGGATAGGATTTTGCAGTGCAGCGCAACCGGACGACGCCAGTACAGGCCGTCCCACCCCAGGCCCTGCCCGCCCGCCCCCTGGCAGCACCCACCGTTGTTGCCGCTGGCCGTGTGTATGGAGTAGACCTGCTGGAACACCTGCCGCAGCTGGGGCTGCCTGCATGCCAGGTGCGGAGGGCGGGCAGAACGCACGCGGTTGAGGAAGCTTGTTGTGTTGAAGGGATTGCGGGGTGAGAGAGTAACTCGGGGGCAAAGGCAAGCGCGTGATGGGCGGGTACATACATGCACGGCGCCACGCTGAGGCTTGCAGAACGCAAGCTCTGCGCAGCACCCAGCAGCAGGCGGCAGGCGCCAAGTGTACCAGCGCACCGCAGATGGATGATGGCATCTCCTGGTCAGTGCCAAACTCGACGGCGGCAGCCGCCTCCACCTCCGGCGTGACGTTGTGCCTCAGCAGGTGGCCGCCCGGCTTTGGAGCCACAGCGAGGGCTTCCTGCAACAGCAGGGAGCGGTTCAGATCTGAACCTCTACAGGGGGCTTCTGGGCGAGGGCCGGCCCTTTCCCAGCGAGGGAGGGCGGGCGGGCCCTTTCCCAGCGACCACGCTTCCATCCTCGCCCTCGTATCCCAACACCGCGGCACGGCCCGCGTGCAGCAAAGGAATAAAGAGGGGTGCCGGCTCGCTTGCAGGCAAGCTTGCGCAAGGCGCAAGCCTTCAGGCCGGAGGCTTGCCTGCATTGCTTCGAGTCGACACAGAACTACGGGCAGGGTGCTGGGTCACGTGGGTGTAAACGTGGGTGTAAGAGGTGTAAGCGGCACAAGAAGATTGTCATGGGTCTCTTTTCTTTACCGTTGCCCCACGATGCGTTTGCTAAGAGCAGGAAGACGGAGATGTCGGCGAATTCGCAGCACTAGCACCCGGACATAAGCGTCCCTGGGCGCCTCAGCCCCCGCCGCCGCTGCCGCCACCAGCACCGCCACTGCCGCCGGCGGCAGTGGCGCCACCGCTGCCGCCTGGCTGCCACAGGCCGGCCGGCACAGGGTGCTGGCGGATTTGGTGCGATTATTGAGCACCCACCTGACCAAAATGCGGAATGTTTTTCCTGTGCAGCAGCATCCAGCTGAAGAGCAGGACAGGCTCGCTTCACAGCTGAGCCATGCTTTGCACATCACAGCTTTCGGTCCTTTCGGGTGCTCAGCTTGCTGAGCGCATCAGGCCATCTCGGGGTGCTCATCTCGGGGTGCTCCATCACTTCCTCCCCATCACCACTCATCAGTGGCTGTGGTCATCTCTTGTACACCCTGGGGTCTCATGACATGGCAGGATGGTACCCCTCAAAGCAAGCTGCAGGCCCCCAGGCAGCACTGGAAGGCGGGAAGGTGGGGACGGGTAAATTTACCCATTCCCCACCTTTAAAGAGGGGGTGGGCCGGATGCAGCTGGCGTGCTGCCTGGGCGCTTCACATCGTCCCACGCCCGCATTGCCCCGCTGCACACGACCCCCATGCATGCACTGCACAGGTGCAGGTTCTGCGGTGAGCATGCATTCCCTGCAACCGCCCTCCTTACACGCTGCGGGAGGGTAGCGGCACTGCCTTCCGGCCTTCCGCCAGGTCGTGATATGCAGAACTTCCCACCCCTGGAAATGCTGTGGAAAGAAGGGTGGAAATGTTACAGCTTGTATCACAGCTTGTATCACAGCTTGTATCACAGCTTGTTAAACAGGGCCAAATGGTGCAGCCCGGAGAGGGTGGTGGAAACGGCCAGGACAGGAGTGGCAAATATGGATGGAAATGCTAGCCCAACGTGTTGGGAAGGGTAAGACGAGTGACAGGCAGATGTTGGCAGCGTATGGGAGGGGAACGCACGCCGAGGGGCCAGGTGGGAGCGTGACGGGGGCAGGTAGTGGGTGGAGGGAGCAGCAGCGTGTGGGAGGGGAACGCACGCCGAGGGGCCAGGTGGGAGCGTGAGGGGGGAGGATGGTGCTGGGCGGGGAGCGCTGGTGGTGCACTGCCGGCGGAAGCTGAGCCGCGGGCCCACAAGCCAGACAGGATGCTGAGCCACACCCTCGCACAAGACAGATCCGATGCCGAGCGGCGAGCGAGCACGAAACAGGGCTGAGGGGAATGCACAGATGAACTGCATGGGAAATTTAGCAGCAGCAACAGGACGAGTGCATGTTGGAGAGAGCAATACGCATGCCTGCCAAAGTGTTGACCCAAGCAGCCGCCTGCACTTTCCAAGGCGTGCAGCAGCTCGATGTGCGTCACAGGTCGGCCTCCCCTCCCTTGAGATTTGTGATTGCCAGATCCGTGGCTTCCACCACTAGCCCCTACCACCCTCACGCCCTGTGTCGTCACAAGCCCACCTGCAGCTCCATTCAGACGCGCTGCTTCACGGCAGGACCGGCTGCAACGCCGTGCATGCAGCGCCGCGCAGCCACGCGTAGCTTGTCTCTGCACCCAGGAGACAGCAATGCACAGCATTGAGGGTGGCAGTGCGACCCCGGCTCAGTGCATACGCGCACACACGGAACAGGAAAGCAGCAATGCTGCGGACTACGAGGGCGGCGGTCAAAGGGCGCAACATGGTGTGGAAGCGACCGCCAGCTCAGCACATGGAGGCATGGCAGCAAGAGGCCAGCACCCAGCCTGCAGACCACCCTTGCAGCGCGCTGTCAGCCCACCATGCGTGGCATTACGCAAGTGTGCAGTGCACCACACCTTCGCACTCCCTCGTCCAACCAGCACCCGCCACGGTTGTTCATGACCACCTGGGGCACGTCATGCGACGAAGCATACCAGCGCCGCATGAGCAGGTATTGAAACCAGCAGCGTCATGAGTGCCTCATTCGGCAACAATCATCCAGTCCGGCACAGACCAGGCGCTCACCGGTCTGAAGACTTGAGTCAAGTCGGCGAGGTCAAGACCCGGCACCGGTACCGGTACGGCGGCAGCAGCGAAGGCAACCCGCCAGCAACTGCCCGCGGCGGCAGCTTCGCTCGACGCGTGTCGCCGCTACTTCGAAGGCAACCTACGCCGCATGATAGCGCAGCGCAGCACGCCGAAGCGGCCGCCTTGCTCAGCCGGTTGCGCGAAGTCGCCCAAGCAAAGGCCCGGCCCTCGCAGCGGGCCCTAACATTGAATCTGGGCGCCATTGAATCTGGGCGCCAGCGAAGCCAGTTCTGCGGCGCCGACCTGCTGATGTCAGCACCAGGTTTCGCTCGGGCACTGCAAACATGCCCGACCTGTGCTTGCTTGCTTTTGCTTTTGGAGAGTTACAGTCTTGTTTCCGCAACACGAAGTGCGACAAAGACCCCTGGAAAGTGTACGCCAGGATTGCAAGCAGGGAGAAGGAGCAGGGGAAGCACAGCAGGCTGGACCGATGCAGCGGGCGATGTGCCCGAGCGGCCGACTGGCAACAAATCTGGTCGATGATGAGATTGGGAGGAGCTGAATATGATAGGTTGCCCTGGATGCCATCGTTCTGCACCCATGTGGCGCTGACACTTGGCCGCGGTGCGTGCGCCTGCGCCGCGGTAGGGTTTGGGGGGTCATTCCACTTCCTCCCCTCCTGTTGTAGGCTGCTCGCTACGCCATCGGCAGTGCGGTCTGTGAGGGCATGTGTTGCTGCCCCAACTTTCTCCCCTCCTTTGCACCCATGAGCGGGAGGGGGCGCACTCGACCTGGGGTGGCACATGGGCTGCGGGAGAACACGTTCCGGAGGCACATCCGAACAGCACATGAAAGAATGCACACCACAGCCTTGATGACAGCGGGCCTGCTGCCTCTGGCGCCTGCAGGAACACTGCTGCATGGCACTGAACGGGTCTGTGGGCGTCGCAGGCAGGGAGCACGGGTGAGTGCTGCATGCCAGAACACTGCTCCGCCACCCACAATCCGGCAGGCCCCAGACGCCTGGCGCACATTCGTTCCGCTCCTCTCTCCCATGGTGAATCTTTCTGCTCCCTGCAGCTCAGCAGCAAGCTATCCATAGCTAACAGCATCAAAGAGGGGAGATGGTCGCTGCCCTTCACTGTGCATGGTACTGGCAGCAAAAACTGCAGCATTTGGCTGCTCGCGAGCGGGACCGCTACACCGCTGCCAGCCATTGCACCCAGTCGCGGCCGGCTGGGGCTGCTGACCGGCAAATACCTGCACTTCAATAACGATCCAGATGCAGTTCACATGTGTTCAGAACTCTCCAGTCATGGATACGAGAGCACGAGCGCACGCCGTGACGGGGCACACACAGACAGAAAGCACAGAAGAAGCAACTCAAGTAGGTCCCGCTGTTTGTTCGTGGTTGCACCGTCCCCGACCCGGAAATATCTCAGCGCTCTGCTGCCCTCACTGCCAGGCTTGGGGAAGGCGCATGTCCCATGAAGTTCAGGTGTGACCCTTTGCTGCTGCGGGCCGCGATGATGTGGGCTGCATCCACTCTGCCGCCGTGTTGTGATAAAATGGCACCAGCCAAGCGGGCCATGCTGGTAGGGTACGAAGGAGAAGCGACCGCCAATTGCTGCGCTCGCACGTTGACGTTTCCATCAGCAAAGCCCCCCCTACACCGTTGGCCCTGCAGGCGTAATTCGATCACCATGGCGCGCGCCGCCGTTCTGGCGGTCTGCCTGCAGGCTCTGGCCGCCGTCGCCGCCGCGCAGTGTACCGGAGGTAAGCGGCGGCGGGTGCCAGCAGCAGGCAGCCGCCCTGCTCTGCACCTTGCCCTCTTAGTCGGCAGCTAGGGTTGTATTGTGGGGGCAGCATCATGGTGGCAGCCTTAGCCCACAAGGCGGGCATGCCTTAGCCTTAGCCCAAGCTAAGACCAACCTGCGGGCAGCACGCCTGGTTGCAGGGGTTCCTGTTGCTCCGTGCCCGCCGCTCAGTGGTAGTGCTGTGCTTGTGGGGACAACGGCCTTGCAGCTCATGCAGCCAGCCCTTACCTCCCTGACCCCTGTGCGACTTGCAGGGTACCTGGGTCTAGAGTATGTGGCTCCCAGGGACACCCAGGACCCCATTGCCAAGTGCCTCACCAGCGCACGCCTCGAAATCTCACCCTCCTGCTCGGTCAGTGCCGCCGCCCCCGTGCGCCGCCCAGCCCAGGCAGCCACTGCCAGCACCGCAGCCTGTCACAGCGCAACCCAAGGGCACCCAAAGCGCCTGCATGCCATCGCTGCTCCAGCAGTGCTCCGCGGGGCGGGGCGGGGCGCCCTGCCCGTCAGCCTGCCCACCGCGCGCTCCTGGCTGGCTTCCTTCTGCGCCCTGCCCCGCCCCCCGCCCTGCGCGCCGCCCATGCGTGCCCTCACACCCTCCCCACTTCCCCTGATCCTCTGTCACTGCCGCAGGTCAAGCTGGTTGCCCTGCAGTCCCACGGCTCCCACATCCCCGGCATCTTCTCTGCTGACAACAGCCTGCTGGGCGGCACCTGGACCCCAAACGGCACCGTCCTCCCCGCCACCCAGTTTGTGGAGTGCCCCTCTGAGGGACCCGAGGTGCCCATCAACCAGGGCTCCGGCACCAAGCTGGAAGCTGTGCGCCGTGCGGCGATCAAGGCCTTTGCCAGCTTCCCCTATGGCCTGGACGGCGACGGCGAGTACAGGAATGAGGTGGAGGTGCCCGACCTCGACTTCCTGGACGGCAAGCTGGTGGTCAAGCGCCTGAATGCCGACAACCTTGTCTACGCAATCGTCGAGGTGAGGCAGGTTCTGGCTGGGTGCATAGGCTGGTTGGGTGAGGCAGGGGAGGTGGGCGGGCTAGGTGCGGGTGACGGCTCGGCCGAGGTGTGGCCAGCCTGAGCGGCTGGGCAGGCGGCCAAGGCTGCATGCATGGGCCAGAGCCTTCCTGGCGGGGTGCCGCCCTCGCCCTGCCCTCCTACAGGGGCCGCCCTCGCCCTGCCAGGTAGGCAGTACTGGTGCCTACCTCTGCCCCTGCTGGGTCCCTCGCAACCCTCGCCTGCCCACTTTGTGCACCCCTCTGCTCACCCACCTCTCATTTGTTGCCCCCCTGCTCCTTCGAGCCGCCTGCCCACCACTTGTGTGCCCTCACCACCCCTGCCCAATCCTGCCCACCTCACCTCACCTCACCTCACCACCCTTGCCCCCACACCTGCCCACTCTGTGCTCCCCTCTTCAGGCCACCGTGGCTGCCGACGACATGAAGAATGACAACGACTCGAATGCCGCCAGCGAGGTGGAGAGGTGCAGCGAGCTTGGGTCCGCTGAGGCCAAGTACAATGCCAGAGACCTGTGCATCCAGAACGAGGCCGCCGGCTCAGAGTGCCCCGGCAACAGCCATGGCGTGATGATCGTGGTCGACCCCTCCAAGGACGCCTTCAACGAAAAGGAGGCGGCCTTCAAAATCTGCGGCTGGTGCCCCGCGGGTGAGGTGACACGCGAGAGGGCAAAGGAGGGGGCGAGGAAGGGCCTGCTCCTGTTGCATTGGTGGGCGGTTGAGCGGATGCGGCAGCCCTGCTTTGCACACGCCCGGCGACCAACACCTTGGCCCCCCTGCCTCGCTGTTTGCCTGAGCACAGTGTGGCATGTACTGATGGAGTCAGCCCTGGCCCGTGCTCTCCTGTGGCCGCCGCCGCTCAGAACTCCTGGGACCACCGCCGATCCACCCTCGTGTGGCCCTGCCCCTGCCTGTGGCGCAGGCACTTATGGCGACGGCTACGGCTGCTCCACTTGCCCGGCTGGCCAATACTCCAACGTTGGTGGCGACTGCCAGGACTGCCCCGCCGGCACCTACTCCAACGCCGGCAGTTCCGTCTGCATCCCCTGCCCCACCGGCACCTACTCCTCCGCCCCTGGCACCAAGGAGTGCACAGAGTGGTGAGCAGTGGAGCCGTCCGGCTAGGCAGCGCATGCATGTGCCCACCTGTGGGCCCACCACCGCCCTTGCCTGTGTGTCCCTCCTGCCTCTGGCCCTGCCTGCCTGTGCCCGGTGGTGCTGCCAGGGTGTGCAGCGGGTGAAGTGCATAGCTGAGCCCGCCATGCCCCCACACCGCCAGCGCAGCTCTTCTTGCGCGTTTGTCACTTCCAGGTGTGAAGTGTGCCCTCCCCTCCCATCCCTGCCTGCAGCCCCGAGGACACCTATGCCTGGATCCCCGGCGGCACGGCATGCCTGCGCTGCATCAATGGCATGCCCGAGGAGTGCGATGCAAATGGCGCGTGCCCCAGCGGCAATGCCGCAGATCCCGCAAACGACGGCCTGTCTCTGTCCACTATCACCGGTGAGCGCTGCTAGCCGGGTACGTGTTTGGTGAGGGTGTTTCGCCCACCCACCAGCTGCACAATCCACCCATGCCGTCCAGAGCCTAGGCCTGCCAAGCCCCATACATCACCAAGAGGGAGGGCACCTACCTGTACAGCCAGCTTGCCCATAGGTGCCACAGGTGCCCAGGTGCCCACAGCCACCACGCCCAAGCTTGCACCACACACCCCTCATGCGCCTGCGTCTTGTTGCGCGTGCCCCACCCTGCTGTGCAGCCACCCACGTCGTGTCAGTGGGCGGGATGACTGCTGTCGACGGCACGTGCAACCTGAATGCCGCACACCCTGACTACGAGATCAAGGCCTTCACCAAGTGCAAAAACTGGGGCGCCAGCGGGGCAACCGCCATGAAGTTTGCCTTTACCGTGTACGGCGACTGCTCCATCCAGATCTCCCCCATCTCCGACCCCTCCTGCTCCGACCCCACCAACGACACCACCCACGAGTATGGCGCCATCCAGCAGCGCGCCTACTTCACCGGCACCACTGGCGCCTTCAAAATCCGCTCCTTGTTCGACACCACCAGCGGTGTGGAGAAGTGAGTGAGCGGGCCACCCAGCAGCCTGCCCCGTGCCCTGCCCTGCTGCACCCCGCCTGCTGTGGGGAGGTGATGGGGCATGCCGCCGTGCGCTAGCCTGCCCTGCCCTCATGCCGCCCTGCGCCGCGGCTGCCGTGGCGGCCGCTCAGACTGACTCCCCATCTCCGCCCTGCTTGATGGCTGGCCCCCGTCTTGCCCCGCAGGACCACCATGCTGGCTGTGGACGCTGTCATCGGCTCCGGCAGGCTGCAGGCCAAGTGGTTCCCTGCCACCACAGATGCGGGCGAGGGGTATGCCAGCGCCCTCATCCGCGACATGCCCGGCCCCACCCTCAGGCCTGAGGTGTGCATGGCCACGCTGACCGTGGTGGGTGGCAACTTGCTGAGCAAGGGCGGCGCCACCCTTCCGTTGGACCCCGCCGCCGGCTGGGAGTGCCCCGCAGGCACCTACTTCCACGCCACACAAGTCTGCCCCATCTGTTCAGTCGGCTTCCGCTGCCCCGGCGGCAACAGAGACGCGGCAGACCTGATCCCTTGCGTGCCCAGTGAGTTGCCGCCCAGCTGCCGACTCTCTGAAAGGTAGCGGCATCCCGGTGTTTTCAATGCTTCCCGCATGTCCCCGCCGCTGCCGGGTGCGTGCCTTGGTGACCAAGCGGGCCGCCGGCACTCGTGCATGCAGCCGTTTCTAGCCAGTTCACCAACAGCCTCCTCCTGCACCCTCCCTGCCCCGCAGACACCTACAACGGCGTGCTGGGCTACTCCGGCCCGAGTTGCACAGCGTGCCCCACTCCCGTGGGCCTCGGCACCCACACCAGCTACGCCGCTGCAGAGCAGTGTGAAGTGGATCGCGTGGACCTGCTGTGCAATGACAGTGAGCGCGGCTGCCCTGCCCTGGCGCCACTGTTGCTGGCCTGAATGCCCTGGGTGGATATAGACCAAATCAACCGATTGGCAGCATGAGCTGTTCACCATGCAAAAATGGCGCTCGGGCTGCCAAGGGCTTCACAAATCGCTACCCAGCCTCCCTTTGCCTAGGCACCTTGGCCTGCCTTCCCTCTGACTCCTTGAGTTCCCACTGCCTGCAGAGACGGACCAGTCCTGGGCCTATGATAAGGCCTCCCAGAGTTGCGAGCTGTGCCTTGCCGGCACCTGGCGCAACTACGCTGACAGCACCGAGTGCACGCCCTGGTGAGCTGCTGCCCTGCGGTAGCAAAGCTGGATGTGCTGCATGTGCTGTCGCTGCCGCTGTGAGCGCTGTGACACCACGTGCGAGGCCTGCGTATGTGGCCCCAACTGTGCTCTCCTCTGTGCACTCCCTGGCATGCAGCCCCGCCGGCACCTTCTCCGCCGAGGGCGCCAACACGTGCACCCTCTGCCCTACTAACCAGGTAGGCTGCGCCAGCCGCTGCTGCCGCTGCTGCTGCTGCGCCAGCCGCATGCCCCTGCGCCTGGGATGGGCAAGGCTGCCCCCAGCCGGCCGTTTGCTGCACATGCGATTGGCCTGGTGCTCCACCTGGGAACAATATCACAGTCCCAAGGGCATGGGGTTGAAGAAGCCACCAGGAGTGCAGGGTAAAGGCACCAGTCAGCTGCACCTGGACGTGTGCAGCCCTGGGCTTTGCTTTGGTAGTGCCCCCCATCGCGCCCCTGTTGCCCTTGTTGATGGGTGCACCTGCTGCCCTTGACACCGGCCACGGGCGGCGTGGCCGCCTGCAAAGGTAGCTGCCGCCAGAGGCCGTCCAAGTTAGCTGTCCAAGGTAGCTGTCCAAGGTAGCTGTCCAGAGACAGCCCAGCGGTCTGTTCAACACGGCTGCCACCTGTCCTCCCTGCAGTACAACCCCTCCCCAGGCTTGGCTGACCAGGAGCCCCTCCTTGGGGCATTCCAGCACTGCTTCCGCTGCGCCGAGGGCAGCATCGCTGTGCCCAACACCACCGTTGTGGCTGTTCTGAACAGCCCGGTTGTGGAAGGCGCCACCGC
This sequence comes from Chlorella sp. ArM0029B, assembly GCA_002896455.3. Lineage (NCBI taxonomy): Eukaryota > Viridiplantae > Chlorophyta > Trebouxiophyceae > Chlorellales > Chlorellaceae > Chlorella > Chlorella sp. ArM0029B. Next base: position 217,795 of record JTEE01000220.1, on the reverse strand, counting down.
CTGCTCCCCCTGGTGAGGGTGTGCTTGCTGAGAACTCCTCCCTGGGCCGCCAGTGGCGGCTGCACAGCATGGCTCCCTGCATGACGGCTGGTTGGGTGACTGGTTGAGTGACTGGTTGGATGACGGCTGTCCCGGTGTGTACAGCACGCTGACGCAGCGGATGTCTTCTGGGGGGCTGCGGTGCGATGGCGCCACTCCAGATGCTGCCCCATCAAAATAGAACCACCCACCCCCTGCCCTGCAGCCCCCCCAGCACCTGGATGAGAGGGGACAGTGGCGAGGAGACCTGCAAGCTGTGCCCCGAGCACTTTTACCGCACCGGCGATGCCACCCCCGAAAACAACATCTGCGTCCCCATCCCTGCGGGTGGGTGGTGCGCCCACCAGCCGAGCTGGCCAACACTGCCCTGCTCCCTGGCTGCCCAGCCCTCATGCATGCCCGCCTTGCACCCAGCAGTGCTGGCCATGCCCGCGCCACGCACGCGTGCCATAGTGGGGTGACCGGGACTTGGGGTTTAGAATCTACGGGTTCCCTGAGCCCTAACCACAAACATGTCCTAAACCCTAAACCCTAAACCCTCCCGGCCCCCATTCCTACCTGCAGGCTACTACATGAGACCGGACCACATCACCATTGAGCCCTGCCCAGCGGGCAGCGTCTCCTTCTACCCCAACAACGAGCCGCTCAGCGGCTTGCGCTTGCCCGACTACGAAAGCGTGTGCCTAGCCTGCGGCGATCTTGACGTTGCTCTGAATCTGCCCACGCCCACGTGGGTGCACACCTTTGCACCCCGCAAGGGCATGACCCAGTGCATCCCCTGCCCCGCCGGCACCATCCCCCTCACATTGGACAGCATGAGTCCATGGACCTTCCGGACCTCTGCCACCTGCACTGCCTGTGGCAATGGCATGTACCGCGACGCCTACTCCATCAGGTGAGTGGGTGGGTGGGCGGGCTGGGTGAATCGCTGGGGGAGGGAAGTACCACAGGTGCCACTGCACGCTGCAGAAGTGGACTTGGCCAGGCAATTTGGCACACCCTTTGGCTTGCCCACTGGCACTGGCACTCTTATTGCACCCTGCATGCCACGTCTTTGGCTGCAAGGCATCAGCTGGCCGACTTGACAGCCCTCCTTACCCTCTTCTCCCCCTCTTGCCTCCTGTCCTGCAGCGCAACGTGCGAGCAGTGTCAGGCAGGCTACGAGGTGGGCCCCTCCTCCAAGATGGACTGCACCATGTGGTGAGCTGGGCGCACCTCAAGGGCTCTGGCAAAGGAAGCTGGGCGCACCTGCCGACGCGCTTCAAGTGGGGTGCTTAGTCCGGCAAGGAGGCGGCAGATCCTAAGCAAAAGCGGTCGGGAGGCCACATATGTTGCGCTGGCCACTGGCTCACCATGTCCCACGCCGTTTGCAACTCCCCATGTTGTGGCTCCCATCGCCTTGCCCCCCTAAACGTCCCGTCCCCTGCCCACCCTGCCCATCCGCCCTGCAGCCGCCCCGGCTTCTTTATGAGCGCAGCCCGCGTTGGCGGCGCCGACGGCGAAGTGCAGAAGAACAACTGCAAGCCATGCGCCAAGCACGAGTACCGTGCCACTTTTGGCGCCACCTCGTGCCTCAAGTGCCCCCGGGGTACCCAGACCTCAGACACCGGCAATGTCGAGTGCACTGCCTGCCCCGTGGGGTACCTCAACAACCAGCAGGGTGAGCGAGCCTGAGCCAAGTGACCAGGCACTGGCATCTTCACTGCCTGTCAGTGGGGTGCGCTATAGGCTGCAGGATGGGTCGGCCCGCTTGCACCCCTGTTAGGTTCTCATCGCCGTTCCCACCGGTGACTCCCTCCTGACTATCCTGAACACAACACGCGCTCCCTCATCGCTGCTGCTGCAGGCGAGGCGTGCAAGCCTGCCCCCGCCGGCACATTCGTGAACACCACGGGTGCATTTGTGTCCGTCCCCTGCCCCCGGGGCTCCTGGAACAACGAGCAGGCGCAGGACAACTGCAACCCCTGTGCCCCGGGCAAGTACTCCAACTCCCTTGGCTCCAAGGAGTGCAAGACCTGCCCCGCAGGCACCTACTCTGCTGGGCAGGCCACCAGTTGCCTCAACTGCCGCCCCGGCTACGCCGCACCTGCCGGTGCCCGGACCTGCAGCCCTTGCAAGCCAGGCACCTACGCCCCCACTGCCAAGTCTGCCCAGTGCAAGGCGTGCCCCAAGGGGTTCCAGTGCCCTACCAACGCCATGAACAAGGAGGGTGCCTGCCCGCGAGGCACCTTCAGCAACAGGGAGGGCAACCGCCTGTGCAGCCCTTGGTGAGTCGGCGGGGCAGCTGGGGCTGGGGGCATGCTTGTGCTGACTCTGGGGAGAGGGGGGCAATTCGCACGGCTGGGCGGGGTGCTTGGCAAGCGGGTGTGCATGGCGGGTGGGCCTCCTGCAAAATGGGACATGCTTACTTGTCACCCCACCTGTCACCCCCTTTGCCTCCTGTGTGGCATGCCCACTGACCAGCCCAGCCCTCCCCCGCCCCCCCCTACTGCAGCCCGCCGAACACCATTTCCATGGGCGGCCGCCAGACCAATGGCATCGTCGCAGTGATGGCATGCACCAAGTGTGTGCCCGGCAGCAACACCCGCGGCCTGACGGGCCAGTCCAAGTGCCAGGCCATCCGCTCCCAGGTCCGCCGCTTGAAGCTTTGAGCGCTGAGCAGTAGCAGCACCGAGCCGCCCAACTCACCCTGTATTCGTCCCCATAAAGACTAGCACTTCCAGCATCAATCGTACTTACCTTGCCCTTTTCCGTGTGGCAATCCAGTGGCCACACAGCTGCAGTTTTTTAAATTTGCCATCTCTCCGCTCTTTCGGACTGCTCACGCTTTCTCTCTTGCCCCTCGTACACAACCAACGCCATGTGCTCGCAAATGTGTTGGACATGCCCTCTTGAATTCAAGAAGGCCGGCTTGCTTGGACACAGCCTGTTCCTCCATTTGTCAAGGATCAAGCGGTTGGATTGCCAAGCAGTGCTTTGACATGCTTCAACACCTCTTGTTCAGCTGCTGAAGCACATCGCCCTGCCAGCAACAAGCATGTCTGAATCTCGCCACCCGGGCCAGTCAGCCCGCACCGCACCGCACCGCACCGCACCGCACCGCACCGCACCGCACCGCACCGCCCGCCCGCACCGCATAATTTCTTTTCTTTGCTACAAACTACATTCCGATGCCCCCACCCCCCACCCTGTCCCATGAGACCTTTGCTGGCTCCCCCTAGGACTTGCAACGTGATTGATCGATTGATCGATTGCTGATCACTTGGCAAGCAATGTAACTGCTCGAAACATGCTGGAGCATGAGGCAAAGTGGAGAGGCAAAATGGTCAGGAAGACCCCCGGGCGGGTGGGTGCCACCGCTCCGGGCGTGCACGGTTTGCTCTGGCTGGGTGATGTGATGTGCTTGTGTTGCAAGTGCGCCACGGGCGTGCATTGAGCTGTCTTCCCTGCGCTGGACGGTGCCGGGCCCCACTCGCCGTGGTGTGGGCCGAGTTGGCCCCCCTCCTGTGCCATGGATGCAGTGGCTCCTGTCCCTGCTGCATTGTGCTACACCAGCTGAACTGCGGAGCATGCACTGGACTCGGTGTTTGCATGCATCAGTACTTGCAATTTGCTGCGGGTGAAGTACATGCATCCAGCATGTGTCGCATCTTGCAAGGGGCGGATTGGCCGGGTGGCTGGTTGGCTGCGGCACCATCCATCAAAGCCGCGCGCCCATGCCACCTCACTGCGTGCAAACTGGCTCTGGCTGGGCTGCCGCCCTGCGGCTGCTGCTGCTGCCGCCCCTGCTGCGCGCTGGGTGCTGGGTGCTGGCTGCTGCAGCTTGACTTGGCTTGGCTCGGCCGCGGCCGCGGCCCTGGCCCCGGCCCCCACCCCCACCAGTGCACTCCCTGCGCCGCCCGCCCCCACCTACCTCATCGGTGCCCCTGCAAGAGGGGAGGGCTGTGGGCCAAGCAGAACAGCCTGGGAACATGGGCACACGGGCGCCGCTGTGGCTTGCCTTCTAGAAGATCTGCCACCAGCCCTCGTGGCGGGAGCCCCAAGCCTCCGGAAACCAGCGTCGGAACCCGGCGCTGCCCTGTGCTAATCCGTCTATCAACTCTGCCACTCGGTTTGCCGTACCGCGAAGCAGTGGGAGAAGGCGTATGGGTTCCTTCGGGTTGCCGCTTGTCATCTGCGCCTCTTCTTCCTCTGCTGTGGAAGCAGCTCGCCGCTTCTTCTTTACCACCACCAGCGAATGACAATGCCGCGCCAGCACGTCGTGCCAGGGCCCCGCTGTTGCCCATGGCTCCCTTGCTGCCGCACGTGCCCAGCGTGTGCCCAGCATGTGCCTGCCGCCTCCGCAGATGGCAGCCGGCTCACCCAACCCCAACCCCAACACCACACAACCCTTCCTCAGTGAAGTACCACCATTTTGCTCGCCCGGTACAATCAACTTGAAGGATGACGATCCGCATCCCACCCCGCAGCCCCCTTGCTCAAACCCTGCCGCGCTGTAGAACACGCCAACGGATCCGTCCTTCCGGAAGGCGCTCGCTCTCAACACGCTGTGACCCGTGCTGCCCCCCTTCCCAAGGGGATCTCATGCCAGGTTTCTGTCGAGGAGTTGATAGGTGCGCACGCGGCATGCTTGGAGCGTGACAGATGCCATGTAAGGCAGCAGCGTGCAAAGCAACTTGGTTACATGGAGACAATACGTGCATACGTCTATGRTGGAGTGGATGGGAAGGGTGAAAAAAACTGAGGTGCTGGGCAAAGGGCTTGGCAATGCTTTGCTGGGGCATCGGTGAGTGGGAGACGGGTGCAAATCAGAGGGCACGTGGTGCAATTGGGCAGGGGCACGTTGAAAGAATATCCGGGGGCGAGGTGCATGAAGGGATCGGTGTGAAGCGAGATGGAAGTGCCTGAGGCATGCTCAAGTGTTTGCAGTGGCGGAGACAAGGGTGCAGGGAAGYCGAGGGTGTGSGGATGACRAAGCCGAGGGTGTGAAGGAGGAGTGAGTGTGGGAATGCTGACCACGAGATTTGCGAGCAGTGATGGCAGCGACAGTGTGAGGGGTAATGAAGCCGAGGGTGTGATGTGTGTTGGGAGCCAAGGGTGTGCGGAAGCCGAGGGCACGGGAGGGGTGAGGAGAGTTGTGTTGTGCAGGTGAGGGGCAGAGGCGAATGGCTAGACGGGGTATGGTGCTGGGAGGCGGGACGACCCGTAGACCGCTGAGGCAGCGGCTGCGTGTGTGCGTGCTGCGCCCTACGGAGGCAGCCCACGGACGGGGTGCCCCCCCCCAGGCCCTCTACATCATCTTCCTGCCGCCCGTGATGCGATCAACTCCTGGGGAAGAGCTTGTGATCAACGTGACGGCAGCCCTTGCGCTGCCTGGATGCCAATTTATAACCGCATGAGGTGGTGGGGGCGGTCTGTGGGGAGAGGGCGGTGATGGGGCGAGGGGTGTACTGCACAACAAGCTGCAGGGGGCTTGGGCCCGCCGAGAGCTGCACTTGGTGAGCACCACTTTGCCAAAAGTGCGGCCCTCGGATGGCGCTGTACCCCTTAGGAGACGCGACACTCGGGCGACACTCGGACGATTGATGTGGGCTACCCGCCAAACCGGTGTTGAAAAGTTGCTGCCAGTACTAGCTGCCAGTACTACGTGACACCTCAGCAGGGGGCCCTGTGTTGCGGGCAGGGTTTCGTCTATGAACAGCCCGCTGCATCGCAGGGAAGCAACCCTAGGACAATACACCCTAGCTTGCCGCAGCCTGGGGGCCCAGTTGCCTCGGCACAGCCGGGCATCCACAAGTGCCAGGTCCTGAGGGGGTCCCGCCCAGGTCCCGCCCCACCTGCGTCGGAATCTTGGTTCCGACTTCCCAGGCGACTTCCCAGGAAGCACCGGCAGGCTGGGAAGTGCCCAGTGCTTCCCAGGAGGTGCCCATCGCTTCTCAGG
>JTEE01000220.1:116628-132056 GCA_002896455.3 Chlorella sp. ArM0029B | reverse complement strand
GGCAGGCGGGGAGGGGCGGGGAGGGGATGGCACCCGGTGTGGAGGACAAGGAGGGGGGATGTTGAGTGGGAGGGGTGTGGCAGGCGGAGCCGGAGAGGCATGTGACAGGGAACGAGGGCAGGGGGGCATCGTGAGCGGTGCCCTGCTCAGCCCACGCCCCAGAGCTGACCAAGGGGCGACATGCCACGTTGGGTTTGGTGTGGGAGGGTGTGGGAGGGTATAAAGGTGGCGGGGAGCAGAGGCAGCTGGAGCGGGTGTGTGGCAGCAGCAGCATCAGCAGCAGCTGCAGCGGAGGGAGCGAGGTCAAGGGCAGCAGCTGCGCCGAACGAGGAGCAGAGTGGTGGGGAGCGCAGGGGTGAGACGGAGCTGCGCCGCTTCTTTGGAGGGCTGCACCACATTGTGACGCTGTTGGGTGGTGTGGGAAGGAGGGGCTGAGGGAGAGACAGCGGCGGATGCCGGCGCAAGAGCATCTGGGGGATGAGGAGTCGACCGCGAGAAGAGGAGCAGGCAGGCGCACAGGCGTGGGCAGGCATGCCGCGCCGCCAGGAAAGCGGCAGCTGGGGATGGCAAGTGAGAGTGGCATGCGAGGAGAAGCGCATGCGGCAGCCGGGATGCATGAAAGACAGGCAGGCAGGCAGGCGCACCCCACTATCTCAGCGGCTGTGTGCGGCCCCGCCATAATACAGTACCATCCGGCTGCCATGTGGCATTATATACAACCGGCGGCACATAATGACGCAGCAGGCAGCACAGCCGCCCCCGCGCACCTTGCCCTGGCTGACAATCTTCACCGCCCTGCCACCCTCCTCCTCCGCCTCGTCTGCCGCCAGCAGCATGCCGGTGTCGCTCCACCCCCGCTGCTGCCGCTGCTGCTGCGCCGACGCGGCCGCCTGGTAGGAGGGGGACGTGTCGGACACTGCTGCCACCGCTGTTGCCGGGGGCGGCCCTGGGTTGGCTGCAGGCGTTGCTGCGCTGGCAGGCAGCGCTGCAAGGAAGACGGCTGCAGAGGCGGCCAGCCAGGCGGCGCCCGAAAACGCCAGCCCGCGGCGTTGTGACGGCGCCGCTGCCGGCTGCTGCGGCCCAAGGCGTTGCGGCGGCGGCTCTGGCGGCCCGCTGCTGCTGCTGCTGCCAATGCTGGCGCTGCACCGTGCCGCCAGTGCTGTTCGGGAGGCACGCAGGGGCAGCACTTGTGTCCTGGGCAGCGAGCAGCGGCAGCGCAGCGGCGCAGCTGCCGCCAGCGTGCTGCTGCCGCTGCTGCCGACGCTGCTGCTGCTGCAGCTGCTCACTGCGCCTCTGCTGCTTCCATGCCGCTGCTGTGTCGCCGTGGGCGCCAGCAGGGGCGCCCTGCAGCTGAGCAGCAGGCTCTGCATGGTAGTGGTGGCTGGCCTCCCGCTTCTACGCGCCCAGCATATACCGGACGGGGCTATATAGGTCCCTAGGTCCAATGAGGGCCTTTAGGCAGGCTAGCGACGATCCCGAGCAAGCAGCGAAAGGCGGAGAGCTCGGCTGGAGCTCGTGCTGCCCAATGACGCAGCTGGAAGCCTGTCGATCGCGGCTCGCTTTGGTTGAACTTCGGGCGGTGAAAGGGCAGGCGATAAAGCAACAGGATGGGCCGAGTTTTCTTCCGAGCCATCCTGACGCATGCCGGCCTCTGCCGCCAGCCCCACCGCCAATGCGCTAGTTTGCCGCTGCCGGGACCCTCCCCTTCATCTCATAGACAGCCCGGGAGCGCCCCCACAGCAGCAGCAGCAGCACAATGGCCGCCGCACTCGCTGGCAGCATGGCGCTCAGCAGCAAGGCCTGTGTGGCCCGGCAGCCGTTCGCAGCAGCAGCAGTCCGCCTGCCGGCACGGCCGGTGCGCGCCATGCAGGTTGTCGCTATGGCGAAGCCCACCAGCGCGGGCGACTGGCGGTGCGTTCTGGGGAGTTTGGTTGTGGGAGTCTATTGAGATATCTGGATGGCCGTTTTGAGGCTTGGGAGGCTGTGGGAATGTCCGGCTTGTTGCTCGCTGCCACTTGCTGCCGCCTTCTCCTGCAGCTGCTGCCGACCTTGCCTGGCCCCGTCGCAGCATGCCATTGCGCCAGACGCGCCGGCTGGTGACGACGGGCAGGCTCGCCCACTTATGCGGGGGCGGGATGCACGGCTGGCGGCATGCCTTCAGGCTTGCCCCTCCTCACCTGCTCGGCACCCCACCCCACGCTGCATGTTTGCAGCGGCATGAGCACGGAGGAGATTGACACCGCGGTGCAGGCGTGCCAGCGCGACATGTTCTCCATGCGCATCAAGTTTGCCAAGCGCGAGGTGAGGAGGCCAGCGGGCCGGCCACCGGCCAGGGTGGGCCGCAGGCAGGGCGAGCGCAGGCTGAGGCTACAGACCTCGGCTTTGCATGCATGGGGACTAGTTGGTCTTGCGACTGGCAGCACGCCCGTTCCTCCGCCCACCCACTTTGAATAGCTGTTGGCGCGGCTGGCAGCAAGGCTGGCCATGCGAACGGCAGATGGAGCGTGTGCGTGCGCCATGCCCGCAAAGCCCGCGTTCAAGCCATGCATGCGTGCTCCTTGAATTGTCAATCCTTCGAGTTCCCATGCATGTGTGCGATTCACGCTACCACACCATGGCTCTTGATGCCTCTTGCACTCTCCATGACTGTGTTGCGTCGCTGCATGCTACTGCGCCCATTTGCACAGTTTGTGAAGCCTCCTCATCAGCACCCATGCCTGCTGACGTCAACACCCATGCCCGCTGACGTCAACACCCCTCCTGCTCCCACTCCCCTCTGACCCCCCCTGCCTCCAGGAGTGGAAGCCCAGCGACTACAAGGCCCTGCGGCGCAAGATTGCGCAGCTGCTGACTGTGAAGCGGGAGCGGGAGGTGGCTGCGGGCGTGGACCGGCGCGACTCCAAGGCTGCACGCCGCCAGAAGCTGGTGGAGGCAGGCCTGGGCAAGTTTGCCACCTAAGCAGCACGCTGCCAGCTGTCGCCAGCGCCCGGATCAGCCGGCATGTAGCCCCTGGCTGAGCCGCCAGAATTTGAGCCCCAATTTTCTTCACCTCCTTTCAACAAGAAAGCCACCACCAAAAAAGAAACATCACCTTGCCCCACGCCCAGCAAGCCAGCGATAGCATCGCATCAAGGCTCCCGCTCTTCAGTCCAGCACCTGTAAGGTTTCCCTAAAAATGCGGCAGTGAGGCAGCATGCCTCGAGGCAAGAGCGCATGGCAGGCTTGGGTCACGTGCTGAGCGCTGGGCGCCTCTCGCTCTTGCCACCAGCAGCTGCTCAACAATGTATGCATATCCTGCATCATGTGATGCTGCACCGAGGGGCGTCATGCCTTGCGGGTGCTTAAGGTACAAGGTATGGGGGGAGAGAACATGCGGGAGCGCCACGTCACGGCCTTCTGCCACTGCCTGCCCCACCTGGCACGGTACAACAGTGTGGGGGTGCAGGTGTCAAAGGAATGTGGGGTGTGCAGGATAGGATCGGCTGGGGTGTGCCTGCTGTGGGCGATGCGCACGACACGGGGAGGCAACGCAAATCAGGTGGCATGGCCATGCATGAGGCTTCTATGAGGCTTCAACTGCCTGGGTTGATCTGGCGGCACACGGGCTTGTGCACCTTCCAAAAGGCCCGGCTGCACGCCTCGCCGCAAAAGCGCACGGTGGAGCAGCCAGAGTACTTGCGGCGGCAGGCGGTGCCGCAGTTGGCACAGTGCCGGCTGTGCCCTGCCTCCTCCTGCGCCGCACGCTCAGAGGCCCAGGCGGGCAGCTGCCGCTGTTGTCACGCTGCCCCAGCGCGGCACCGCCGCGCACAAGCGCCAGCGCTGTGGCGAAGTCGTCGGCCCTGTGCAGGGCTGTGCGACCGCTGGAGTCAGCATGGTTGACTGCCCCACCCGCGGTCAGAACCTGCTCCATGCCTGCTGCGGGGCGTTTGTGAGACGCCACCATAACTGAATATCGGCGGTCCGACCGGTGGGTTGGTCTGGTCGCCTGCTGCGCCTGCCGCCAGAAGTAGCTCAACAATCGCTGCATGGCCACCTTCAGAAGCCGCCATCAAATGCGTCCAGCCTTGCATGTCTGCATGATTCAAAGCAGCTCCCGTCCCCAGCAGCATTGCCACAATCATTTCTCGGCCGTGAGCACACGCCAAGAAGAGGGCGGTGCACCCGCTGCCAGCAGCCGCTCAACACCCCCCCAGTGGCCTTCTGCAGACGCCACCATCAGAGGCGTCCTGCCGCGCACGTCTGCAGGGTTTACGGCTGCACCTTGGCAGCTGCTCCAGCACTGCTGCGTGCCCCCGCCTAGCTGCTAGCAGGAGGGCTGTCTTCCTCTTTGTTCACCCCAGCATGGTCTGGCCGCCGCCTGCTCCACAGGCCTCCTCAGGCTGGCAGCTTGAACCCAGCTTCGCTGCTTTGACCAAGCAGGCTTGAGAAAAAGCAGAGAGAAGAACCGCATGAGCCTCTGATGTGGAAGCTGCGTGTACACGTTGCCTCGTCATGCCTCCTGCTGATGAGGCAATCACCCCACACTCGCAAACCTCTCTCCCTCTGCCCGCTGTCACTCTGCCCCACACAGTGTGACAGTCCTCGTCAACGATTTCCATCTAACCGAGCTGGCCCACAACAGTAGTCCTGCACGGGTAGTCCTGCCGGTCCTAGCAGCCCTTCCAAGCAGTACCCAGTTCCACTCCCTCCGTGCCATGGAGGGGCCTGAGCGCCTGCCCAGCTTCACGTTCCCACTCCTGGCGCCTGCCGGCCCTGGCGCACGCCGGGCTACCGAGGTTGGTGGGTAGCTTGCCGCGTCGTTGCCGCTTTACAATAGAAGGAAAGGTTGTGGCACACGGCGGGTGGTTGGAGAGGCGCACAAGACGAGACGGTTGGGCAACTAGATCCGCCCCTTCCTCACAGCTAGCAGCGGCACCGCCGCCCGCCACACCCGCCTAGAGCGCCAGTACCATCTTCCCCCCCACACACCCCGCCGCATCCTGCAGGTGTCAAACCCTGCCGTTGTGGCAGCAATTGCAGCCTCCATGCCGCCGGCAAGCTTCCCGGCACACCTGGTGCCTCCTCCCCTCCCCGACCGCCTGCGCCTCGACCCGCTTGGGCAGCAGCAGCCCGCCTCAGATTCCGACGCTGCCGCAGCGCTGGCCGTGGCCGTGTCAGAAGGGGCGCCAGTGGGGGCGGCCTTTGGGCTGCCCAACCGAGCGACTTCGCTGGATGCTGCGGCCGGGTTGCTGCAGCTCCCCACCAGCCGCCCTGGCCGAAAGCAGCGGCGGCGGGACGAGCAGCAGCAGCCGCCGCCGCCGCAGCAGCAGCAGCCAGCCGCAAAGCGCACCAAGGCAGACGCAGCAGCCCCACACCTGGGCACTCGGGCTGATAACGACGGCAACCAAGACTGGGCGGAGCAGGCGCTAGGGCTGGATTGGCAGGCCGCGCTGCTTGCTGGGTCACTGCAACCTGCAGCCTCCCCCAAGCCGCCCGCCGAGACACCTAGCTCACCCTTCCTGGCACCCAGCCCCGACTTGGGGGATGGCTGGTCCCCCACAGCAGCAGCAGCCGCAGCCGCAGCTGCAGCCGCCGCCGCGGGGGCAGCGGTGGCAGATGATGGCACCGGGGAGGCTGCCGTGCACCGGGAGCTGCTGCTGGCGCTGCTGCAAGCGCTGCCTGAGCAGGGGAACCAGGGGGCGGGGACTGCGGTGCCACCGGCCACCCCAGAAAACCACACAGCGCTGCAAGACCATCCGGCACCAGCAGGACCGGCTGGCAATGGCAGGGTGCCAGCTGGATCCGCCACAGGCAGCCCTCTGGCAGCCCAGCCGCACCCCTGGCTGCCAGTCAGCGAGCCCCTCTCCCCCACAGCAGCGGCAGCGCTTCTCGAAGGGGCCAAAGGGGCAGCGCACAGCCTGTGGGCAGCAGCCGCCTCGGCGCCCATGCCGCCGCTGCCTCCTCCGCCGCCGGACGCTGCTGCCGCCACGGCAGCAGCGCACTCTGGGGCCCCGCTGTCCACCCAGCAGCGGCAAGCCATTTTCGAGCACTCGGGTATGTGAGTGTGGGGCTCGCAGCCAGGGTTGGGGACTCTGGGTGTTGGATAGTGTGGGGAGCAGGCCTTGCTGTTCCTGTCACGTTTGGTGGATGCTCTCGAGGGGTGCGGTGCCTGCGGAGAGGGCGTAGCCGGAAGCTGGCATGCCGCCTTGCCCCTGTGCCCCTTGCGTGAATGTGTGAACTGTGATCGAACGGCGCTGCCCTGCGCTGGCCATTGGCGGGCGCTGCCCTGCGCTGACCACTGCCACTGCCCTGCCTTCCCTGGCGCGCAGTGGGCGTGCTGGTGTGGATGCAGCAGCAGCTGCAGCACCAGGCCTTCATGCAGAGCACGGCAGGCGCAGCGCAGCAGCGCCAGCTGGCCGCGCTGCAGGAGTGGGCGCAGGTGGGCCTTCCCCTTTGGGACAGCCTGCCTGCTGTGCCTGCTGTGCCTCCAGTGCCTGCCCTGTGTTACAGACTGAGCTCGGCTTTACGGCGCTGCATCACGCCTTGATTACCATCATCAGCGGGGTGTGCCTTCCTTCCAGCCTCCCTGCCCTCCCCTCCCAGCCATCCGCTTTACCCCCCTGCCCGCCGCCCTCCCCTCTGGCCCCCGCCTGCAGAGCGTGCGCAGCTGCCTGCAGCAGATGCAGCAGCAGTGGCGCACCCTGGTGGCGGCCATGCAGGCAGCGGTGGGGGACGCTGTGGCGCAGCTGCAGCAGCAGCGGGCGCTGCTGCAGGCCGTGGTTGTGGTGCAGCAGCAGATGGCGGTGCAGCAGCAGAAGCTGGCTGAGAAGCGGCAGCAGCAGGGGGAGGGGCATGCGTCGCCAGCAGCAGAGGGATTGGCACCAGATGTGGAGCAGAAGCTGGGGAAGCTTTCGCAGGTGTGTGGGCAGGCTCTCTCTGCGCGGCTCCGCGTGTCCTTGCGCACACCAATGGCTGCCAGGGTAGGGTGCCTGCTCACACCTCGGGGCTCAAGGCGTGCTGGCTTGCCGTGTTGAACGCATAGGTCATGCTGTATTGCGGTGCCTCTGGGCTGACTTTGCTTGGAAGGGATTCTGCCCGAACTGCCGACTTCTCTGCGACTCCCTCACCAGTCGCCCCGTGCTAGCTGCGCCCCATCCGCCTGCAGGCCGCCAGCGATGCATCGCAGCAGGCGCAGCAGCTGAGCGAGGAAAACGCCTCCCTGCGCCAGGAGCTTGCGCGGCTGTGGGGCAGCCAGGAGGAGCAGGCGGGTGCGGCACAGCAGCTGGGTGCCGCCCTCATGCACGAGCGCCACCAGCGGCAGCAGCTGCAGGGTGCGGTGGCCGCCTTGCAGGCGCAGGCGCAGCAGGCTGGGGCTGCGGGGCAGCAGGGCGGCCCGGCTGGTGATTCGATCGCCGCCGCCGAGGCCCCGGCATCCTCGGATGGCTAGGGCTTGAGCCCTGATTTGAGCATCAACTGCTGCATATATCGTCTCGATCAAGTCGGGTGCAGGGTGGGCGGCAGCCCAGGCTGCCTTGCCCAGTTGACCCCCCTGCCCCCCAGGGTAGGCTAATGCTAATGCCTACCCTTCTGTTGTTTCACTGATTTCACATTGTTGACCGCATGTTTTGTTGATGTCATCCCGTTGAGGCCACCTGGCCATGTTGCTACACTCACGTTTTGTTCCATCTCGGCTGCCCAGAACCCGGTTGTTGTTGTTTTGTGCTTCGTATGGATGAGCACACACGAGAGTGCTACCATCCCGACATACTTGCTCATGCACCGCAGCTACTGCACTGCACTGCCACGGACCGGTCCTCTTGTAACTTAGCAGACGCTTGCCCCATGCATGCGGGGCAGTATGTAACGTGGGCACCAGTGCGGCAAGGCGACAGGCAGCCAGGTAGGCACAGCCAGCTACTTGTGTGTGGCACCACAGCTGCTCACAACAGGCGTCCAAAGCAGTACATGTATGCAGCCTCTGCCCTGCATGCGTGCTACGGCAGCGCCGCCACTGCCTCTCTTACCCGTCAACCCTCTGCTGCCCGCTGCCTGCAGCAGGCAAGGCGTGTCTGGCCTGCTTGGCACATGCCTGCATGCACTCAATCTCTTGATGGGGTTGATGGGGCGTTCGCGGTGCCGCTCATCAGCTTCTCACCCAGCCTGCTGTGCCCGCCTTGCTTAAGCACCCACGTCGCTGCTCCGCTTCAATGCAGCCCCTCCTCTGTGTTTTATTGTGGACTTTTGGTGCAGGCTGCATGCAAGGCATTTCACACTGAAAAATGGCCTCAGCATCATTGATAAGTGATGTGTCCTAATGATGTTGTGGTTGGTTGGTCGGTCAGTCACTTGGCAGTTCCGCACACGCAGAAGCACAAGAATGGGGTGTGAAAGAATCAGGGCATCAAGTGAAAAGGAAAGGAAAATTGCCCGCTGCACGGCCCCATGCCATCAGCGCTGCTGCCCCCCGTGCCGCTTGCCCGCAGCGGCGCCTGCCGGCCCCGCCCGTGATGACGCCCCTCCCGCTTTGCCCGCTCCTGCTCTTCGGGGCGACGGCAACGACTGCTGCTGCTGCGCCTGCTGCCGCAGCGCCGCTGCCTGCCGTGCCTGCGGTGCTGCTGTCGTTGCCGGTGGCCCCACCGCCGGCAGTGCCTGGGGTGAGGCACCGGAGGGGGACTCGTTCATGGGGCGCTGCGCAGCCTGACGCACAGGTGACCACGCTGGGCTCCCCCGCTGCTGCTGCTGCTCTCGTCGCCGCCGGCTGGCCTCGGTGCCCGCATGGTAGTGCCGCAAGCTGGGGCTGGAGGTCAGGCCCAGGCCAGAGGGCGAGCGTGGCGGGGAGCCCAGAGCCCCCGCTCCCCCCGCCCTGTGCCCGCTGTGGTCCTGCACACTCATGGGCAGCATTGGGCTGCGGGGGGGCGTGGCGGGCAGGCGCCTTGCCTCGGGGCTATGCTGCGGGCTATGCTGCTGCGGTGGCTGTCTGCGGCTGCCGCCGGCGGGCTGTCCGGCGACAGAGGCCTCCCTACCGCCCACACGCCTGCCGCTGATCTCAGCTGTAAGGCCAGGCGGCGGCGCCAGGCCACCAGCTGCTGGCGAGCGGTCCCGCCCCTTGGCAGGCCCCAAGTGGGAGGGCGCATGCGGTATGCGGCTGCTGGTGAGCCCAGTGGCAGGCAAGTGCACAGAGTCGTGGGCTGAGGGCAGCTGGTGCTGCTCTCGCTGTGGCTGCTGCCCCTGCTGCCGCCGCTCCTGCTGCCCAGCAGCAGTGATGGAGCCCGCCGCAGGGGGTGGCCACGTCTGTGAGGGGCTGGCATTGAGCTGCTGCCGCGTCCCCCGGCCCCCTGCTGCTCCTGCACGATCCCGCTCCTGCGCTGCCTGCTGCTTGGGCGCCTGCTGCCCAAACTTGGTGGCACCATAGCTGAGGGAGTCTTCTGGGCCCAGGGGTGCCTGCAGCAGCCGCTCCTCAGGCTCAACCACAGACCGCCGCCTGCTGGCCACAGCGGCCGCCGCAGCCTGTGCCGTCAGCTCCTGGGATAGCCCCAGCTGGGAGGGCGGCCCCGCCCGCACGTTGATGGTGGCTGCATGCTTCAGTGTCGCCTTTGCCTTGAGCAGCGGCAGCGCCTCACTGTACACCTGCTGCTCCTGCCTGCCGTCCTGCCCGTGGTTGCCGGCCTGCTGCTGCTGCTGCTGCTGCTGCAGGCTCTGCTGCTGTTGCTGGCGCGGCGCCAACGTGCTGCGGGGTGTGAGCCCCAGCCCGCCACCGCTAATGCCCACCACCCGCAGGTCTCCTACTGAGGACCGCCGCTGATCTGCACCCTCAAAGTCCATGCTGCCGGGTACAAGGTTGGACTGCTGCGTGTTGCGCCAACCCTGCCGCGTGCCGCCACCCATGCCGTTGCCAGCAGCGGTGGAAGCAGCAGCAGGTCCGGCCGCAAACAGGGGACTGGACACGTCAGCAGCCGACAGCGACTCTAGCAGCATCCCAGGCGGTGGGGTCATGCGATGGTGCGCGGGCGGCACACCCGGCGGCCAGTGCTGCCGCATCCCGCGCCCCTCAGCAGCAGCGTGCTGTGATGACTGCGCCTGCTGCGGCGGCAGGTGCTGCTGCGTGGTGGGCCGGTGGGCCTGCTGGACAAACTGATGCTGCTGCGTGGCGGGACGGTGCGCGGGGATGCGCTGCATGCGCTGCCCATCCCCCCCATCCTGCGGCCCCTGCTCTTGCAGCTTGCGCCGCTTGTGCATCATCAGAATGCGCTGCTCCAGCTCGCCGCGTGCACGATCCTGCAGGGCGGAGATCGGGTGGGCCAGGGCAGGCGTGTGGGTGCAAGGACCTGGCAAGCAGGCGCAGCACTGCTTGCAACCGGCGTGCGGCGCCCGCAGCAGGGAAAAGCAACAAGTCACGCCCTGCCTTTGCGTGTGCCCCCGTCAGCAGCCCCAGGTTGCGCCTTTCATCATCAGCTACACTCTCTCCCCAACCTGTCCCATGAGACCGTTGCTGGCTCCCCCATGCACTGATGTTGGTATTAGTTCATACATTGCAGCCTTCCACCCACACTCTTGGTGCCCACCTGCGCCAACTGGAACTCGGAGCTGAGCCAGGTGGAGGAGTCGGCAAAGTAGGGCATGGCCAGCAGCTGGGTGGCGGTGGGGCGGCAGGCAGGGTCCACCTGCATAGGAGGAAGCAAAGGCAGAAGCACACCAACCTGTTGGGGCACATCCTACAATTTTCCGTGCTGCTGCCTGCTGCTCACATCCGAATCAGAAGCCTCGGTTTGAAGGTATGGCATCGTAGCAAGCTGCTGCCGCCAGGGCCCACCATCACACCATCACACCACAGGCAACACACTCACCTGCAGGCAGGCCTCCAGCATCTCCATGAGGTCCGGCGAGAAGTGGGGGAAGCGGCGGCGCAGCGGCTCCGTCTCCCCCTGCCGCGGCAATGCCATGCGGCTGTACCTGCACCAGTCAGCAGTGGTGGGGGCAAGCGCAATTCAGGGGACAGGCACAGCCCAGCACAGACCAATTGATCGCTGCATGCCATGCAGGAAGGACGCCAGTAGCGGCCCAGGCTGCCACCTACTTGAGCCTGCTCTGCGGCACCACTCACACTGGGTGCAGCCGCAGCCACTGCATCTGCTGCTCGCTGAGCCGTCCAAAGCACTTGATGATGAGGTACAGCTGGTCCTGGTCGCTTTCCCCGGGGAAGAGCGGCAGCCGCGTGACCAGCTCCGCCAGCAAGCAGCCTGCCAGAAAGACATGGGCGGTGAGAGGTCAGCCACAATGGAAGTGCAGCACACAACTACAGCCCTGGGAGGCCAGGCATTGGGGCCTAGGTATCGCTCAGCAGCCGTATGGAAGCAAACGGACCCCCCAGGCTCACTTAGCCCACAGCACGGGCATGTCTATCACCGTGGCATCGGCCCTCTAGCCTCCCAAGCCTGCCCAACCCACGCACCCCCTGTCCACTCACCCACGGCCCAGATGTCCACTTCCGGCCCCGAGTATTGCCCAGCACCCAGCAGCAGCTCCGGCGAGCGGTACCAGCGGGTGGCCACATACTCGCTGTACCGCTGCCCGCTGCCTGGAGCACCATCTGCGCCGCCGCTGCCGTCGCCGCTGTGCATGGCACGCGCAAACCCAAAGTCACTGCACACACACGCATTGGCGGGGGATCCGGCCGGTCAGCAGGGTGAAGAGCATTGCGCAGCATGTGAGGCACGCTGTTCTCTTCCTCCTTCCTGCACTCTCTGCCTGCTGTTCCCACGCCACATGTGCGCAGCGCAGCACCCACCAGAGCTTCAAGATGCCCGCCGAGTTGAGCAGGATGTTCTCGGGTTTGATGTCGCGGTGGATGACGCGCTTGCCTGGAAGGGGCAAAGCGCTCGAGTGAGAGCCGGGTGCCGCGGAGCGGGCGGGACCATCGTGGTGGAGAGCACAGAGGTGGTGGGCGCAGTCAGTCACTGTGTCAAGACCATTGCAACAGGGGGCTCAGCATTCACGTGCACAACCTGGCAACCTCAGCTTTGCCGCCGCTCCCCGCTCACCATGCATGTACTCTACCGCCTGCAGCAGCTGCCACAAAATGCGCTTGACCGCCGCCTCGGGCAGGCCCGCTGGGTGCCGCTCCAGGTCCTCCAGCACTGAATTCGTGGCAAATTGAGGAGAGCAAGATGCGGGGTGGAGGCTGTGTTGGGTGCTGCCCAAATATAAAATAAATACAGAGGTAAACGCTGGGCCAAGGCCAGCAGTCTGCCTGACCACTAGTCGGCCCCTGTCAACAGTTGACAAAAGCCTCACCGCCGCTTTGCCCCAGCACCAGCAAGCAAGTGCCTTCTGCACCCACTTGCTGCGGCTTTTGTGCAGCACCTACAAGCTGAATACGCGCAGCACCCAGTTGCATTCACCCGCTCGCGCGCAGCACCCACCAACCCGCTGCACGGCCGCTCCCCTTCACCGCCCACCCAGACCCACCTGTCTTTTCCAAATACTCAAAACACAGATACAGCTTGCCGCCCTGGCGGAAGACGTCCAGCAGCGTGACGACATTCTGGTGGCGCAACCGCTGCAGCAGCGTCACCTCCCGAAGCGCCGTCTTGCGCACCGCCACGGCGTCCTCGCTCTCGCCGTCGATGCGGCTTTTGAACTTTTTGATGGCCACCACATCCCCCGTCTCACGGTTGCGGCACTTCAGCACCGTGCCGAACGTGCCCTGCACACGGGGCGGCAGGACATGGCATAAAGTTGGGCGCCGCTCGGCGGCTGTGACGGCACACGAGCGGGCACCGCAGGCGCCGGCACAGGCCTGCCCCAGCTCCCACCCTTCCGAGCCCGCACCTCTCCTATGCGCCCCAGGTTCTCATACATCTGCAGGGGCAGCCGCAGGCGCGCGGGGCAGCGTTAGAGCGAAGTAACGGGGCAACGGGGCGCAGAAAGGCGCAGGAGGCGCAGGAGGTGCCGGGGCGGGCCCCGCCTTGGACAGGCAGCAACCCACCTCCATTGCGGAGCCCGTGTGCGCCCCGCCGGGCGCCCCCTGGTCAGCCTCCGCTGGTCTGACCGTCGCGCCAGTTATTTCCGCTCAGATTGCAGCTTTCATGGCGTCTGAATGCAGATCTGGGGCAAGCATGCGGGACCTGGATTTGTGGCCTAGCAGGAAGCGCTTGGGAGGCAGGGCAGAGGGAGAAAACTCCGGGACGCTGACGTGGCCCGCTCAAAACAAGCCTTTGAAAGGCCGCAGAAGCCAATTGGCCGGTGCGATCACTTTACCACGCCCGGAGGAGCCTAGCGGAAGCCCAATTGCCGCTTCGAGCTTGCGATGGGGGCCGACAAGCGGCCGGCCAGCCGCTGCTCCCACCTGGGAGCACTGAGGGATAAAAAGGCGCAGCTGCAGCGCTCCTTGCTGCAGCACTGTCACGCCCGACAGGCAAGGGCTTCCCCGCTTCTAGCCGGCAGCCTGGGGGGCCCTCACCGCCCTAGGCTCCGCCCTAAATGCCTCACATGCCCATCGACACGCTGCCGCTCCGCCCCCCTGCAGACTGGCGGGCACCCTGCGCTGCCGCTGGGCGACGGCCTGCTCTGCCTGGGCTGCGGCACTACCTGCGCCTCGACGGCAGAGCATGCCGAGGCCGCTGGCCGCCAGCGCCCATTGTGCTGCACAGGTGTGCAGAACGAGCTCCCGGGTGGTTACGCGAGGTTGGGGCTGCCTGCCGATGCACGCGGGTGCCAAGCCGGTTGTCATTGGACAGTCCCGCAGGCCTTCATCCCCGCCTCCCCGGGATGAAGGTGCCGTTCCTGCCCGCCCCATGCAGGCCGTGACTTTTTGCTGGACCTGCAGAGCGCAGAGCTGTACTGCCCCGCCTGCTGCGACTATGTGTTTGACCGCGGCTTTGACCTGGCGCTGCAGGTGGGGCTGGGGGTGGTGGGGCTCAGTGGGTGTTCCGTGGGCATGGTGCCTCGGGAAGCGTGATTGCGATGCAGCACCCACAAGCCTAAAACCTGCTGGCCTGCTAGCCGGCCTGGGCTCGGAGCTTAGCACCCCTGCTGCGCCTGCAGCACACCTCCCTCCGTTGCGTTTCACCTCCCTGCCCGCAGACTGCGCTGGCTGCCGTGAAGAGCGGCGCCGCCAGCAGCAGCGTGGTGACGGGGCACGACGAGGGCGGGGCGCCCGGCGGCAGCGCTGCCCACCGCAGCAGCGCCGCCGCCAACGGCAGCGGCAATGGGGTTGGTGCTGGAGAGGCGGGCGGCGAGGCGGGCGGCGCGCTGGCCGCGCTGGGCGATGGGTTTGCGGCCGTGGCTCCCGACGGCTTCCCCTCTGGGCTGAGGGGCCTCAACAACCTGGGCAACACCTGCTTCATGAACAGCGTGCTGCAGGTGTGTGGCAGGGTCCTCCCCTGTGTTGTGTGCCTTGGGAACAACAGTACATATGCGTGTGGGGATGTGATAAGGTGGTAGCAGAACCTGTTTCATAGACAGCGTGCTGCAGGTGTGTGGGAACTGGGTTCTTTCAACAAAGATCATTTTTCTCCTTCGCTCTGTGCCTTGGGAACAACAGTAGTATGCGTGTGGGGGTGTGATTAGGTGGCAGCAGAACAGGTTCATGGACAGCGTGCTGCAGGTGCGCAACCTTTCTGCTGGCATACTGTAGTGCTGCAAAGGGTTTCGATTGCTGGGCCGCGTCAGGTGGCAGCGTGCAGCAGGCGTTCCTTTCCACATTTGCTCAAGCGGGCCGGCTTTGTTGCCACCCTCGCAGCGCCAGTGGTGGGCGCTGGCCCCTCCATCCCCTGCCCCCACCTGCCCTCACTCCCCCGCCCAGCCGACCCCGCTTTCTGCTCAACCGGCACTCCCTCGCCTCATATTGCTCTCCCCCCCCCCTCCTGCCTAACCTCCCCAAACTCTGCAAAGCCCTGCACAGCCGCAACCTGCCGAACCGCCGCTCCCTCCCTTTGCCTAAGCAAAGCTCTTCCCTTCAGTCCCCCGCAGGCCCCGCTGCACCTTTCCCCGTGCTGTGCAACCTCCATGATTCCTGCAGGAACTCAGTCATCCTGCTTGACCTCCCCCAAGGTTGATGATTGCCCAAACCACACACACACTCCTCGTCTTGCTCACCCCCCCGGCCACACACGTCCCGCCGGCCCTGCAGCACGCTGCCCTGCTGCACAACATGATCAACTCAACATATCAAGCCACCTCCCGCCCTCCTCCCCACCCCTGCAGGCCCTGCTGCACGCCCCGCTGCTGCGCAACCACTACCTGCTCAACCGCCACTCGCGCGCCGGCTGCGCCATCTCGGCAGACGGAGGCTACTGCGTCAACTGCGAGCTGGTGAGCTTGCTCTTCGAGGCGCTGCACGCACCTCCCTTGCCGCCCCACCCGCTTGCCTGCTGGCCACACTAGCCACTGACCGTGCGCCCTCGCCCGCTTTCTTGGCCCCGTCCCACCTGCTTGCCTCCCCTCCTCCC
>JTEE01000220.1:80511-90819 GCA_002896455.3 Chlorella sp. ArM0029B | reverse complement strand
GCCCACCTGCAGCACCACCCCCAGCAGCGGCACAATGCGCTCGTGCCGGCAGGTGCGCAGCAGCGCCGCCTCCTCCCACACTTGGCGGCAGCAGACTTGAGGGGACAGCTCGTACACCTGTCGCATGGAGGGGCCGGCGCAGAGGCAGGGGGGAGGCTGGAGGGGCAGTGTTGTGGGTGCATGGCGGGGGGGCGCACATGCACGACGCAGGCTGGGGCGGCGCACTACTGCTGCACGGATGTGGTAGCGGGCAGGTGGGTGTGGGAAGCACGCCCTGAGCATGCTCACGCGTGCGCCCAGCCACACAAAGGCATCCATGTGCAATTGGCATGCGATTGGTGGTGTGATCAATAAATACATGGCGCCGAGCTGGCAAGGCGTCAGGCCTCAACCCCACGCCCTCGGGCGGTGTGCTTCTTCTTCTTCTGCTGCTTCATCTTCAAGGTTTCAAGCACGGGGCCTAAACCTTAAACCCTGAAACATTGAAACCCTAAACACCTACACCCTAATGCCTCACCTTGACCGCCACCTCGCCCCCTCCCCTCAGCCTGCCCAGCATGACCACAGCGTGCTGCCCCTCGCCCAGCACCACAACCTGCCCATTGGGGGTGCTCGCAAACTGCAGGGTGCAAAGAGGCGGGGCGTGGGGCGTGCTAATTGAATAGTGGGTCCAGCGGGGGCAGCGGGCTCTGGCTGGGGTGACACACACACGCCACACGCCCCACGCCCTGTGGGCTCACCCCTGCCAGCATTCAGTTTTCTTTCTTTTCCTCTGCCAGCACGCTCCCGCTGGGCATGCTGCGGGTGGCGGGGCTGCTGCACAGCAGGGTCGTGTTGCCGCACACCCCCCTGGCCTGGGCGGTCCCCCCCTCCACCTGCAAGTCGTCCGTGTGCACCCGCAGCGAGTGGGTGGGCAGGCCCCACACCCCGGCTCCAGGGCCCCCTCCGTACGGGGCCTTGGCTGCCGCTTGCGGCCAGGGTTCCACGCCCCCGGTGCAGGGCCCAGGCCTCATGCCGCTTCCGCTGGCGTCCAGCTGCGAGGACCTCAACTCGTGGTGGTGGCACGCCGCCGCCCCGGCCCCGCCCAACAACGGCGGCAGCACGTCGACGACTAGGCTCTGCACCCCGGAGCCCCCCAAGAGGGCCGCCAGCCGCACCGCCCTGCCGCGCGCTGCCCGGCCGGGTTCGGGGCCCAGCCGCCGCTCGCTGGGCGCGCTGCCACTGCCAGTGGAGGACGTCCGCCCTCCGGTGGTATGGCCCGCCAGAAGGGAGCCGCCGCCTTCTGCCTGCTGCCACGTCAGCTCCTGACATGCATGCTGCGGTTGCGGTGCGCCACGCCGCCGCCCCTTACGGTGCCACACCAGCCAGCATGCTGCACACGTGGCAGCCAGGGCAGCCAGTGGGGGTGCCAGGGCTGCTGCGCTGCCGCGCCGCCCTGCCTGCCTGGCTGCCCGGCTGCCGCCACCTGGCGCCCCGTTCACGACCACGCGCATGCTGTGCGCTGCGCAGGGCGGCAGGAGCGCCTCAGCTGTGCCCCCAGGCATCCACCTGCACTTGGCAGGCAGCGAGGCGAGCGGGCAGGCAAGCAGGGTGGGTGAGAGGGGGAGGCAGGCAGGTGATGCGCTTGACATGCTGGGCTGCCTGGGCGGGCGGCAAGCCTGCCTCATCCTGCAAGACACCTGCATGCAGCGCACTGTAGCGCTGGCTGGGGCAGGGCTGCCCATGCAGCACACTGTGGTAAGGTCGCGGATAATTTTACTCCGTGGTTCCACCATTGATGCAGCACCAACAGGGGGGCCAGGCAAGGCAGGCTCACATTTGCTCCAGCGTCGCTGCCAGGGGCAGCTTGCACCAGCTGCCGGGGATGCGCCCCTGCACGCCCGTCCCACCCAGCTTCCTGCACGCACAGAGGCGAGGAGGCAGCCAACAGGGCAGAGCAGGCGTGAAGTTGTGAGCCGGCCTGGGGCGACCAGACAACCCAGCTCCATGCAAGCACAGCTCGTGAGGAGGCAGCCGGCACAGCAGAGCAGAGGAGCAGAGCCGACGGAAAGCTGTGCACCAGGCAACCGGAAACGGGCACTGGTGGAAGCACCCCAAGAAATTTTCTGTCTCAGGAGACCATCACTTGGCTCGCCCTGGACATGGGATGTAACAAACAAGATGGCCCCCGCACCGGGCCGACCGCACGGTCCGGCAGCCTTTGCTGCTATGCACAGGAACACTAAACCCCGTCTGAACCCAATCCCAACCCCAGCCTAACCCAACACCCTATCACCGCCACTCACAGGAAGGCCAGCCCCTGTCTGAACCCAATTTCAACCCAACCCCAGCCTAACCCAGAACCCTCACGCCACTCACAGGAAGGCCAGCCCCTGTCTGAACCCAATTTCAATCCAACCCCAGCCTAACCCAACACCCTACCGCCACTCACAGGAAGACCAGTGCCGGCCAGGGCACCTCCTGTGGTAGGGTTCCCCCCAGCCCCGGGTTCCCCTCCAGCACCAGGGTGTGCAGGGCAGGCAGGGCGGCGGGCTGGAGCCAGGCGGGTGGGAAGGCGGGGCCGGTCAACGAGTTGAACCCCGCGTCCAGAAACACCAGCTGCAGCGGCGGCAAGGAAGGGGGCACATGAGGGCCAAGAGGCGTTGTGCCGGATGTGTGACGTGCCACCAGCATGCGACCACCACACGGTGTCGCTGGGCGCATGGCAGGCTTGTGCAATGCTGTGCTGTGCTGTGCAGTGCTGTGCTGTGCTGTGCTGTGCTGTGCACATGGAGGCAGTGGTGGCAGTGGCACAGTGGCGCGAGAGGGCCGCTGACAGGTGGCGGCAGCGCTACTGTCATACCATGTGACTGCCATGACACTTGTACCCCCGCTGATGCAGTGCGCAGCCCGCTGGGATCGAGCAAGATATCAGGCCGGCATGCGTGCGGGTGTGAGTTGGGGCAGCAATTGCATGCATTCCAGGCCGCCATGCAGCAGAGAGGCCCGGCAGGACCGGCAGGGTCCTGTTGCCCTTGCCAGCACGGCTGGCAAGTGGCGGCAGCGCTACCGTGATCACAAGGTGTGTGGGGGCTTGATACTATCTAGTAGGGGCGAAACCCCCACACCCTTACACTCTAACAGCCCTTCACCCTGATCCTGTGGGGGGCCTGCCCTCACCTGGGGGGAGGCGGCCCAGCCCTCTGGCAGGGTCCCAGTCAGCCGGCAGTCGCTGAGCTGCGGGCAGCGGGGAGCGAGGGAATCGCACAGAGCATCAGGGCGCGCGCAAGTGGGTGGGACTGCGTGGCCAGTTGGGCCCGCTGTGTGAGCGTGGTCAGCCGGTGAGGCTGCGGTGAAGCGGGTGCGAGGCACTATCACCAACCACCTCAGGGGTTGGGGGGGCAAACCAGCTAGCAACAGCTGCGTAACAGCTGCGTAACAGATACACACAGCTGCAAACGGATTGCCCACACCCGCCGCTCACTGTGAGGTGCTGCAGGCCGGGAGAGAGCCGGGGAGGCAGCGTGCCCCTCAGCCCCGGCAACTTGAGCGTCCTGCACAGGGTGTGAAGCAGATGTGTGGATGGGGGCGATGGTCGGGCAGGCACAGCTGGCACGGCAGGGGGCACGAGGGGGCAGCAGCGATGTGTCGAGCGAGGCGTGCAGCTGCCGGCTGGCGGGGCGGGGCGGGCGGTGGGTGTCGGCAACAGGGGGCGGCAGGCGGCAGCAGACAAATGGTGTGGAGCTGTAGGGAGGAGCCCTTGGGGAGCGCAGAGGGGAAGTGTGGGGAAGGGCCTGGCCGGGACACAGTTGCTGAAGGGAGGTGGGTGCTCACAGTTCGGTCAGGCATGGGAAGCCGCCCTCCAAATATTGTGGGGGCAGGGTGCCTGTGGCAGGTAGGCAGAACAGCTCCAGAACCTCGAGCGACGGGAAGGCACCAGCAGCAGCCCACGCGGCGGGCAGGCTGCCCGCACTGCCCTCCCGCTGCCCCGGTGTGCGGCACGCGGTGTGTGCCTGCTTGTTGGACAGCACAGCCATGTAGGAGAGGTGCAGGCGGCGCAGGCGGCGCAGGCCGTGGGACCACACATCCGGCAGCTGCCCAGAAACCGGGCTCACAGCCAGCTGCTCAAGCCGGGGCAGCACGTCTGGCCCGCTGCCCCAGCTGGGAGGCACGCTGAGCGCCGCTGGGCAGTTTAGGCGAAGCACCAGTTCCCCCAGATGCGGCAGCGCCCCGGCAAATATGTCGGGCAGTGTGTGCCGCCCCTGCATGGCGGGAGCGTCCACCAATAGACTGCACGGTGCCGGCAGGGGGCAGCGAGGGGCAGGCAGGACGTTAGAAAGCAGGCCAGGACGGCAGCGGTGCAACCGCGGCAAGGGGGTGTAGGAGGTGCACACCTGAAGAAGCCTGCCTCCAGCCCAACAGTGGGTGGCAGGCAAGTGCCCGCAGCCACACCCGGGGCACATTGCCCCCCACCCTCACCTCACCTCTTCAGCTGGGGGAATGCGCCGGGCAGGCCAAACTCACGAGGCAGGCCGCCAAGCAGGGGCACATCCGCCCAGTGCACCTCCAGGTGCTGCAGCTGCGGGAATCGTGCGAGCTCAGCGGGCAGGCGCAGCGCGGGCAGCAGGCGCGGCGGGCAGGGGTCCCCCTGCTGTGCCCGCACCAAGCTCCTGCAAAGGGCCAGGGGCACGAGCACGCAGGTGGGTCCCTTTGCTCGGCTGTGCGTGCTGCTGCACCGGCCGTACAGTGCACCCGCCAGAGTGAGTATTGCTGGGGCTGGCCATTGGGCGCAGGTGGGCGGGCAGGCAGGCAGGCAAGCGGGGTGATGCAGCTGGGTGCTCACACGCTGGTGACACGCTGCATGTGGTCGCAGTAGATCAGGTGCCAGTGGCAGGGGTGCGCTGGGTCGCTTGGGTGCCAGCCGGGCCGGTCGGCGGCAGCGGGCACACCCCCGGTGTGCAGGGCCAGCCGCAGGCTGCGCAGGACAGCCAACTCGTCGACATCTGCTGCAAAGGCAGCCAGGCAGGCGCGCAGGTTATAGGAGTTCTGTTCTGTTGCGGGGCAGGCATCAACATGGGTGTGGGCAGCTGGGCAGGGCTTGGCAAGGCGGGTACCGCCTGCGACGCATCGCACTGCACGGCCGAGCAGCCACCTCACCCGTGGCGTTGTTGGCGGGTGCGGTTGCAGCTGCCATGCTCAGCAGAGCCAGAGCTACGACCACTGCCATCGCTGTCCTCTTGCGGGGCCAGCTGCCGCTGCTCCGGGCGCTCTGCCCGGCCAGCGGCGGCACAGTGGGCGCCAACACCCCGCAGCCGCGCTGCTCAGCAGCCAGGGCGCGCCGGCAGGCGCGCGTCGCGGTGCATTGACTTGGAGTGCGTCCTGCACTCAGTTGTCTTTCCTAGTTGCCGCCGCAGGCCCAGAGGTGGTGCGGCACAGAGGATGGTGGGGCTCAGGGCCTTTTGTAGGCTCCGGGCCATGCCGACCTGATGGATGTGTGGCCGAGAGCATGTGTGCGTTGGGCGAGGACTTCGGCAGAAGTGCCTGTGAGATCAGAGACGCCATTATGACGTCAGCACCCGTCCCAAAGATCTGGTGAAAGTGCTGGCGGTCCTCTCGACAAAGATCACAATTGGTGCGTCATTGCTTGATGTCGTCGATAGGGGCAGACGCAGCAGGGAAGCCGTCATGGCTACTCCACCGCCTGCTCCGCCCCCGCCCAGCCCCGCCTCTTCGGCGGCGCCAGCCTCTAGGAGGCAGGCAACTCCCCGCAGCACTCCCATGCCCCTCCATGTGACACGTTATACTACCACAGAATAGCAGAATGCCAGATTTCGCGTGCAATAGCAGGGCGACGGCGCCGGCTAGCAGCAGGCAGCCGGTTGGCGGCCCCACCACCAACTGCTATGTCCGGACCGGACCGCCCATTTGCGCTTCTCCAACACCCAAGCACCAGAAACCCTGTAGCCATTGACGGTACCGACGTATAGAGGTGTGGCCAGCCTGCGCAGAAGGGCTTTGTGGGTCCCCTGCCGGCCGTGGCGCCAAGCCCCTGCTACCCAGCACTGTGTGTGGCATTCGAGCCAACATCGACTGAGCGTTTCGAGATTTCGAAATGTAAAGTAACAGGTGAGATTGCAGAAGGAACCCCGAATCCAATGGTGATGGCCTGTGATGATGGGCTGCCGCATGCTGTGGCACCGGTGGCTGACCGGCGGCGCCAGCGCTCAGCAGGGCATGAGGGTGCCGTCAGATCTTGCCTCGAGGCGCCAATCCTTTGCACCCTCTGTTTCTGCGTATTGAAACAACCACAATGGTCTGGCCCTTCAGCAAGAAGCCCGCCCTCACTCCCGAGCAAGCAGACCGGTGCAGGCGGTGAGCAGGGGGGAAGGCATGCTCGCGCGTCGATAAGATGTTTGACAGTGCTTGAATTCCGGAGCGGGCAGAGGTGGCTGCGCGGCAAACGGAAATGGAACAGTGCCCTTCTTGCTTTGCCTGACTCATGAAGACCACGACGAGGCTAAAGTCGGCACAATTGTTGTGCTGGGAAGGCGACTAAGCGCGCCGGCCCGCTGGGGTTTGGGGCACAGCTCCCGACGCCGCTCCTACCGCTGCCGCCGCTGCCTGCTTTATGGCAGCAGAGTGCCCACTGCGCCGCTGCTATCCCAATGGTGCAGGCGGTGCGGCATGGGGGTGGCAACGCTGGCGCAATGCCTGGCAGCCAACCCAGGCAGCCCGGACGTATGCAGAAGCCTGGAGACGCAGGCAAGCGGGTAGCTTGGGGGGGGGGCGGCTCTGCTGGTGCCAGCAACCTGGCTAGGCGTTGGCCTCTGGCCTCTCTTGTGTTGTATTAGACACTATCTACAGTTTTATGGAAGCCAGATGCATGCCAGCTGGCTTGAGTTACCGTTGCCGGCGCAACGGCCGTGCATGCGGTGGTTCCATTCACTGGGCGGCCCAGAGAAGCCACTGCAAAGCCCCTCCCTCTCGACTGCTTCACGCCGTGCCAGCTCGTCTGATCTGCTGCCTGTGTGAGTAGCGGGCCAATCGTTCCCCGCATTGCTGCGATTCACCGTTCCGGGCTCAGAGCTACTCCCGCCCGCCCTGCCCTGCACCCAGCCGCTGCACCGTGCCCTCACCCTGCGCCCTGCCCTCCCCTCTTCTGTGCATGCAGGTGGTGCACTGCCACTCGGAGGTGGTGTGCCCAGAGCTAGCGGCCGCACACCAGCGCTGCTTCCAGTGAGTTTGGCAGGACAGCAGCCAGTGGAGCAGGAGGCGCAGCCGCGGGAGGGGCAGCAGTGTGGGGGGGGGATTCAGATTGGGAAGCAGTTGCGGCGGCAGGCGCGGGACGCAACTGTGAAAAGCAGCAGCGGCTGCGGCAGTAGCGAGTTGAGCAAGTGGGGTCGGACGTTATGCGGGGAGGGCATGCCTGTGTGTGAGCTGGCAGCATGTAGCAGTCTTAAGGGGCAACCCCTGCTCGTGACCCTGACGCTGTGTCCCTCGCGATCGCTGTGCGGTGTGCTGGCCTTCCTTCAATCCTCCCCCCTGCTCGTCCCCCTGCCCCCCCACCCCTCTGACCCTGCCTGCCCGCAGGCGCGTGGTGAACAGCAAGGGCAGGCAGCCGTACAGGTGTGGGCTGGGCTGGGTGGGGCCAGGGTGTGGGGCACCCTGGAGATGTGGGGTGCCAAACAGGGGGCCCAGCGGCCGCCTTGGGAAGATGCATGGGCACAGGCGAGGCAGAGGGCAACGCAATCGGGGGAGCCAGCTGTTTGCTGGCGCTCTTGCTGCCGCCCTGCCCCTGCCCCCATGCTGTGCCACCGTCCCTACAAACAAGCGCCGCCCTGACACGCCTGCTGGCCCTCCCCTGCACCTGCCCACCGCTGCCCCCGCCTGCAGCGCATGTGCCAAGGAGGTGGATGCAATGAAGGCCTGCCTGAAGCGGCTCAAGCTGTTCCCCTTTGACAGCAGCATCGGCAGCCATGCCAGCGGCGGCCCAGGCGGCAGCAGGCCCAGCGGCCGAGCCTCGTGAGCCCGGCGCAGAAAGGGGGCCCTGCCCCCGCCCGCCCTTCCTTTGCCTGTTGGCCTGCTCAATTGCTCGCTTGCTCGTCTGCTGCCACTTGCCACTGCTTTGCACTGCCATTTGATTTTGTAATATCTGACATGAGACTGTATATGAAATTGCACTGGTTCATCCGAGTGGACACTGGACCAACCCTATGCCGCTCAATTGAGCCCCATACCTGGTTCTCCCTGATCCCTGCAAATTTCGCCAAACGCCTACGTAGTGTTCCTCTCAAAGGTATCAGGAGGCTCTGTGTCGAGTTGCAGCGCAATCCATGCTGCACAGAAGTAGTTATTAGGCCGCGCAGTTCAGTGCGACAGCCTGTGACGCGGCGGCAGCGCGGCCCAATCTCCTTTGCACAGTTTCCATTGCGCTCCCGGCGTTTGGTCGCCACGCTACACACCATGCTGCTCTCTGGACAAGACGCGCGTGCCTATGCAACAACAGCGGCTTTAGCCGTGGCCTACCTGGGGTTTTGCTCGCTCGTGGGCAAGCTCAAGCTCTTGCCCCCCCGGCTGTCGCGCAAGCTCATGCACATAGGCGAGCGGTGCCCGGGGCGCTGCGGAGGCCAGGGGACCAGGGCGGAGGTGTTGTGTGGCCGCCGGCTGCCGTGCTGCCGGCACCTCCTGCGCCGCGTGCGCCACACGCACCCTCTAGTGCGTAGTAGAAGAAGAATAACCCACCATCCTCCTCCCCGGCCCCCTCCTGCAGGCACCGGACCCATCTACATGCTCTGCTGGCCGCTGTACACCTCCCACCCCTCCGCACGCTGGCTTTGTGCCTCCGTGCCGGCGCTGGCGGGGGCGCGGTTTGCGGCGGTGGGCAGCGGGCTGCTGCGGGACGAAGCCCTGGTGGCCGGCTCCAGCGTGAGTTCAACACTTTGGGTGACAGAAGAGACAGAGGCCCTTTTGCATTGCCGCCTGCATCCCCAGGTTGACAACCAGGGGCAGGTTCACTCCTGGATGTTGTCTGCTTCTCCAAATGACAGCCGGGAACGGAGGCCCACGTAGAGTGTTGTGGCCTGCTTCCCCAGGATGGCAGCCAGGGGCAGGCAGGGGGTCCCTGGTTGCCTGCCCCTGGGATGGCAGCCGCCAGTGACGGCAGGAGGGGCGGGCGGGGGGGGGGGGCCGGGCGGGCGGGCTCACCATCCCCGGGCAGGAGGCCCCAGGGCTGTGTAGCAGCCGGCATGGAGGCACGCTTTGTGTGAGTGCCCAGGACCCAAGCGGATGGCCGCCACGCCGCCCGCCTGCCAAACACCGGCCAACCAAACCAGCCCGCTGCGCGCACGCCCGCCGCCCCCTGCGCCCCTTCCCCTGCCCCTCCCCTCCTGCCTCACGCCTGCAGCTACCCTGAACGCCAAACCCTAATCCCCCATCCCTAATCCCCTCCTGCCTCACCCCTGCAGCGCCACGGCCGCCCAGAGGAGCTTCTGCGGGGTCCGCTGCTGTATGCGGTGGCCCACGTGGCCGTGACGCTGCTGTGCTGGCGCCACTCGCCCGCCGGCGTGCTAGCGCTGGCGGTGCTGTGCGGCGGGGACGGGCTGGCAGAGGTGGTGGGGGCCGGCATGGGGGGACCCAGGCTGCCGCATAACCGGCAGAAGACGGTGGCGGGCACGCTGGCCTGCTGGCTGGGCGGCGGCGCCGCCGCCCTGCCCCTGCTGGCACACTTCCGCCGAGCCGGGCTGTTCATGGGGTTGGCAGCAGGGGCGGCGGCAGGGGGTGCCGGCCTGCTGAGCGGCACGCCGCTCCTGGTGGGCGTGCTGCTGTGCTCGGCGGTGGGGGCGGCGGTGGAGTCGCTGCCTCTTGGGGATGCAGACAACGTGGCGGTCACGGCGGCGGTGGCGCTGGCGGCGCGCTGCTACTTTGGCTTCTGAAGAGGAGGGGCCGGGGGCCACCCACCACACCCTGTACCACACTTGTTTGGAAAAAGTTCCCCTGCTCTCTATGGCCCCTGCTAGTTATTGTGCTCCTGTCAGCCCCCTCCTTTACGCCCACCTTTCTCATCGCCGGCATTACATGTGCAACAACACGTGCCAAGCCTGCCCAGTACAAAGAGCATACCATCCAGCACTGCCGCTACGCGCCGGCCGCCCCCGCCCGTGCATCTGCTGCCGCTGTCTGGGCGATGATCGACAGCAGCAGCCAGACGTGCAGGGCTGTTGCTGCGGTGACCAGGTAGTGCAGGAAATGGTGGTCGGTGAGGCCCGTCCACCTGCAGGGGGCAGGGTGGCAAGGGTGGCAGGGGGTACGAACAGGGGGCAGGGGCGGGAG
>JTEE01000220.1:64783-80321 GCA_002896455.3 Chlorella sp. ArM0029B | reverse complement strand
GGTGGGGGTAGGAGCAGGGGGCAGTGCGGGGGGAGGAGCAGCGCAGTGCGGGAGGCAAGGAAGGAGAAGCGCTATGTGCATGTGGCAGCGGCATTATAATTAAGCGCAGAGGCAGACAGGCAGTCCTGGGGCACCTGGGAGCAGGCACAGCTTGGCCAGCAAGCAGCCACCCGCAATCGCCCATGCAACCCCAGCAGGGCCCCAGGCAATTGCTGCTGCGCCTGGCCGGCCATGGCCCTTTGCCTGCCCGAACGCTCGCCCACTGGGGGTGCCCACCTGTCATGGCCGCCGTTGCGCAGGAAGACGAGTGCGCCCGCCAGGTACAGCGCCACCTCAGCAGCCATCACCCACCCCGCCAGCTGGCGCCAGAAGAGCAGCACTGCAGGGAGCGTGGTGGGGGCCACCGGGTGATGATGGGCCAGGGGCAGGGGTGGCAGGCGGGGTTGCCGAGGCTGGCGGCTGCTAAGGATTGCACTTGAATGGAAATGTAATTGAAGTGAAATTGACATGTAATTGACATGTAATTGACTTGGCTACAAGCAGGCAGTGTGTGGTGCACGGATTGAGGTACGCTGAGGCTCCCTTTCCATCCACCCTCCCTCTCGCCGCCCAGCCACCCAGCTCAAATGCACTGCACCTGGTGTCCCGCTCACCTGCCGCAGCGCCCCCCACCACAAACCCGGCCACCCGGGGTGCGGGGGGCAGGGCAGCGGCCAGCAGCAGCACAGCGGTCACCCACACCATGGGGGTGGGCACATGCCCGTGCTCCTGTGCCTGCGGGGAAGAAGAGGAGGAGGAGTACAGCTCGATTGAGGGCGTGGGATTGAGAAAGCCGACAGGAAATCAAGACAAGGCACCAGTCAGCTACCATTGTGCCTGTTGGGGTGGGTGGTGGGATGGGATGGGAGGAGCGGGCCGACCGCCGGACAGAAACCAGCAGCAGGAGTAGTGTGAATTGGGGGTTAATAGCGCAGCGTTGGTCTGTGGCGTAGGAAAGGGAAGCCAGTTTTGGGTTACGCATCCTCGGGTCAAATTGGATGGCTAACAGGGTGTTGCGTTTTTTTTAAGGATATTGAGGCGTTGCATTCTCATGTCAAGCAGTCTTCTGGGTATACATTCTCAGGGCACGACGGCAGAACGCCCGGCGGTCGGCAAGGAACGCGACTTCCAGTTGCAAGCGGGCCTGGCGGGCGCATCCAAAGCCACCACAGTGTCCGCCTGCCACCGCACACCGCCTGCCAAAGCACACCCGCCCTCAACCGGCCCCCGTCCGCCCAACCACTCGCACGATCTGGAAGCGCGGTGAAGTGCAGTCAGCGCAGTGAAGAGCAATGCAGAGCAGAGCAGAGCAGAGTGCATTGCAATGGCGGTGCAGCGCGGAGCAGTGCATGGCAATGCGTTGCATTCATTGCAGTGCAGGTGCGGGTCTCACCGCAATCATGGTGACGGGGGTGCCCACTATGGTGAACACGATGCCCACGTGGTCAAACTTCTCCTACAGCCGACAGCACACAACAAACAAACGGAAAAAGACAGTCATTTCCTCTGTTGCCATGCACCATAAACGTGGCCTTGACTGCGGAGCGCACTCGACAAGTGTGTCGTTCGGTTCCGCGTCCAGAGCAGCCAGCAGTGGGCAACCTGCCGAGCCCACCTCCCTGGCAGCACAGCGGGCTCGGCTCCTCCCAAACGCACCCCGTCATCAATTCTCAGGAAATGATATTGTTGCCTGTGCCCCAGCTCATCTCCCCACCGCAACCCACCAGCACGTCCTCACCAGCACGGCTCGCCCCAGCACCCTCAGCACCCTCGCCATTGCAACAATTTTAACAATGGCAAGTTGCCTGCCACCCCTCCCTCCCCTCAACTTCCGCCCCCACTCTTGCCCTCCCCAACCCTCCACTGCGCGCTCCCATACCCCCATCATCCGCACTAGCCTCACCAGTGCGTGGCTGTCGGGCCAGATGTGAGTGAGCGCCGAAACGAGGTGCGTGGTGGCGGCGCAGCAGCAGAAGGCAACCAGGGCCGAGCCGCCGAGGGCGTGGCCTGTGCCGGGCGGAAGCAGCAGCAGGGTCAGCACTGGGGTGCGGCGCTGAGAGGGTGTGGCGTGTGAGCAGCTGGCGGCAGCGGTGCAGGGGCGCCACAGGGCGGGTGTAGCAGGAGGAGCTGCTTTCTGCCTGGAGGTTGTGCAGATGCTGGGGGGTGTGCAGAGGCACAAGGCGGCGGTGCAGAGGCACACAGGCGGTGGTGCAGAGGCACACAGGCGGTGGTGCACAGGCACAAAGACGGCGCTGCAGACGCACAAACGCAGCGCTGCCAGGGCACTGGGTCAGGGGGGCAGGGGCCGTCGGCGCCGCCCTGAAGCTCCTTTGACCTCGTGCCCCCGGGGCACTGGGGAAGGTGCATTGAAAGCTGGGTCCGTCCCTGCCGGCGCCATGATGTGCCCTCAGTTCGCAGAAGTTCTGGAGCCACGCCGTTCCCGGGGCGGCTCCATCAGCACCCCGCCTCTGCCCTGCAACACGCCCTCAAAAGCTCCCCGCCTCGAATCTCACCCTCCCCGAAATGTGCATGCACCCTCCCCGAACCGCCCACCTGCGCTGACCAGGGCTGCCAGGCAGAGCAGCGCCGCCCCGGGCACGGCATGGCTCCAGAAGTTGATGCGCTCGTAAGGGTCGTGGAACACGCCTGGGGGGGAGGGAGGGGGGTCAGCAGAGCAGGGCCGGGCAGGGGGTGGCGGGTGCTGGCGCGTCACAGATGGGGGGTGGGTGCCGAACTGAAGAGCAGGGGTGCCAGGCAGGAGTGGCGGTGGTGGCAAGGGCGGGAGAAGGAGGTCAGGTGCATGAGAGGGTGTGTGGATGAGATTGGGGCAGGGGCAGGTCATGCGGCAGGGAAAATCCAGGGGCGTCAAAAGCCGCGTGCCGGGAGCAGTGGCAGGGGCCACGGGGAGGGCGGCAGGGTTGTGAGAAGCACAGCATAGTGGAGGACAGTGCTATATGCAGCTGCCGCCAGCCACGCTCAGATTACATGTGGCGCCCAATGTCCGAGAGACAAAATGGCGGTACCAGCATTGCTGCTACCAGCGCTGCTGCCGCTGCCTGGCTGGCTGCACTCACAATGCCACCAGGGTGTGTGGGGGAAGGAGCCCGCCGGCGCTCCTGCCGGCCTGCATGCTCAGAGGGGCCAGGTGTAAAGTACAAAAACTTTGATGGGCGGATTACAGAAACGATGGACAAGAGTGTTGTGCAATTTCCAGGTCTGACACATGTTGCCAGCAGGTCGTCTCCGGCCTGTGGCGCTTGCCACACGCGTGTGCCATGCCCGCCTGCCCACCCGGCGCCGCGCACCTGCACGCCAGCAGCCGCCCCGAGATTGGATCGTGCAGCTCGCGCCAGTGGGACACCTGCGTACACTAGGCACCACGTAATTTGTGTGTGTGGCAAAATTCATTGAAAGTAGAAGTTGGCTGCAGGCGTGTCGTGTGCGGACAAACACCGGCGGACTGACCGACGGTGTTTGGCGTCACTGCCGGCGACAGGCTCCCACCGGCCCACCCACCTTGGCCTGCCCCACCTGATGGCTGTGGTGATGGTCGTGGTCGGTCGGCCCTCCCTGCTTGTGCCGCTTGATTGCCGAGCGAGTGACCGCCATGTTGGGAGATGGGAGCACAGTTCTGTAGAGCTCCTGCCAATGCTCCCGCTTCGACACACAAGTGTTATGATATGATACACGCGATCGACGCAAGGTTTGAGCTTGTTAGTACATCACGGAGGCGGGAAATGCACTTGGTTCCCGCAAGTTTCTACCGAAAATTGCAAGCGCCCGTGGTCCTCGTTTCGGCCGGCACCAAACTTACTGGCGCACGGAACGGTTGGGCGTTTGATTTGATCCCCGAAGTTTGCTCAGAACACCTTGCCGATCGGCGAACAGCGGCACAGCTGCTGGGGGGAGCTTGCGGCGACAGCATGCTCGCCTGACAGAAGGACCAGGCTCGACTGGCGATCAACCGCAGCAGAGAGTGCTGAGCAGCGCCATGTTGAAGCGCGATTTTGGCATCCTGCTGCTGTCCGTATGCGCGTTATACTTGTCGCTGCAGAACGAGGGCGCCTACCAGTTCAAGAAGGCCTGGTGCGTGATCGCCGCCGCCGCCGCCGCCGCCAGTGCTGCCGCCTGCAGCTGCCTGCCAGTGCTGCCGCCTGCAGCTGCCTGCCAGTGCTGCATCCACCTCTGTGCCCTTTTTTTTGTGTGATTCGGGAAACCAGAGCAATGACGAAACCGTATCAATAACACGCAGCCCTGGCGTGCCACAGCACATCCTGTGCATCTTGCCCATCCCCTTGCCGCCCCTTGCTAGTTCTGCCACTATCTGCCGCAGCAGCCCCTTGCCCCCACCCTGCTCGTTGTGTGCCTGCCCTGCCCCGCCCTGCCCGACGCCTGCCCTGCCTGCTGTCAATTGCGCAGGTACCACAACTTTGATGAGCACGATACGGCGATTCACGAGCTGGATGAGCACCCGCACCCGGTGCCGCCGCCCCTCGTGGTGCGCGCCGCTGCCGGCACCCCTTCCTGCGTTTTTTTGGCCTGCCACCTGCCTGTGCCAGCCTGCCTGCGGCCCCCCTGGCAACTGCATGACACCCAGCAGCTGCCAGTTACGGCAGCGCATGCAGCCGGAAAGCGCGGCTGGAAGCTCTGCTGGTTCACGTGCGTGCAGCTGGGTGCTTCGTGCCGTGCGTCGTGCCACGCTGCCCTTGTGCCCTTGTGCCCTCGTCTTCCCCGCCTTCCACTCGCACGCTATCCTTCCCTCCACAATGCCCACCGCCCCACCCTTCCCCCGCACATACAGACGGACCTCAACGGCGACGGCAAGCCCGAAATCATCACCGCCACGCCCTTGGGCAAGCTGCAAATCCTGGCGCCCCGACGCTTCGGGGACGGCTTTGCAAAGGCAGAGGTGGGGAGCGGCCGCCCGCCCCTGTGGGAGTGCCTGGGCCAGCGTGCAACCGCCTGCATGCTGTGGGGCTGGGTGTACAGCCATGAAAGCAACGATGCCTGTGCGTGGGCCTGGGGCAGTCCGAGCCAGTCCACTGCCTGCATGCTGTGGGGCTGGGTGTGCCGCCTCGGAATCGGAGCAGCCGGTGCGTGTTGCAATGCCACACAGCTGGCACAGGCAGCGTCGGCCTGCCGCGCAGCGCCACCCTTGCGCGCCCCATCTCCCTACCTATCTCTCCTCCCGCCCTCCTGTCCTGCCACCACTCCCCCCGCCGTGCCAGCTGCTGTCCCAAGTCGAGTTGGACCCGTCTGGCCAGATGCGCATCGTCTCCCTGCGCTCCGGCTACCTGTCCCCCGCCCCCCAGGAGCTGGTGCGGGCGCCGCGCAAGCAGGTGGTGGTGGTGGTGACGGAGGACATGCGGGTGCTGTGCCTCAACCACAACCTGCAGAAGATGTGGGAGCAGGAGCTGGGGGTGAGTGGCACTGGTGTCAATCTGCACTTCAGTCTGCACTTCAATCTGCACTTGTGGGAGGCCGGGGTGTAGGTATGCTGGGCGTGAGTGTGCATTTAACTACAACCTTCAAAAGATGTGGGAGCAGGAGCTGGGGGTGAGTGCAGGGGCGGTGGGTTTCAGTCATCCATCTTTTATCACTTCGAGAGAGGGCGGGGTGTTGTGTTCCCTCATAGTTCCACTATGAGTGCAAGAGAGGGTGTGCTGTGGGGTGTGGACAGCATGGTGACCACACCCTGCAGAGATCTGGGAGCCAGAATTTTCAAGCGAGTTTGTTGCTGAGATGTCAGCCTGGTTAGCAACAGAGGGTGCCATGTGGTTTGGGTGCGTATGTGTGTGTGTGTGTGTTGCCGCGCTTCGACGCTGGACAAGCGGACATGTGTTTATGGGTGCTGCTGCTCTGGCAGACCTTCAATCCACCCTCCCTGGTTGTTGTGCCGGCACGCCACGCCTCTGGGGCACTGCTTTACCTGCGTCTTGCTCATGTGTGTGTTGTGTTGTGTCGTGTTGCCCCTGCCGCTGCACCTCCTCCGCACCCCAGATGCCACCCCACCCCACCCCCCACCCCGNCCCGACCAGCTGCCTCTGGCCCCCCTTTGCCCCCCGCACCCGCCCGTCACCCGCTCACACTGCCTGCCTCTGCCTCTGCAGTCGCACTACCCCAAGCACGGCGGCATCCGGGAGCTGGCGGTGCACATCTCCGGTGGGTGGAGCAGCGTGCTGCAGGGGTTTTGAGGGGTGCCAGGAGGTGCCAGGAGGTCCCCCCTGTGCCTCTCCCTCTTTAGAAAATACACCTTTTAGAGGGGACAACCCCCCTTTGCTTTTCCGAAATGCTGGGGCGACGCATTTGCGGCGCATCTGGGGCACCAAAGCTGCCCCGCCATGCCCGTTCCCCCGACGAAGCGGCGGGGGGTGCCTGTCAACCAAATGCACGGCCTCTGCACGCCTCTGCCCCATGTGCGCCTGCCTGCCTGCTTGCTTCTCGGTGCCAAGTTACCTCCAACCTGCCTACCTGCTGCCCGCATCTCTCCCGGCGCCCGCTGTCCCCCTCCCCACGGCTCATCATCAAAGAAGCCACCTACTGCGCCCCCCTCCCCGCCCCACCTGCCAACTGCCTCACGCTCCTCTGTGGGATTTTTCGGCGGTGGGACCATGGGCTCTGCAGGGCCCCAAACCAATCACTCAACCCAGCCAGTGTGACCCTCCCCCCACAGCCCCACCTCTGCCGCTGCCCCTGCTCCCTTGGCCTGCTTTCTACCCCCAACCCATCAACCAACCCAGTGTGACCTTCCCCCCACAGCACCACCTCCTCTCTGCTGCCCCCAATCCACTGGCACCGACCAATATGGCAACGCCCAACCCATTCAACCCAGCAGCGTGACCCCTGCCCCCCCTCCCCCTCCCTGCCCCCAGACCAGCGCATCAGCACCGGCGACAAGCGGGCGGGGCACACGCTGCAGGGCAAGGGGAAGAAGGGGAAGGCAGGGGAGGCGGAGGCGGGGGATGAGGGCGACCACGGCATTGTGGTGGTGGGGGCCTCGGTCACCCCCCTCACGGCGGCCCAGCGGGAGGAGATGGGTGAGGCAGGGAGGGCGGGGTGAGGCAGTGGGGGGGCGGTCCTCCCTCAACCGATCTGTTTTAGTATCCAGTCAAAATTGTTGTTTCAACCAAAGACTTATGGGCGGGGCCGTGATGGGGGGAGGCAGGATGGTGGGCGGGGAGTGGGGAGTGAGGAGTGGGGGGTGGGACTGTTGAGGGGGGAGGCAAGGGGAGCGAGTCCCTAGAGGGGATGGGCGCTGCATGCCAGCCCTGTGAGGAATGTGGCAGTGCACGGGGTAGGGGTGGGGTGATGCCCTTGGTAAAAGCTCTTCTGGTGGGATGTAAGCGCAGCGAGGGGAGCCGGGTCGACTGAAGATGGGCTGGGGTGGGTGCAGGCAGGCGGGCGGCCATGGCACGACCCTTCCCCGCCCCCCTCACACTCACGCCCTCCCTTCCAGTCCTCCCGCACCGCCACACTCCCTGCAGAGAGCGAGTTGGAGGACGAGGCCAAGGAGGAGCTGATGGGGCGGTACCGCAGCCACGGGTGGCGCAAAGGGAAGGATGAGGAGCCAGAGGTGGGGTAGGGGGCGGGGGTGCACGGTTGCGGGCAGGTGGCCGGGGGGTGCCATGACGCATCTGCGGCTCACTTTTGTGTTGCTGCGGCGCTGTACATGAACGAATGATTGAATGCATGGGGTGGGTCACCTCCGCACAGCGGGATGGGCGGGTTTTGGGGGGCCTGCTTATGGGGAAGGTCATGCCGTCAAGGGTCTGCTTGTACGGCAGAAACCGACACGCTTGTGTGGGTGGTGCCTGTGTGCGGCCGCTTCTTGTGTGTGTGCCTGGGGGCCGCAGCAGCCTGCCTGCCATTGATTTTGGACGCAGCGTTGTGTGCGCGGTACACTGCTGTGTCCCCTGCCCAATGCTCTCTCCAACACGTGTGCTTTGCTCAGGCTGAGGCATGCCGTGCTGTGCCATGCCATGCTCGCGCCCTGCCCACTTTTTGCTTCGCCGCCAGCACGCGCTGTGCTCATGCTGTGCCCACGCTGTGCTCACGCTGTGCCCATGCTGTGCGCTGCCTGCCGCCCCAGCAGGAGCACAAGGATCTGGAGCAAGACTCCCGCCACTTCTCCTACTTTGCGTTTGAGGGGGCCACCGGCGCGCTGCGCTGGATGCACGAGGTGTGTGTGTGTGGGGGGGGGGGCAGGGGTCAGGGGGGCCGAGGCATCTTGAGGGAGGGGTTCTTGAATGTTGGTAACACGTGAATGGCGGGACGGGCTGGCCATGGGGCAGGGGGGGCAAGGCATCTGGAGGAAGGGCTTGCTGAATGTTGTTGGCATTGGTTGGCGGGAGGGGCTGACAGAGTGGAGATGACTCTGTAGGGAGGGTTCCGACTGTTGTTGTTGCAACCTGTGGGTGAAAGGCGCACAGTGTAGACTGCGGGGGCTCTGTGCTGTGAGCGCAGGCCGGTGGGTGGGCTTCTGCACAAGTGTAGCGGCGCCACGTGATAGCGTGCACTTGATGTTGCGCTGTGCGCTTGGAGAGGGAGGGGGCATTGGCAGGTTGCGCTGGAAGCACGAGGTGCGGCGGGGGCAGAGGAAAGGAGGCGGGCGGCACGGGCCCTGCCGGGCCTGCAGCGGGAGCCTCCATTCTGCACCAATGTTGGGCGGCGGTGCGGGGCGCAGCGGGGCGGCTGCCGCCTGCCTTGTGCCCACTGCTTCTTAACTGCTCCCGTCTGCCCTGCTGTGCCGTGTTCATTGTACGGATAGGGGAGCTGCGTTCACCGCCCCACCCTCGTCTGCCTACCACCTGCTCACTCACTTGTACCTCCCCTGCTGGCCTGCCTGCACAGCAGGCCAAGTACTTCCACACGGGCCTGCCTCCTGCTAGCCAATTGTACTGCCTGCTCACATGCATGTGCCGCCTGTACCGCAGGCCAAGGACTTCCACAAGGATCTGGGGGACATGCAGGATCAGCTGGTGCAGCAGCATGCCTACCACATGGCGGCGGAGGAGGTGAGGGGTGCATGCGCAGCAATCAGCCTGGGACGGATTGTGCCGGCCGGCTGTGCCCGGGGACCGGCACTGCCAGAAGGGATGGGCTTGCAGCAGCATGCCTACCACATCCAGCCTCTCTCCTCTCCTGCCCACCTGCCCGCCCCTCGCTTCCAGCCTGACCGCCCGCCTCTCCCTCGCTCCTCCGGCCCACCTCCCTTCCCGCAGACCGAGGCCCTGAACCCTAAACCCTAAACCCAACACCCTAAAGACCGACCTGCCCGCCCCTTCTTCCCGCAGACCGAGGCCCGGCACTATGGCGAGGCATCGTGCCGCGAGTATCGGTCATCAGTGCTGGCGGCTCTGCCGCACAGGCACGTGCCGCAACGCCGCATGCCTGCGCTTTGCTCTGCCGCAGCATGCGTCGCACTGTCCCGGGCTGTGTCGCGCCGTGTCTTTCACGTCGTGGTCACGCTCTGGAATTGTGAATGCCGCTTCTGAAGGGACCTGCGCTGCCGCGTTGCGTGCGTCTCGTGCTGTGCACCCTGTGCCGTTGTGTGTGCAAGTGGGCGCTCCGGCAGGCGGCGCGCCCAATCATCACGTTCGGCCCCTGCGCTGTCCCCTCACTCGCCCTCCCCCTCTGCTCCCTCCCTCCCTCTCTGCTCCCTCTCTCCCTCCTGCCCGCCCGCTTTCCTCACCCACCCCCTCCCNATGTACGGTGTACAACGCCGCACTGTACGGTGTGGGCATTTCAATGGCAGAGATAACCAGTGCTACTCAGCTGCTTCTTCGGTTCCCTGTGACCGGTGCCAGGCAGCTTACACCTTAGTCTGCCTAGACAATAGTGTACCTGTTTGGATGCGCTGTGCTGCACCGCATGTTGTTGTGCAGCCTCCCGACAGCGCAAGAAGCCGCATTATGTGACGACATTATGTTTAAACCAGAGGGAAACACAAGTGCTCTCACACACACACACACACACACACACAAACAGTGGACGGACTGGTACTGAACTTTAGGGAAACGCGTTTTTTTTTTGGTGAGTAGAGGGGGGTGCCGAGTAGCGCGAACGCCGACTCAGCCGTACAAAGATGAAACCGCCGCCCACCCGAAGGCGGACGCCGCGGCGGGGTGTGCGCAGTGCAAGGCACGCCCTCAGCCGCAGGGTGGAACACCTTCTTGATCGTGCTCCCACCTCGGTCAGGTAAGTATGCTTGAATTGGGCAACGGCCAGAGTGGTGCCCCGCCCACTGGCGGACAGCCGGTGGCACATGGCTTATGGGGCGCGGTCGCCGTCGTAGAGGCTCCGATTTCAGAGGCACCACTGCCTTTGATGCCAATCATGTTGCCGACTCCACTCCACCAAAGCCGGACGTGAAGGCGCTCTCAAAACTCTGGTGCACATCCTCGCCGGTCACTTGCCGCCCGGCCCCCCGGTTGACGCACCGCAAGCAATCTTTGGTTGCTGGGAAGGGCGCAACAAGACCCCGCCGCGGGGGACGCACACTCACCCGCCGCCCCAGCAGCGCAGCGGCAGGTGTGCCCAGCAAGTGCTGCATGCTCTGCTCAGTTACAAGGCATCCAGGCCAGCCTGGAGGGGGCGGGCCGAACGGGGCACACATCGCCTGTGCAGGGTAGGCCTAATGTGCAAGTAATTGGCAAGCTGGCGGCGGGATCTGGCAGGTGGGGGCGGTGCTGCACCGTGGGGGCCTAAAGACGCAGCTACACGCGGTGGACCTGGCTGCACAGAGTGGTGGAGGCGAGGGCTGGGTTGCGGTTGTGCTGTGGGTGTGCAAGCAGCAGGCAGGGGGGAGGTGGGTTGGGATTCAGAGGCAGCCGGGTGAAGTAGAGCGGCATCCTACTCCGCCCTGCGCCGCCCTCACCTGCACCACTGGTGCAGGTGGGGGCCGGTCTGCCCGAGTGCCAATGCCACACTGTGTCTGGGGGGGCTGACAAGATGGGCTACCCGCACGGGAGGCTTGAGCGCATCCTTTGTGTTTGACCAGTGTGGCGCGCCGCCCCACTGCCCAAACCGGCCGTCCGCAAACCGCAGGCCGCCCCTCCCAGAAACTAACCCTTCGACGCCCACCCAGCTTCTCTGCTGGTCTTACCTGCTTAAGAAAGACATGGGTTGACAGCATGCCGGCTAGCCAGGCGCGCTGAGTATGCGTTGCTCGAGGGGCACTACCTTCTGTTGCCACCCTATCAAGGGGTTGAAGACCCGCCCCCAGCCGTCAACTCCCACCTCTCACAATCCAAGCGGCCCGCGCAGGCACAGGCACACTTGCAGTGGCGGCACGCCAAGCTGGGCAGTGTGCAGCCCGTGTGCACCCTGCGCGGCCTCTCACCACATGTGTGCTGGCAGTCTCAATGCTGGCGCAACTATTCAACAGACAGTCGGTGCAACCTGCCACAGCCTTCGCTACCCTTGTCCGATGCGTCCATGAGTTACACTGAGGGGCGGGTAAGGAACTGCAAAGGTTACGTCGAGTGCTGGGGCTGAGCAGAGAGCAAGTGTAGCGGGAGGGAAAAGGGAAGCGGCACGAGGAATATTGGGGGAACAATCGAGTGTTGGCTACGTGAGGTTGGGCGCTGGCATGGCCCGCCCCGCTGTCGGCCAGATGGAAGCACGGCCCTGGTGCACGCGGCGCGCAGGGCTCATGCGGCATAGGTGTGGGACCAGGAGCTGTCGATGCCGCGCAGGGACATGCCCAGGTTGTCTGCAGGCCGGGGCGACAGGGGCGGGGGTCAAGGCAGGGCAGGTTGAGAGTTGGGTGGCGGGAGGAGTAGCCAGAGGGCACCCACGGAGAGGGCGGGGCACACTGCACCGCAGTGCGGCCACCACACACAAACACAAACCGCCCCCTGCACTTTGCCACCCAGACCCCTCCTCCTCCCCCTCAAGCCATTCCCCATCGCCTCGCCACCCCTGCCACCCCGGGCCCTTCCTGCTCCGCCGTGCACCCGCCCCTCCCCTGCCACCCACCCGCGTAGATTCCGTTCCACAGCTCCTCCATGGGGGGCACCGGCGCCGCCTTGGCCTTCTCAATCGCATCGTCAATCTCCTTCTTCACCTCCTGCAGCAGCAGCAGCAGCAGAGGAGGGCGGGGGCACGAGCAGGCGAGCGCAATCAAGCAATGGAGATTAAACACAACCAAGCAATGGACATGAAGCACAACCACAGCGATGCCAGCTGGCTCATGATTCACCCCCCGCATCCCGGGGGGACCACATCAGGTGATGCCGGGCTGATGCAGCAACAATGGCGCCAGACATGGGCTGGGGGAGGCAGGACGTGCTGCACCGCTCATGATGCATCCTGTACAGCACAGCTCGTGCCGCCGTGCGCTTGCACACCACGCGCCCATGCGGCCCATACCCCTGCCACAGCTCTAACCTCCACCCCCGCCCGCTGCCCTCCCGCTGCCTCGTAGTCTTGCCACAGGACACGCTGACAGCACACCCCAGCCCTGCCCTGCTGCCCTGGACACAGCACACCTCCGCCCTGCCGCCTGCCTCCATCGGCCGTCCACAGGACACCTCAGCCCTGCCGCCTGCCCCCCACGCGCCCCCTTACCCACATGACACCTCAGCTTGACCTGCCACCTGCCCCTTGCCGTCTCCCCCCGCCCCCCGCACCTTCTCAAT
The DNA here is from genome assembly GCA_002896455.3 of Chlorella sp. ArM0029B. NCBI lineage: Eukaryota > Viridiplantae > Chlorophyta > Trebouxiophyceae > Chlorellales > Chlorellaceae > Chlorella > Chlorella sp. ArM0029B. Next base: position 67,641 of record JTEE01000220.1, on the reverse strand, counting down.
GCCCTTGATCACCGACGCCTCCGCCATGCCATTGTCAATCAACAGCTTGCTGCAGCGGGGGAGGGAGGGGAAGGGGCACGCAGCAAGCAGGGAGAGGGGTCAGCGAGACGTGGCACTGCTCAGAGTCGCGACACGGATGTGAGATGCATGCCCCGCCTGCAGGCACTCATACGCCCTTCCAGCCATCTGCCCGGCCTTGGGTGACTGACCGAGTCACTCACCGCCTGCTGAACGCATGCCATTCCCCCTCCGGCTGGGCACCCACTCTCACATCTTTATCTGCCCCATCCTGAGCCATCTGCCCCACCACTGTGGGCAACTGCCAAGTCAGCGCCCCGCCTGGTGCACCCATGCCAATGGACCCCTGCTGGACAGGCGCTCCCTATCCTTGACCATAAACTCCCGAACCCTCAAACCCTGTACTCCTACTACTTGTCAAGTCACCACAAACTGCCGAACCCTCAAACCCCTGACCACTCGTCAGGCCATTCGCCTCACCGGATGTGCTCCACCGGGTCGCGCTGCTGGCGGATGGACGAGATTTCGTCGCGTGTGCGGTAGGTGGAGCCGGGGTCGGACATGGAGTGGCCGTGGTAGCGGTAGGTGTCCATTTCCAGGATGATGGGGCCTGGGATGGAAGGGCAGGGAAGAAAGAAGGGTCGTTGACAGTTTGGAAGGGAGGAGGGTGGGGGGGAGGTGACGACTGGTGGCAGCGGTATGGTCCATCTCCAGGATGATGGGGCCTGGGATGAAAGGGCAGGGGGCGGGGGAAGGAGGGGAGGTGGTAAGAGGTGGGGACGGTCTGAGGGCAACAAGTGCAGCACTGCGTGTCCATCTCCCGATCGATGGGGCTTTTAAAAGACAGTTGAGATGGGAGGCACGGGAAAAGTCAACAAAGGGGGAGGGTCAAGGGAGAGGGTGAGAGTGTGGGGACAAAGGCGGGGTTGGCGGGGCAAAGCAGACCACACGTTGGCGGAATTGGAGGTGGTGAGGGGGGTGACGTGGCACACGGGGTGCATTCCTGCTACCTGCACAGGCTGGCCTCGCTTGCAGTGAATGCTGCAACATGGTCAGACCAGCCCAGCGCAGCCAGTCCGCCCGCCCCACTTGAACAGCAGCAGGGTGCGCACCCTGAGTCACCGCATGCTGCTTGGCGAATGCAAACGCCTGCTTCACCGCCAGCACATCCATGCCGTCCACCTGCAGGGGGCAGGGCAGGGCAGGGCAGGGCAGAGGGGGTGAGCAGGAGGAGCGGAGGCGTGACGGTGGCGCACGGGTGAGCGCAGGACGGGTGCCGGGCTGGGGGGACGCTGGAGAGGCCTGCTGGCACTGCTTGGCGGCCACCACTCATCCCCAGCCTCACGCCCTGCCCATTGGCACCCAACACTGAAGACCGCCCACGCCCCAGGCAGGCACCCCTGTTCCAACCGCCCACCCATCTCTCTTCCCATGTGCATGCTGCCCCTGTGCCGCCGCCGCTGTGCCGCCGCCCCTGTGCCGCCTGGCTCCGCCTCAGCCCAGCCGCCTTCACGCCCGGCTACGGTTATGGAGTCAGGGTCATGGCTGATTCACTGCTTTCTCTACAACCAACTCTCCAAAGCCCGGGCCGCCCACCTTCATGCCGGGCATGTAGTCGCCGCGGGTGTAGAAGGCGGGCGACTTGGCGGCACGCCACTCGGCGGTACCCATGCCTGCAGTTGCAATGGTGTCGGGGCGGGCAGGGCGTTGGCGCAGGTGCCACCACCTGTGGGCAGACCATGCCACGCCGTGCAGAGGGAGGGGCGGCGGCAGCCAGGCTGCAAACCCGCCTGCCTCATGCTCGCACCCCCCTGCCCAGGCCCGCCCACGCGAAAGTTAACATGGCCAGCAAAGCAGCACGTGGCGGGGGCAGTCTATCCGCCTGCCCAGAAGCCCCTCTGCCACTCCCAGCCCCGCCCAGACGCCCCCTGCCACACAGACCCGCCCACCCCGCCCCACCGTAGTGGTTGTTCTCGCACACAAAGATGCAGGGCAGGTCCCACAGGGCGGCCATGTTGAAGGACTCAAAGATCTGGCCCTGCACGGCGGAGCGGGGCAGGGTTTCGGGTTTAGGGTTAGGGGGCAGAGACGCAGCAGTGGGGATTGGCGGGGCAAGGTGAAGAGGGGAGAAGAGGGAAGTCGGGTAGGCACCGCGGGGAAGGTGGCAGCCAAACTTGGGAGTGCACAGAAGCATGTTTACGGCGCAGCTTTGGCGGTGGGGCGCGCAGTCATGCCGCCGGGGGGGCAGGCAGCGGCGGCGACGCAATGCAATGGGCAGGGCAGCGGGCAGAACGCATGACATGCACATCAACAGCTGATCCAGTGGCAGCTGCGGGCAGGCAGGCAGAAGCTGCGCCAACCTGCACCACGCACCTGGCTGGCTGCGCCACCCCACACGCAGGCAGCAGCTGAGCCATCAGAAATGCACAGCAGCTGAGCCATCCCCCGTGCACCTGGTTGGCTGCGCCACTCCACACGCAGGCCAAAGCCCAGCCACCCCCCCCGCACCTGGTTGGCTGCTCCGTCGCCGTACATGGCCACCGCCACGCCGCCATCGCCCTTGTACTGATGGGCAAGGGCCAGGCCGGCGCCCAGGGGCACCTGCGGGGGCCGGGGCAGCGTTGCAACAGCAGGGAGGTTGGAGGTAAACTAGTGGGGGAGGGGCTGGCAAGCGATAGCAGAGGTTGACGGGATGCAACCAGGAGATGACGGGGCACTGGCAGCACACGTGAGGGGCCTTCTTACCAACCCTGCTGACTGTAGTGGAGTGTAGGGCAGCAGGCTGGCATGCCTGCTGTGGTGCGCTGCCGGCTAGCCCCACCCCGCCCCCGGCCTGCCCG
>JTEE01000220.1:44419-64778 GCA_002896455.3 Chlorella sp. ArM0029B | reverse complement strand
CTGCGCTCCCACAATTCCCTGCCCTCCAAAGAAGTTGGCCTCCCGCCGGTACATGTGCATGGAGCCGCCCTTGCCCTGCACAGGGCGGATGTGTGTGGGGGGGAGGCAGGTGATGGGGCCGTCAAACACATGCGTATGCCAGGATGGCAGAGCCGAGGCCGGCGAGGAGCTTCTGATCACGCTGCCTGCCACAGCCCGCCGTGCCATGCCGTGCTGTGCCATGCTGAGCTATGAAACAGCATGCCGAGCCGTGCCGTGCCGTGCTGTGCCATGCTGTGCCATGTCGTGCCACGCATGCCATGCTGCGCTCACCTTGGAGGCCCCCAGCGTCTTGCCCATCAGCTCTCCAATCACCTCCAGCACCGTGCCGCCGCGCATCACGTGTGTGGCGTGGTTGCGGTCTGGGGGGCAGCAGGGTGAGTGGGGCAGGGAAGGGGCGAGGGGGGCGCTGAGGGACACAAACACAGGCTTCTGCCATTCCTGTTGCACCCTGTACTTCTCAACAGAGATGACGGCTGCTCAGAAGCGGAGCTGGCTGACGTGCTGGCAGCTGCTCCATGGGCACCGCATGCCAGCAGCCCGCCCCGCCCGCTCCCTCCCTCGAAAGCCCACCCCCAGCCCTGCCCTCCTGACACGCTGCTACGCTCAGGCAGAGCAGCAGGCACACCAGCGGAACATTGCAAGATGCCGCAGGGGCAGCAGTGAAGTCAGGAAGCGCAGCAGGGCCCGGCACGGCCAGCCAGCCAGGGATAGCAGGGCCAGCAAGGCCAGCAGGGCCAGCAAGGCCAGCAAGGCCCAGCCAGCCAGCAAACGGTTGGGCGGGGCTCACAAGAGGTGATGAGAGAGTCGGTTTTGGAGAGCGCCGCCTCCAGCCCCACCATCACCGCCTCCTGGCCGTCGTACCTGCGGGTGGGTGGGTGGGGGCAAGGCGGGGTGGGTTTGTGTGAAACAATGACCCGGTCAGTTGAGGCAAGGATTGCGTGCTGGCAAGGGTTGCGTGCCGCTTGTTGTACTACAGCGGGGTGGGGCCGAGGCCGGGTAAATTGGACACCAAATAGCTCCAGCCATCCAAGAAGTGCATGCAACATAAACAGGCGTCTGTTGCGCAACCCAAAGTGAGCCACCCCACCCAACGCCCACGCTAGCCGGCTGCGCCGCCCAGCTCATGCTGCGCCCTCCCTCCCAGACACCCACCCCGCACCCCCGCAACCGGCCCACTGTGCACCACAGGTCGCCACTGGTGCCGGACAAGAGCTTGCAGGTGGCAGAAGCCCCGGATCTGCCTGGCCTTTACACAGCACGCCCCTGCTCCCTTCTCTCCTTGCGTCAGCATGCGTCGTCGCATGCACAGCACGCACCCTCCAGCTCACAGATGGCAGAAGCCCCTGCTCCCTTCTCAGCATGCGTCAAAGCATGCCCAGCACGCCCCCTCCAGCTCACAAGTGGCAGAAGCCCCGGATCTGCTTGGCCTTGTACAGCATGTCGGCGCTGATCTCCATGCGGCGCAGGCGGTACAGCTCTGCAGGGCGCAGGGGAGAGAGGCACATGCGGTGGTAGGTGGGCAGGCGGCGTGGGGAAGCGCGGCTGCTGCCCCGCGGGGTGCTCTGCCACTGCCTCCCCCTGGTTGCCTCCCCCTGTTTCTGGTGTCAAGGCTGCCGGCAAGACGGGAGGGCTTGGGAGAATGTGTCGGCACCGGTCTCCTGTGAGGGGGACTGCAGGAGGGCTGCTGCTGCTGTCGCTGCCACTGCTGCTGCTGCTGCGCTGGCCGCCAAACTGTCGTGGCATCCGCAACCGCAACCCATGCCTGCTGCACACTCGCCAGCGCTGCCATCTGGCAGTGCAGTCGCAGCTGCTCCCACTTCACATCAACCATGCAGGTGGAGATTGCCGGCGGACAGCAAAGACCTCTCCGCTGCAGCGGCTGCCACACACGCTTACAGCTGCTACCACGCTTGCAGCGGGTGCACCCCACGTTGCTGCCAGCACACACGCGCTGGGCCCAGCACAGCCCCACCCACAACAGCCTGTGCATCCTGCATTGCTTGCCGGCTGCCAAGCACCCCTCCAGGCGTCGTCCGTCTGTGAAACCCCTCCAGCGGCAGTGTGTTTGGAGCGTGTGCACGCCCCGGTGCTTCAATCCGGCAACAGTGCCATTCTCTGCCTGTCGACCAATCAAGCCAAACACCATGTCTTGATGAATAGAACAACAGAACCGGCAGACCAGCTCGCCCCGCTGGCTCACCCCTGAAGTACTGCAGCAGCTCATCCTTGGTGGCAGTGACGGTGGTGGAGGGGGCGTCGATGCGGTGGGTCTTGTAAGGGTTCACCTGCACATGAGGCGGGCAGGTGGCCGTGCTGGGCGCTTGTGCAACGGAGGCAGGCCGTGCAGAGGAGCCAGGCCAGGCGCTTCCTTCCCAGCAGATGGGCGGGCGGGGAGGTGACGGACGAGGCGGCACACGAGCGGGAGATGGGGAGCGCAGCCGGGCACCTCACCTCGGCTGCACGGTGTGAGCAACAGGTAAAATTCCAACCACCGGTTCAAAACCCCAATGGCAACCTCTGCAGCCTGTACCGAACGCCTGGCATAAAAGTGGCCCCACTTGCCGCCGCTGCCGTGCCGCCATGCACCCAATGCCCGTTGCCCCCTGAGCCCCCTCTCCACCGCACCTCCACCGTGATCGTATCTCCATCCACAGACTGCACAGCCGCCGCCAGGCCGCGCCGCTGCGCCGCCAGGGCTCCTCCGAGCGAGGCCACGCCCAGGGCCTGGCGCCCCGCGTTGTTCAGGGCAGCCAGCATGGCGTGCTGGGGTGCTAGATCGCCGAAATGTGCGAATTGGGCGACGCTAAAAGCCCTGGCTGGTCAAGCGGCAGCTGGAGGGACAGGGAGTGGGGTGGGACGGCGCGCCTATGTGTGGGGTTGCTCACTGGGCGCTCCGGGAGTGGGGGACGAGGTCAGAGGGGCTAGGAATTTCGGCATGCTTCCTGTGCTGTGCCAAGTGCGTGGCGCCATATCCTGCCGCTCGTGGGGCGCCAGTGGCCCCGCCAACCCAGTCCTGCCAGCTGCCCCTCATCCCCACCCATCCCAGACCGTCTGAGCAGCAGCATGGCCGCGCTTGCAGCAGCCTCCGCGATGGTGCAGCCAGCCCGCGCGGCTCACCCCGTCCGTGCGGCCGCCCAGCTGCCCGCACGCAGTGCCTTTGCGGTCCAGATGCGGCCCAGGCGGTCAGCAGCCCGCGCGGTGCGCGTGTACGCAGCAGATGCCAACGTCAAGGCAGGCAAGCACCCTGCGCCTTTCGAGCGGCTGTTTCAGGGCATGTCCCACCTGGCGGCGACCCCAGGGGCCGACTGCCGGGCAACGATGGGCGTGCCACGCTCCACATCGCCCACGCCGCTCTTGCGTGCCCCGCCTCGCCGCCTCCTTAGTACTCCCGTCGTTGCCGCTGGTGCCCCTGCAGGCGCTGGCCCTGTGACCGACAGCACTTGGGAGGAGCTGGTGCTCAAGTCACCCGTGCCCGTGCTGGTGAGCAGCCGACGCGGCAGCGGGCAGCCAGCGGGAGGGCCAGCGCACGCAGGAGCACGCTCAGCGGGGCGCGCAGTGGTAGTGGGCCCGGCAAATGTGCCTGTGGCACCAACGCACACTTGTTGGGTGCAGCCCACACCCGTCCCTGGCCATCTGCCAAGCAGGCAGCCTCAGCCGGCCTTGGCTTGCCCGTAATTGCGAGCGGCGCAGGGAGGTGCCGGAGTACCGCCGCGTGCTGAGTAGGCGGCAGCAGCGGGCGGCCTGATTAGTGCAGTCCCGGCTGCAGCCCCCGGCGGTCCGCTAGCCTTTCCACCCTACCATACCTTTGCCTGTCTCCGCGCCGTGTGCAGGTTGACTTCTGGGCGCCGTGGTGCGGCCCCTGCCGCATGATTGCGCCGCTGGTGGACGAGATTTCGGCCGAGTACGGAGACAAGCTGCGCACGGTGAGCGAGCGGCTTCGGGCGGCTTGCTGCCTGATCAAGCCGGCCGGCAGACCATTGGCCGTCATCTGGATGCGTTGTGTGCAGCATGATCTGCATTTGTTTTTTTGTTTTACAGGGACAGCAGGGGGTGGGCAGCCGCTGGCAAGCATGTGGGGATGGCCAGTGTGCCCACATGTGCTGCTTGTGCTGGCAGGCTCCCACCAAACCGCCCTGCCTCAACCCCGTGCCAACGATGTTCCACAGCTGCCGCCCTTGAGCACTGGTGCAGCCGTTTCTGAAGGCCTTTCGCCTCTCCGTCTCCTGTCCTCCCTCCCACGTCTCTGCCCCTCCATCTCAACTCCCAACCCTGTTCCCTCTCCCCTTGTGCGCCTCTGCAGCTGAAGCTGAACACCGACGAGAGCCCCAACGTGGCCACCGAGTACGGCATCCGCAGCATCCCCACCGTCATGGTCTTCAAGAACGGTGGGTGCACGCCGCCCACGCTGCCCACGCTGCCCACGCTGGGCCGCGCCATGCTGTGTTGTGCCGATGAGAAGCCTATGCTGCGCTGTTCTGCGTCTGTGCCATCGAGAAGCCCTATACTGCGCCGTGCTGCACCATGCTCGGCCCTGCATGGTGCGGAGGCGGAGTGCGCAGCGCCACACGTGCAGTTGCCATCCGACGCCTCCCGCTCTCTGCTCCCCCTCCTGACAACCCCTTTTCTTGCGGGACCTCACCCTGTGTGTTGTTTGCAGGCCAGAAGATGGACACCGTGATTGGCGCGGTCCCCAAGGGCACCCTGGTGCAGACTGTTGAGAAGTACATGGACTGAGGCGGGCCTGCTGGGGGGCTGTACTGCCCCCAACCTGGAGGCCCAATTGGCTCTCTGCCGCAGCCGCTGCTCAGGCTGGGGACGTACGGCCCCGACTGACAGCGTAGGCAGGACCCCTTTTTGGCTGGCGCTCTGGGCGTCGCACGGTCCTGCTGCGTGGGGGACGTCACGCCCTGTCCAGCGCTTGGCTGCCTGCACAGCCGTTTCATTCTTTTGTACTACCATCTTCAATCCGCCGGCTCCGCTCCTGCCCGCGGAACAGCGCACCAAGCTGAGCTGTGGGGAGCGGGCGGGCCGGCGCACCCCCCTGCGTCGATGTGTCCTCCCTCCCGTCCCCGTCCCCTTCCTTGCTCATCTCATGAGAAGAATGCGAAGCTGGTCCCCCTGCCAGCAATTTTACTGCCCCCACCACCCGCACCCGTCTTCCCTCACCACCCATCCGCTTGGATTGCTTTAATATCGTGGCCTGCACCGTGGCCTGGCAGAGCTGCGACCCCTCGAGATGGGCGCTGTGGGCGGGGGCGGGGGCAGCCAGGAAGGCGGCGAGGTAGGGGACAGCAGGGGCAATGGTGACCGCAGTACATTGATTGCTTGCTATGCCACATTGCAGATTGCCAACCTGCTGTGGATGGGGCAATTCTGTGGATGAATCCTCATGCGGACCTGTGAGCAAGCCCTGCCAGCAAGGCGGCGGTGCTGCTGGAGGGCCAAGGCCCGCATGCATGCATGTCTCGGATCGCTCCCAGCTCGACACACGCCCGTATCAAGCCTTTGCGACAGAACACGGGCCAAGAAAGGTGCAGCAGTAGCACACATGGCGAAGCGCAAGGCGGCCGGGGAGCCCGGGGCGGCGGGGGGCAGCAAGGCGCAGCGCAAGCAGCAGCAGCAACCAAAGCGGCAACCAGCAGCAGCGGCAGAGGAGGACGAGGCGCCGAGCAATGCCGTGGCAGCACCTGCAGGCGGCGGCTTTAAGAACAAGGAGAAGGTGCTCTTGCTAAGCAGCCGCGGCATCACATACCGGTGAGCGCCGCGCAGCACGCAATTCCGCACATGTGGGCAGCGCCGGGTGGGTGCGCGCAGGGTGCGGGCAGGCGGCGGGTGGCCGGCACAGGGGTCCCCTGCTTGTCTGGGCGCGGTGGCTGCGGTGTTGCAGCTTTCCCTGTCTTCCTTCCTGCGTCTTCTTGCGGCAGGTTTGCGGCATGAATTTGGTGCCGCACAGTCGCCTCCCTGCAGGTGGCGTCCCATCTCCTCACCCTGCTGATCTGCAGGCAAACCAGCAGTCAGCGTCCCTGTAACCCCTCTTGCTTCCCAACCCGCACCCTCACCTTGTCCCATGTCCCACCTTCCCCGCAGCTTCCGCCACCTCATGCTGGACCTGGGGCAGCTGCTGCCCCACGGCAAGAAGGACGCCAAGTTGGACACCAAGTCGGAGCGGGGGGTGATCAACGAGGTGGCAGACATGAAGGTGGGGCGGGGTGGTGTGGGTTTGTTTTAGAGGGGGAGAGGTGGGGTCCCAATGGTGGGCTTTGAAGAGGGGCGTTGATGAGGCGCTAGGGAAGGCGCGGGTGGCTTGGGTGGACCAGCCTGCCTGCATGGGCGTGCACGCTGCTCCTGCCCATGAACAGGGCGAGGCGGCCGTGCAGCACCAGCCTGCCTGCATGCACGTGCACGCTGCTGCTGCATCACGCCGCCGGCAGTCTGCATGCATGCGCGAGGATGATACACCCCAAATGACAATTGCTGTTCAATCCGACACCGCACATGGTGGACACCCACACCCTTCTCCAACTGAGCGCAACCAGACCATGCACCCCCGCCCCTGTCCCCACACACTGCTGCCGCCTGCTGCTTTGCTTTTGCAAGCTTGCCAGCACTGCACTGCACCATATTACTGTACCGTAGCTCTGTCACAGAACACCGGCGCTGTGCCTGCCAGGCGTTGCCTGCCGCTGCTGCTGCTGCACAGCATTGGCGGGGCAGAGCGGCAGCGGAAGGTGGGGATGTTGCAAAGCACCAGGTCAACTGGGGCAACCGGGGATGCACCGGTGCGCCTGTGTGTGTGTGTGTGCTGACTGACCTCGGAGCCTCCCTCCCTCACGCTCCTCCCCCTCCTACCTGAACAAACCCTTTCACAGGGCTGCACCTCCCCGCCAACCAACCAGTGACTGCAAGCACACCAAAACACCGACCAACCCAGCCCTTCCCCGCCCGCCCTCCCTCCCTGCCACTGCAGGGCTGCACCTCTGTGCTGTACTTTGAGGCACGCAAGCACAAGGACCTGTACCTCTGGGCGGCCAAGGCGCCCCAGGGACCCTCCGTCAAGTTCCACGTCACAAACGGTGGGGAGGGGGGGCTGGGTGGCTGGGTGTGTTTGGGCAGGCGGCAGGTGCCCGGGGGTCACACGCACATGCACTGCACCACGGTCCCGGCCAGTGATGACTTCACATCTAACCCAGCTCTCTGATGGGCAGCCCATAATGCGGCATGCCCGCTGATGAGCTTAGATTTCACGACAGTCTGCTNGCCTTTGATGCCAATCATGTTGCCGACTCCACTCCACCAAAGCCGGACGTGAAGGCGCTCTCAAAACTCTGGTGCACATCCTCGCCGGTCACTTGTCGCCCGGCCCCCCGGTTGACGCACCGCAGGCAATCTTTGGTTGCTGGGAAGGGCGCAACAAGACCCCGCGGGGGACGCACACTCACCCGCCGCCGCAAACCCTGCACTGTCCCCACTGCTATGCTCCCACAGAAGACGTGCCACACTTTCTGTTTCACTGCCCCCTCTACACCGCCCTTCGTACACAGTTCACAGACCTCTTCCCACCCTCCATCTCCACACCCACGGCCTGGCTGGCGCAGCCCGCCAGTGCCTGCATCGCACATTTCCTTTTTCTTTGCTACAAACTACATTCTGATACACACACACCCAACCCTGTCCCATGAGACCTTGCTGGCTCCCCCTGGACTTGAAATGTAATTGATTGATTGATTGATTCGTCTAGGACGGAGAAGACAAGTCGAATGTGGACCACACCACATGTCCTGGGCAAGGCAAGCGTGCAAGCGTGGCCAGCGTCTTGCGTGAGCTGGCGGCGGGAGAAAGGCCGGTATTGCACCGTGCGGGGCTTGCAACAAGGACACACTGTGATTTGGAGTGGCCCGACCGGGGTGCGCATGGGGAACATGTAGGTGAGGGGGCGTGACGACACGATTGCAGCTATTCTCTGCTTCCGTTTGACACAGGGGGCCCTATGGACGTCCTAGGCCCTCCCCAATAGGGACGTCCCTTCCCGGGTCACCCCCATTGCACTCCTGGACGAGACGTCCTGTGGAAATCCCATGCGGTCCCCTGCCCTGATGTCCCTTGGTTGTCCCCTACCCTCATGAGTTGCTTCTGCTGATAGCGTGCGCATGTTCTATTGATGGGCCACCTAGCTGCTCCATGCCATCGGTTGTCTGCGACCCTTGGCGGGCCCTTTGGCAAGCCACTCTAAGCGCTTGTCGGCTGCAACTTGGCAAACGATCTGCCGTTTGTTGCTAACAGCCAAGAGCAGAAAACCACAAAATGCAGTGTGCCGGGCAATCGAGATGGCACAACCGTGGCACCCCGTCCGCCGGCCGTGGGTGGGAGCTAGCAAGTCGAGAAACCCAGCCACTATGTGATAGGTCGTGGACAGAGTACCAAGAGGGGGGCCTTTTCTCTTTGTGAGGTCGTGAAGAGTTGGAAAGCCAAATGCTGCACCGGGCGGGCCACATCCTGGTGTTTTTTGGGCAACATAACAACTTGGCATTTGCATGCGTGGAGGACCAACCGGGTCCTTTCGATGAGCTACGCATAAAATGGGTGAGCCACCCATGCCGGAGGCTCCTGGCGTGAACTGCCTCCACGCAACTGCCTCCAGTGTGGTGCGGTGTGAACCTGTCGGGGTGCCTCCTGCCCTACCTCCAGCCTTGCTTGATGTCTATGACCTGGTCATCGTGAGTGTTAAGGGTCATGGTTGCCATGGGCCGGTTGCAAGAACATCTAGTCCAACACGGTGTTGTATAGGGAACGGGTTGGTTGGCAAAGGAGAATGATTGAGCATCGTCCGTCCTCCTTCCTTCCTTCCATCCTTCCTTCCGTTTAATAGAAATGTGTTATACACAGTCGCATCTCAAAAAAACAAGGTTACTGGGAATGAATCAGGGCCGCAAGACGTACATGGAAATGTTTAAGAGCCGCAAGTCGAAACATAGAGAGATCTATGTTTCATGTTCTAGAATGTGTATGGTGACGTAAAAGACATGGGGGAGGTATGCGGTGGGTAGCTGCTACTTTGTGTCCGGGCACTTCGGAGCCCGGAGCTGGGATTGTTCATGTGCATAGCCAATGATTCCGTAGGGGTACCCTGGTTGTGGACAAGGGAGCTAAGGAGTCATAGGATAAATTGAACGAGGTGTTTTGCGTGGTATGCAAGCATCAGGCACGAACGTTTTACATGGGAAGTGGTGAGAGTGTATTCGAGCAAGAAGCCGAGGAAAAACGCGGCGCCACCCAACCACGACGCGCCCCGCTTGGCACTTGACACAACTGCTAGAGCCACTCGGTTGCCTCTGCCGCCGCGAATGCCATTTCCGTATTTCGTTATTGTTGATGCCGACGCTGGTTTGGGCACCGCCTCTTTCAACCGCAAAGTTTGTTGCCGGAGACAGCTGAAGAAGAAGAAGAGGAAGAATACGCCCTAAGGCGTGGTTTGAGGAAACCAGCGGAGGTGTGGGTCCTCTAGCGGGGTCCCCTCCGTGGGCTACCGGAGACAGCTGAATGGGGTTTACGAGCTGGATGGAAATATCGAAAGGGCAAGGACCCTTCCTTGTGAGCTAGAGCGTTTTGGCAACGTCGCCACCACCCTGGCGGAACAGCTGCGGAACACCGTTCGGAGTTTGTCAAACAAGCTGAGTACGGGTTCAGTTTCCAAGTGGATCGGCGGGTGCATGTGCCTGTGACCCTCGGCGGACGGTGACGCATATCTGGACGGAGACGGCGTGCTTGTCAGCTGGGGAGAGAGCCAAGAGCTGAAAGGGAAATTTGAAGCGGACTTTGGAGATATGGCAACAAGGCTAGTCGCTGAACACGAGCAGCGCCAGCGAGCGGCAGCTGAGGAAGAGGCGGAGCGCCGCCTGCGCAGGCCAGACAGTCACCTGTCTGAGCTGGAGCGCCAAGGAGTGCTTCAACCACCCAGGGAAACCTGGGACATCTCGAACCGGGACTTGATCAGGATCAGCACCGACCCAGTGCACCCAGAAATGGATGTGGTGCCTCCGCAGGCCACAGCCACTTTCTTCATCCGCACGGAGGGCAACGGCTGCCCAGCCGACACTTGCACATGTGCACCATCCAGACGGCAGGTGGCTCGCCACCATCACGTGTGAAAGGCTAGCCCAGCTACGCACCCGCTTTGATGACGTAATGTCCCACCCCACGCAAGAGGTGCACGAGCTTTGCCCTGGCAGCTTTGAGGAGGAGGTGGCTACACTGCTGATACGATGGGCAGCGAGTACCCATGACATGAAGGACAAGACCCTACAATGCTGGCATGCATCAGCACCGGAGTGGCTAGTGGACGCGGTCGCCAGCGCCACTGGTGCCTGCACCGAGATATTCGCCTCGCCACTAGACGTGCACGCCGGCATGACAGGGTACATGAGCACTTACCCCCGAGACCGTCTGTTTGGAGCTGGGCTGGACGTCTACAGCCAGAGATGGGCTGGCATGGGCTTCGCATACCCACCTGAGACAAAGGAGGATGCAAACAGAGCACTGTGCTGGGCCCTGGCAAGCGTAAAGCTGGCCGAGGTGCGGACGGTACTACTGCTGCATGTGTGGAAGCAGGCACCGCACAGTGCATACATGGAGCACCCAGAAGTGGTGCACCTGGCGAGGTTCCGGCCTGGAATCCTGCGCACAGACCACCCGCACGCCTGGAACAGGAGCACTCCGCCCCGTCTTGATGGTAGGCACCCCGGGTATGACCTCGTGGCAATATGCAGCCCAGCTGGGAGGCGCACACTGCTGCAGCACGGCAGACTGGCACGAGCATTCGACAAACTTCCCACAGAGGTGTGCCATCAGTCATGCGACCACCCCGTCCCATGGCCCTGGTCTGACTCCAAAGGACAAGGCAGGCCAGGCGACATGCGCTGGAATGACGCAGGCTTTCTGGATGACATAAACAACAAAGAAGAGGCCTGGCGGATGACCCCCGCTTAGGAGCGGCCGCAGTTCCAGCCGCCCAAGAAACTAATCGATGCAACCCCTGGGAACATAATCCCCCGGCTGTCAGCAGCAAGTACTAGACACACCGCCTTGCAAGGGTGGCAGCAATACAGTGAGCAAAACTGCCAACTGCGGTACCGCTGGCGCCTGGCCTGCTTTACCGACGGCAGTGTCCAAAGTGGAGGACGAGTTGGCGCCACCATCTACAGGGCGGAGACTCAGGAGGGCGTAGCCTCCACGCTCAAGGTGAACCCCAACGGGATGGGTACTGCAGACACCATCAACCGTGCTGAGCTGGCAGGGCATCTACCACAGCGTGCGCGACGTGCTGGCACCCACCGAAGAGGGCACCATCTTCACAGACAGCCAAGTGTCCCTGTGCCTTATCTCTAACATGCTGCGACGACCTTGGGCACTGGAAGTGCACCCACACCACGAACTGGTCAAGCAGATAGCTGCATGCCTCGTGGAAAGGGCTAACCGGGGGGTCAGYACACAATTGCTCAAGGTGAAAGCGCACTNGAGAGCTCATGATTTGTTGAGGGGGGAGGGGCGGGGAAGGGTTTGAGAGCTAATGGCTTGCTGAGCGGGGGAAGGGGGGAAAGGGTTCAAAGGCTCGTGGTTTGCTGAGGGGGCTGCCTGCACTGCGCCAGGGCTGGCGGGGGTCTCCCTCTGGGTGCTTTGGGGCCCAGTGCCAGATGGCGCCTGCTTGGGCTGGCTCATACGTGCTTTCATACATGCTTTCGTACATGCAAGCCGCATCCACCCTTACCCAGTAGCTGCGCTTGGTCCGCCAGTCGCCCTGCAACCCAATTGCCCTGCTCCCCTCCCCTGCACTGCCTCACTGACTGGCAGAGGAGGGCATTGAAGCGATCCACCTGTTCAGCGGGCGCACCGTGTGCCGCCTGCACCTCCCATCCCCCGGTGAGCTCCTCTCCTGCACCCGTGGGCCCCCTCTCCTGACGCCTTGCCCGTGTCTCCGCTTGTCTTGTGCATCTCCCGCATGCCTGTGTCTCCGCATGCCTGCCTGCACCCGTGGGCCCCCTCTCCTGCCGCCTTGCCCGTGTCTCCGCTTGCCTAGTGCCTCTCCCGCATGCCTGTGTCTCCGTGCGTCCGCTTGCCTTGTGCCTCTCCCGCCACCTGCCGGCGTGCCCGCACTCCTGGCGCTCCCGCTCCTGGCGCCTTGCCCTCCTGACGGCTTGCATTCCCCCTCCTGGCGTCTTGCCTACTTTCCTGCCCACCTGTTGCCTGCCTCCTCTTCTCCCTCCTCACTTTACGTGATTCCCTGCCCTCCCCTTCCCCCTGCACCACCCCTGCCCACCTCCCTTCCCACTCCCCCTGCACCACCCCTGCCCCTCCCCCTTCCCCCCTGCAGGCCTGCATGTCGACCTGAATGGTGACGGCGTGCCGGAGCATGTGGTGGCAGTGGGTGAGTGCCTGCCTGCCTGCCCGCCCGCCTGCCTGCATCGTGTAATATTGTAGAAGGGCAGGGGTGTGTGAAGCAGCACTGATCAGCTGCTGAGCGACAGGCACACTGAGATCTTGGCTGTGCGGCGGTTGGCCTCGGGCAGACGGGGCATAGGGCGCAGCATCGCTGCTGTTGGCCTGTTTGCCTCAGAATTTCCAGTCCCCGATTCGACTGTTTGCCTCTCTGTCTCCTGTTTGCCGGAGCCCAGCTCGCCACAATGTTTCCGCCATGCTGTGAACAGCAGCAGCAGTGTGCTCATGAACAAACCCTCTCCTTCCCTCGCACCCCCCCTTACACCCTCCTCAGGCGGCGACCCGGCACCCCCTGTTGGCCACCTGGCCCGCCTGACCGTGTGTGCCTGCAACAAAACCCTCCCCCTTCCCTGGCACCGCCCCTCCCATTGTCGGTCGCCCAGCTCCCCTGGCCTGTGTGCCCTGAAGACACCTTCCCCGTCCTCTCACCCCTCCCGTCCTCTTACCCCCCAGGCGGTGACCCGGCCGACCTGCTGGATGAGGGCGATTTCAACTCAGGGCACCAGCGCCACACGTACTGCTACATGTCGGGTGGGTGGGGTGGGTGGGCAGGGAGAGGGGTGGGGTGCAGTAGTGGGTGGGATGAGGGGGCTGGAGAGCGGTGGCGGGTGCATCGTGGTATGGCGTTATTGCCAAGAGGTGAGGCTCAGCGGGAGAGCATGAGCCGGCAAGCAGGCAGGCGTTGGCAGGCTGGGCTTCTGCCTCCTCACACCGGCAGGCCCCTGGGCAGGTGCCCACCCGTCCTGCTCGAGCCCTAGACCCTCTCCTCCCCTGCCCTTCTGTGCAATGCAGTCATGGCTGGCATCCCCGCCCGCCTCAGCCTGTTCAACGGCACCATCTGCCGCCCCTCACGCAACGCCCGCCGGCACCGGGGGGAAGAAGGCGGCGGCCCGGAGGTCCTGGTGAGGCCTCGCCCTGCTGCCTAGTCTAGTTATTACACCTTCTCGCATCCCCTGGTAGAGGAGGATTCAACTTCAGGACGAACCAAATTCTGAAGAGCCGCAGCCAGCAGATCGCAATGGAACAATAACTTCTCTATCAGCAGCTAGACCACTCCTGCCTCCCCCGGTGCTGCACCCTCGTTTCTTGTTGGTTCACACAGGCCAGTTGATTGCCCCGTTCTCATGTTTTATGGTCCTGGTGAGCCCCTGCCCTGCTTCCTTCTTGGGTTGCCTACTAGTGTGGCTGGGTGCCATGCCACACATGTCCCGGAGTCAGCCGCTGTCGGGCAGGCAGGGCTCCGCAAGTTTGGCGCATCATTGGCCAGTGAAGGGGGCAAACAGGGCCTTTCCACCCCAGGGTCTTTGGGACCACTGTGCCCGCCCCACTTCTGTCCTCACACTCTGCCACCTGCTCACCCTGCCCCCCTGCTTGCGCCTTCTTCCCCCGGCAGGTGGCTCCCCCCATCTTCCTGCCGCAGCCCGGCAAGCACGGCCACTACCGCGCCGGCGTGGGGCAGAAGGGTGAGTTGACGCTTGGATTGGGGGCCCGTCTGCGCTGCCTCGCACCTACCGCTGTTGCTGGGGCCTGCAGTTGTTGGGCGGCAGTTTCATACGCCTGCCCAGCAGTAGCCCCAGCATTGCGTGGTCGGCCTGGCGCTCAACTTCAAGCGTTCTTGCGCCGCTGCCCACCTTGCTCCCCGTTCTGCCTGCGCCTCCCTTTCAGCCCCCCTCCCTCAACTCTAGCCTGGTTAAGTCACCTGCCTGTGGGATTTGGTTGGTTTTGGCTGTCCCACTTGACCAACCGCCTTGCCCTCCCTCCCCCCTCCCCCCTCTCCCACCTGGTCCAGGCCTGGCTGTCTTCATGACCAGCCTGGGGGAGCTGACAGCATACAGCTCCGATGGGGAGATGGAGTGGCAGGTGGGAGGGCGGGGTTTAGCAAGAACTGGCGGGGGGTGGAGGTGGGGTGGGGAGGTTGTGGGGCTGCGAGGTGGGGCAAGGGACCGGGCAGCGGTGGAGCTGAGTTGGGCAGCTGCCCACAACCCTTCCACTCTTTCCCCCCTTCTTGTGCTGCAATCTGGAGGTTGCACTAGCCGCAAAGAGATTGGGGACGTTGTCAAACTGTGCACCTCTCGTCTCACACACATGGCTCCTCCCCCCTGTCTCTGCCTGCCTTACTTTTTGCAGCACTATGTGGGCACCAACTGGAGGGAGGCTGAGGACGAGGATGTGCCCGACCCGGAGCCGACGCTGAGGGCGATGCCGCTGCGCCCCCGTGCCATGCCCACCGTCATCCTGGCAGGTGGGAGGCTGGGCTGGGGTGGGCTGGGGCCTGGGCGGGCAGTGGGGGGGCATGTCGAGGGCAAGCGTGCTCTTCTATGTCTGCCCATCATGTTGTGTTCTTGTATGTTTCATCTTCTCCTGTAGTGTCATCTGATTCATCTCATCTTGGTTCTGGTCCCGCTGCTGGCGCTGGCCCTGGTGCTGGTGCTGGGGCCGATGCAAGGGTGGCCCCACCGACCCTCTCCCTCCGTCTGCTGCTGTTTTTTAACCCCACGAGCACCGACCCTCTCCCTCCGTCTGCTGCCTCCTCTAACCCCACGCCCACCGTCAGACCTTGTACGTGCAGCGGGCAAGAAGTGTGCTAACACGGTTCTGACACACAACTTTCACCCTCACCCACCCACCCCCTCCGTGCCCCGCCCTTGCGCCTGCAGCGGGCGACGAGTCTGCCACCATTGTGAGCGAGCACGGCATTAGGGTTTCCCTACCCCGAACCCTAAACCCTAAACCCTAAACCCTAATTAAACCCTAAACCCTATCCCCTGCAGCGGGCGACGAGTCTGCAACCATTGTGAGCGAGCACGGCAAGGAGGTGGACTCGTTCGACCTGCCAGACAAGCCGGTCATGCCGCTGCAGGTGGGCGGGCACACCCTCAACCCCACGCCGTGCAAACACCCCCAGCCGTGTATCAACTTGTGCACAGAAGGGGATGTTGGTGTGTTGATGTGTTGCGAACAATTGGGCCTGCCAGACCAGCTGGGCATGCCGCTGCAGGTTAGGTGGGCTGGGCGGGCGTGGGGGGCAGTCAGCTCCACACAAAGGGGTGTGTTGGTGTGTTGCGAATAGGCGGTGTGGGCAGTCGACCTGCCAAGCAATGCCGCCACAGGTATGGAGAGGGTGCCGGGACGTGGGATGGGGGGTATTGAGGAGTGATGGGGGCATGGTTGGGCAGGGCCGAGGTGGCGCAAGGGCGTGGAGCAGAGGACGGGGGGAGGATGCCTTGCACGGGGTAGAAAGCAGGGGGTACGCACTGCAATCAGTTTGTTTCCTTTTGACCCGTTCACCCGCTGAAGTCGGTAATGCTGCAGCAGGTACAGGGTGTATGTGCCAGACGGCACCGTCGCAGCAGCCACCTGTTGTCCAGCACCCCTTGGCGCGGCCCACCTGCCGTGCTGTTGCCTTTAGCGCGCTTGCCGAGGGCCACATTTCACACAGCGCACCCCCGCACACAGCCGTTGCTCAACTTGCCGCGTGTTGCCCCTCCCACCTAGAAAACGCCTTGGCTGCAGTAACACCGTGTGCTGATCCAATGTGTACCGTCCGTTGGCTTGCCTCCCCGCAGCTGGCTGACTTCAACTTTGACGGCTACACCGACATCATTCTGGTCTCCCAGGACGGAATGTGGGGCTGGGCGCAGGTGGGCGGGCGTGCGGGCAGGCGTAGGGCTGGGCGTTGGCGGGTGGGCGAGCATGGCCAGGCGCTTATGTGCGGGTGGGCGTGTGCGTCTCCAGGGCTGTCGTCGTGTTGGCTCCCTACCACACACACTCACACCCTCCCCTGCTCCTCCCCCTGCTGCAGGTGCGCCACCCGGGCGCCCTGCCCTTCTCTGCCCTTGTGGCCGCCCTCATGGTCATCATGGCAGCCGTGTTTGTCACGCAGCAGCAGGCCTTCTCCGGGGGCGGTGCACCCGGCTCGGCCGCCAAGCGCCGGCCGCTGCGTAGCACCGAGCGTGAGGACTGAGCAGACGAGCAGCAGGCGGCCAGGCGGCAGCAGGGAAACACAAGCAGCGTTTGGGGGGTGATCCACAGACAGCCCCTACCCTGAACTTGCTCGTGCGCCACTCCAGTGCATCACAATTTGTATCTGCCCGTGTGGATGCTTTTGAGATGAGGCTAGCCAGACTTGGTGAGGGGAGCGGGGGATTGCCAACCCCTTTGGTTGCTGTTGGCTGTGGGACAGCTCCAGCGCCCCGTGTGCATCTTGTTGCGTCATGCACGGAGGGCCTGCTAACATGTGCCATGGGGAGCACCGTAGGTCGATGGGTCCCGCACCTGCCTTGCGCAGTGCTGGCGCGGCCCTGCAAAGGGGGCCATCACCTACACAGAGGGGAGCCTCACCCATACATGGCGCCTGCGATCTGGGGATTCGAGTGTCAACTGTTTTAGGAGGGTTATTGCTTTGCTTGCTTTTGGGGAGTTACAGTCTGATCTCCGCAAACGAAGTGCGACACAGACCCCTGGGCTAGTGGGGGACCTCCAGGATTGCAAGCATGGAGAAGGAGCAAGGGGAACACAGCAGGCTGGACCGATGCAGCGGGGTGATATGTAGGAAAGGTAAAAACAGGGGGGGGAGAGAAGGGGCCTGCATTGTTAGTGCAAGGGGGAAGCACACCACAACTGCTGGGTGCAATGCAACACGTTGGTGGGATGCTTGGCTCGGGTGAGGGGGAACGCCAGGCGGCAGCGGCGCTGGAGCTGGCACAGGCGGCGGCCACCCGCAGCCTGCGGTGCGCCAACGTGGCACTGGTGGGCGGGCCGGGCGAGGGGGAGGGGCTGGGCTGCAAGCGGTGCAGCCGCTGCCGGGCGGCCAGGTACTGCAGCACGGCTTGCTCTCACGCCAACTGGCGCAGAGGCACCGTCGCGTGTGCAAGCAGCTGGCGGCGGCAGCGGCAGCAGCAGCTGCGGAGGGCGATGCTGCAGCAGGCGGCAGCAGCAATTAAACGTACACCACAGATGCACTAAATTTTCAAGTACAGCTGTACATCGCAAAGCCACTTGACCCGCTGTGCCCAAGTGAATCCAACTAGTGGTTAGCAATGCGTGTGTTATGGCCAGGACCAATTCTGGTGGATCAAGGCAGCAACCAGGCAGGGCCGGAGGGCGGGCTGCTGCAGGCGTGGGGGGGGCGGGCTGCTGCATGCACCTGGCCATGTCTTGGACCGTATGCTCCATTCACGGAAGAACGTATTTGAGATGGAACGAGATTGAGTGAGTAGTCTGTGGCCGGAGGCGGCCTCGTAAGCACACTTGCCCTGGTGCCGCCGCCCCGCCTGCTGTGCTTTCCCCACAGCATGCAAGGGACGCTGTGCTTTCGCCCATGCATGGCGCGTTGAATGACTTCTTGACGACATGAGCGTAACGCTGGCTTTGCTCGGCGAGCTGAGCGAGTGCCTCGCCACCCCTCTGGCCTCGCTCGACCCCCCGCGCGTGCGCATTGCCGCGACGCAGCTTCTGCGACAGTGTAGGAATTGGCATGAGAATTCGGGGGAGCGGAGGAGGATGCCATCAAGAGGTGTGCACTCTCTTTCTCAGCCGCCGCCTCGCCGCCCCTGCTGCTGCCGCCTGTGCTGCCCCTGCTGCTGCCACCGCCTTGCACTCGTTCCCTAGAACGTGCGCCTATATACCAGATCAGCTCATACCAGCCTTGATATCTCATCCTTCTGCCTCCCCGTTGCAGGGCCCTTGTTGCATTGGGCGAACAGCTGGCGTCGGCGGCGGAACAGGTGGCCAGGAACAGGTGGCCAGGGCTGGCTTAGGTGACGGGCAGGCAAGCGATTCACTTGTGCGTGCGACCAGCGTCCTTCTGGGAATGTGCACACGCGTCATGGTGCCAAAATTCGTTGTGGATCTTTCCTCCCAAGAAGCCTTCCGCCTGGCATCTGCCTGCCGCCTCGTCTTCACGGCTGGGCACTTGATGCTGCCGGATCAGCGGCTGCAAGCTGCGAGCGAGCGAGCGAGGGCGGGGCCAGCAACCACGACCTTGCAGCAGGCATGGATAAGTGTGGCAAATATCCAGCTGGCTGCCGTGTCTCATGTGGTGACCATTCTGCTGCATGGCAACACCCATGGCCAGGCAGCGGCTGCCTTTGCAGGCAGCACGGCGCGGCCCTCGGCCCTGCTTCCTTGGCTGGCGGACGTCACGGCAGCGCTGCAGTGGTCTGCCTTTGCCAATACCGAGGCTGCTGCTGGTGGGTCGGCAGCCAGTGCAGCCTGCGGATCAACCACTATCTGGGGTTCAAGCACTGCGTGTAGCATGCTGTGCCCGCCTGTACAGCCTGGTACACATGTGTGCAGCCTCGGCCGGCTGAGCTCGGCCTTGTTTCCCATGCCAGCAAAGACGTGCCCGCCTGCATTCAAATGCCTGCCTGCCCGCTGGCCTCTGCCAGTCACCCCCCTACCTTCATGCCTTCTCTTCCCACACGTTGCCCTGCAGATCCGCCACTGCTCGATTTCACTGCCGACTACACAGCCCTGCTTTACCACGTCTTGCTGCTCCCGGACTACACGCAACACGCTGCAGCACTGGCGGCGGATGTGGCCCTGCAGCAGGCGGTGGCAAACGTCCTTCTGCGTTACTGCCTGCCGGCCACAGTGCAGCACTTGCGGGATCAGGCACTGTCGGGGCAGCAGGCACAATTTCAGGGTGTGCTGCATATCGGGCAGCTGTCGGCAGTGCTGGCATGCCACAGCCTGCACACCGCCGTTGTCTGTGAGCTGCTCCAGCCCGGTGCAGCCGCTGCTGCCGTGCAGCACGCTGCCAGCTTAGTGGGAGCATTGCCCTCCAGCCTACCTGCGGACACTGAGGTGGCTCTCTTTGGCAACTGTCACCGATCAGCCCTGCTGCTGCTGAGGTTCGTCAGCGGGCAGTCGTTCCCCAGCGGTGGCATGCAGCAGCAGGCAGTAGAGGCAGTAGGCAGTCAGGCAACGGCAGAGGCAGCGGGCAGCAGCCAGGCACTTGCGGCGTCGCCAAGCAGCAGGCAGCCTGCAGCAGAGGCAGCGGGCAGTGCCCAGATGACCGCCGCAGCGGCAGCCAGCGCCCAGGCAACGGCAGGAGCAGCGGACAGCAGCCAGGCATCAACAGGAGCAGCGGACAGCAGTCAGGCTGCGGCAACGGCGGCGGGCAGCAGCCAGGCGGCCACAGAAGCGGCTGGCAGCAGCCAGGCATCCGCAGAAGCGGCGGGCAGCATGGAGCGGCTGGCAGCCGCGACAGCACTGCTGCAGGTGTTGCCGCATGTCGCGGCTGCGCTGCGCTCACTGGCTGCCGAGCCAGAATGCCCTCAGCACATCCTGGCCGGCATGTGCAACGTGCAACATGAACATACCATTTGACCGCATGCTGCCACTGTGCAGCAGCAAGCCTACCACGGCATCAGCCGAGCAGCTGCAGGCGTGGGCGGGTGCAGCGGAGGCGGCGATTCGGCTGCAACCGCTGCTGACGCAGCTGCACGGCAGGCAGTGGGACGATGAGGAGGATCGTGAGGCGGTGTGCGTGCTGTCAGAGGTGCTGCTGCTCTCATTTTGGTATGGACCACCGATCGGCATCTTTGATGCTGAGCTCGCCACTCACAACGCTGAGGTGGCCTGCAGCCTGTGGCAGGTGCACAGCACTGTCTGCCGCCTGCTCCACTGGCTGACCAATGGTGGCAGTGAGGCAGGAGGGCGACACCTGGCGGCGAATGACATGCCCCTGCGTGCCTCCAACTGGCAATGGCTTCAGCGCGGCCTGCAACCGATGTTCCTCCAAGTGTTCAACTTCTCCAGGCAGCTTGCTGTCGAGCCGGGAGAGCAGCAGGGTGTGAGGTGCGCGCAGTTCCTCGGGGGGAAG